>JBBDHG010000114.1:470000-632500 GCA_037951165.1 Lophius americanus
GTGCACTGGAGGAAGAATAGTTACCATCGATATAACAATGACAGGTCAGAAAATCTGCTGAGTCAGCGGAGAGTGTTCACAACTGTGTTGCTCCCCTGCTCAAACGATCCCATAGGTTTTCAGTGAGGGTTTAGGTTGAGGGTCATTGCTGTCCAGTCCAGAACTGTGAAGCTATTCCTCCACAGAAACTGGACTCACATGAGCCCCATGCAGGCAGGTGTTTCTGTGCTGGAACACCACTGCTGGATTCTGATTCTGGATCTGTACATGTAGTTGACCAGGGCAGAGGTGGTCTGTTTTCCCTGATGCTGCTTTAGACACATCATTGTGGATTGGTGAGCATTCACCACCCCGGCCGTGTGTCTATTGGACTGCCATGCTTTCATCATACCAATGGCATTAACTCAGTCGTGGTGCCCCAACAGTTACAGTATTGCTGTCATTTTCTCCCTAATTTCAAGTTTTTTGTAAGGGTGGATATGATTTCAGGCTCAAAGGTTAACAGTGAATATTTTAATTTGTTGAATGGAGTACCACATTGAATCTGGGCCGTATAGGGTCATTCTTTTTCTAAAAAAAACTTTTCCAAAACTTTTGTTTAAGACAGGAAAAGGGTCAGCAGAATACATGGCTGCCAATCGTTGGGATTGCTGCATGAATTTCATGGCAATACTATGATAAAATAAATTTTTGGCCCATTGTGAGGATTGACCCCTGATTGACCTCATCTCTACTAATCACCATTATCCATCCATCCACCCATCCAATTTCTTCTGCGTAGCCCTGGTCGGGTCGCAGTGGCAGCAGGCTAAGTAGCGCATTCTCGACGTCCCTCTCTTCAGCATCATTCTCCAGCACATCCTGGGGGATGGTATGTACTATAGCTACTCAGCTATCTGTCCATAATTTGAATTAACCCTTAAAGGTCCTCAGCAAGAAATAAAAAATGGAAAATTTCTCTGAATATTTCATTGCTTTAGAGCATATATTTTATTTGTTTAGAGCATTTATTCGTTCAATATCCGACACTCTAAATTGATCACGAATACCAAAAAATATGGTTAAGCACTTTTTAAACTATGGTAAAAACATTTGACTGAGAGAATTATTTCATGTCATAACTTTTTATTTCATAGAAATTGTCTTGTATTAAAATTAGTTTTAATAAGGTTAGCTCTACCCTTTGTATAAAGTAAAACTTTATGATTATTAGACTTTTGTATTTGGAGCAAGTTAGGTAATTCTGTTCAGTAAGCCCTCACACTCTTTAATATCTCTAAAGAATCCTTCCTATCCAATAGGATTTCCTCAGTAGCAGTTGTTAAGGCCTCCTCCTCATCGGCCCCTTTGACCTGTGCTGATCATGAATAAGCCGAAACCAGACAAGAGAATGTGAGAGACGAAGAATGGAAACAAGAACTACCTACTAGCCGCAAACCCATCCCCCCACTGAACATACACTCATAATCCAAACACACACAAGAGCTCTGCATTCAGCACTGCCAGTAAAACTGTGGCAAGGCAGTGTGCTCATCAGCTCCAATGCTGTTTAGAAGAAAGGAAAGAGATACCTCCATGATTCAGTGTCTTACACGTAAAGGAAAGTAGCAGATCACAGCACTATCAGCACTATATGACGTACATGTCACATTCAGGTCAAAGATATGTTAGGGAGGGAATGGGAATGGGAAAGGCATCACGTGAGCTCCTATAAACAGAAACTTGAATCATTAACCAGTTGGTATACATGAATTGAAACAGGCCTTTGGGATTATACTTCAAATACAGAGAGTAACAGGAGGAGGACACTCCCATGAGGCTCCATTACAGGGTAGAATATAGATACATTGGTAAATTATGATATTACTAATGAAGAAATCTATAAATAGTCTCTATCATAGTTGGAGGGGGTCCTCCTTCAATCCGGTGTGGAGTAAAAGATTTAGTGAAGTAGTGCGATGGAGGTATCTGTGGCATTCCACTCCTCCAAACCTGCTCGGCTGGTTTCTGGGTCATTAAAATTCCTTTGCTCTTCACTTCTTCTTTTTGAAGCCACAGTTTCTGCCCCGAGCGACATGTTGGCTCCTGTCCACATGCCTGGCTTCTCCATGTCACTCTATCTCTCTCTCTCTCTCTCTCTCTCTCTCTCTCTCTCTCTCTCTCTCTCTCTCTCTCTCTGTCTTTTGTACATCCAGATGTGATTAAAACAAATTATCGTTGACAGCACATATCTAGAGAGTCATCCCTTATCTTTGTCTCCCTCCACTCCCTTCCAGCTCATCTTCCTCGCCTCTGTGTCTCCACCTAAGCGGGTACGGCGACTCTCTCTGGAGTGCCACTTCAGTTTATATTTAAAGATGATGAGGCAAACAAAGTGAACGTCAAACTTGTCCAGACTCCTTACTACTTGTTTGAGTATCCCCTGCCAACAACAACAGCCACAACAAATACAGGAGCAACCTGAGCTTTATTACAGTCAAGTGTCACCTTCACAACGGAGTCAACTACACAAAACAACAAGTGTCATGAAAAAGAACCCTGACTGAAGAATGAAGGACTGAAAAATGGGGGGAAATTATTCTAATGGCCACCAGGGGTAGCTCCCCTGATTACATAAAATAAGTCAGATCGTATGTGAGCTTATTAATACTTCAGCAAATATTTTCCGTATGACTTTAAATTCAGAATAGAGGTGTGGCAACCTTTCCGACTCCACCCTCTCGTTCAGATATGCTCACTTCTGGTTCTAAAAAACATCCTGCCTATGACCCTAATATCAAAACAGAACTCTGCAAACATTTGGTTTATGTCATGGTCTACATTTGGTTGGAATGAGGTTGACAAGCCACTGTAATGTCTGATGTTGACCACATTATTATTATATCCCTAAAGAAGTCTGGGATATGTTGGAATCATCGCCCTTGCCGCTTACCGCACCCACCACCTCCACCGCCACAGATCCTTTGTGTTAACGCGATAACTCAAAAACTATTTGATGAGTCATTTCAAATTTTGTAACTCCATAGACCTCAGTTCAAGAAATAACTCGATTGATTTTGGAAAAGGTCCGTTGTATATTTCTAACCCTAAGGGGAGTTTTATCCTGAAAAGATTTTGGGCCTTAATTTCACAATTGTTGGTCTGATTTACTCCACATTAAGTGATCATGAATCAACTAAAGGAGATCTATTATCTACATATCACATTTTGCTGTCAGGTATCACATTTCAATCACTAAGGGGGGCTTTTTTCCCAAAACATTGTTTTTCAGACATAACTTCACATTTAATTTTAGGATTTCATTCAGGGTTGTTGTCGGGGCGTCAGCATAGCCTTGGTTATAGGTAACCTGTCTATCTACTGATCATGAGCTATTTATTTTTAACAATGCAATGGAGTGATTAAGACTGTTTTAGCACCCTTAAATCCGAAAGGCTGCAGACAAACATTTATCGGGATGTCCATGCTGGCCAAATACTGCATTTGTAGCAGAATCTGCCGTGACTAATATTTATGGCAATATGTTTCAGTGATTAAAAGTTGTCAGAGTGAGCACCACTCGGCCAGTGAAAACGTGGTACACCATCTTCCACCAGGAAGGCGGTCATCTGCATTCAATAGTTTTCTTTGCCCAAAAGATATTTTTGATACTGACAAGAGATTTGGATTGTATCTACACTCAGATTCACATCTAAACTCTTAATCTGAACCGACACAAAATTTCTCATTCTCTTTGGCATTAAGAGAAAGAATGATCCACCTCCATAAGCATTGCAAAAAGCGCCAATTTCATAAAAAATGATAACAGGCAAATCAAAATAAAGATACAGAGACATGATCATATCAAGATATTCCACTCTGCAAACTTAGATCTAGATGCAGATCACAATCCAGATTGGAAAGATAAAATAAATATTTGAACAGGGCAAATGTATTGTGGTAACTGTGTTTTGACCATGTGAGCTCACTGTAACAACACACTGATCAGCCACAACATTAAAACCACCAGCACCACCAGGATCTATTTTGTAGATCCCCTCTTGCCACCGGCGCAGCTCTTAAACGCACTTTGCCCTCAGTGCAACAATTGATCTCCTTTTGACATAAGCAGCACAGTGGCACAGTGGTTAGGCTGCTGACCTTTAACACCACTTTATGTTTTTTTTTAATATTATAATACGTGATACAAAATAGGAATATAAATGTTCAGTGCCATTCTTGAGTGCTCCCACTTCGATAGAGGCCCTAATTCCCAGGGACATCACAGAAAGGGCTCTATTTTCCCATTGTTCCGATTTAGTGACATTGGCCTTGGCTGAGTTTTTGACTCCCCGATTGTTTTCTACTTTGTTTTTTTATGGCTCTGGGTTAGCTTTGTCATATCAGAGAAAATGACCCTGATGATGTCATCATGGCCTTATAGGCCCGGAGACAAAATTATACCCAAAAGCCATTGTAACAAAGAGAGGGTCTGAGAAAAAGTTGTGAAAAGACCCTAGTCAAGCTGGTCAAAATCTGAAAACGACTTGGACTTAATCCCCAGTGCCTTGTGACTTTAAATGCATTTGTAAATTTTGATTTGAAAATACTTTATACCCCCACCTCAAGCCAGAAGATTAAAAAGTATACTATTCTAAAATCCAACCACAAATCAGTTATTTCCTACCATCATCATAGATCACATGCATGCACGCTGGGTCCAAATAAGTATTTCTACGACCAAGACAAAACTTCCCTTCGTTTCTGATTAGGCAGTCATAAAACTGCCCGCTAGTTTGTAGAAACAACTGGTCGGCTTTTGGGAAATAACACAAAGACCTGCTGACCAAGAGCACACATGAGCAGCCACACGAAAGCTCATATTCCCTCCAGCCCTAATCTCTCGCACTGAGCTGCCTCCCTAACAGCCAAACCTTGCCTTTGATCAACACTGTTGTCAAGGTACACCGGTTGACCTGTGTGTGTGTGTTTTTGTGTGTGTTTGTGTGTGTGTTGTAAGTGAGGGAGATTCAAGTTTGGTGGGAGTAAGAGGTCCTCACCTGAAGAGCGGATATTGTTGCGTTGCTTCCTGCCCCTAAGCCCTGACCCGGGCAACCACGGCCAAAGAGCCCTTTGTTTAGCTGCCCCTCAACCTCTCCTCTGCCCCTCCCCATCCAACCATCCCCCCTCTTTCTTTCTTCTTGAACATTTTTCTCTCTCTTCTCGAACCTAAAACATGGACTAATGCCACTCTTGGAGTTGATCATCAAAGAGACCACCAGAGCACACATTCAAAAACATCCAGAAGCATTTCTACTTTGTTGCCATGCAGAGATCCCCAATGCCACGCTATGAAGCTGTACACACATAAGTCATTCTCACCTTTATGCTTCGTCCGATCAGATATGATACATAGGCGATCCTTTTAAAGGGTAATATATGTGTGGAAGCGTGGAAAGGTTAACATGCATGATATGCACTGACATGTTAAGAATGTGTTGTTACGAACATAGCCTGACACAAAAAGTTGCACTGAAACAGGTTTGAATGACAATTTGAATGATCTATTATAAAAGTATAGTTAATTATGAACTAAGAAAGCATGATGTTTGAGGTATCAGAATATATCATTGGTGTCTGAGGTGTCTGGATGAGTGAAACAAAGACAAACACAATGAAAGACAGAGAGAGACAGAGAGAGAGAGACTTTGACTTTCAACACAACTTTATTTAACAAGAAACTTGATAATGTTTCTGATATCAAAGGAATCATCACAAAGTCAACACCGGATGCATCAACACAAGATCTAGCTCTCGGTCGTGCCCAGATGATGATTTCTGGAGTGACATAGTGAAGGGCGAGCGAAGTCATTTTTACCGGCCTGGTGAGGAAGAGACTGCTGGTCATTTGGGATTGCAAATATGAATATAAAGTTTGTCTAGCAAGAAAATAAGAGGATATTTTATGCAGTAAATCAGTCACAGATTAACCATAACATCACAACCACTGACAGGTGGTATCAGAATAGCACTGATCATCTTGTTGAATTGGCACTTGCAGATAAGTGGGATATTATGAAGCAGCAAATGAATGTTTTGTCCTTGAACTTGATGTTTTGGAGGGAAGAAAAGGGGTTAAGCTTAAGGATCCAACCAACTATGACAATGGCCAAATTGTGACGATAGATTATTGGTTCAGAGCATCTCCAGAGCTGCAGCTCTTGTTGGTCTGCTGGTGTTAGTTACTACAAAAGCTGGTCTGATGAGGGACGATGGTTGAACCGACTACTACTACCGTTGTACAATCACACAGAAACGCTACTGTCAAAAAGATTGCTGAAAGGTAAATGCCAGTTTTGATGAAAAGGGGTCAGAACACACACTGTGCGTCATCAGAGAGCTGTTTAGGCAGCAAGTATGGACCCACACAATACGACGCAGGTGGTTTTAATGTTATGGCTGAACAGTGTAACCCCTCCTGAATTGTAAATTTGGTAAGGGTAAATGAGCTCATGTAATCCAATTTTTTTCTTTAATTTTCTACCGTAGCCATCCCATGTTACGGTCTATTTCTAATTTTCTGAGATTTGAGGGACTTTTATTTCACATAATAAATCTATATTACCTGGTTATCTTATTTGCGAATCTTAGTGTAATTATATCCCATTCTAGCAACACTACGTATTTCCAATATTTATGAAATTGCCAGCCATACCTATCAAGCCTTGACAAATGTCTCTGTGGTAAATCCAGGCCTCTGGATTATGTAGATCTTCATGTTTAATTGTGACTCAGCTCATTTTAACAACTCTATTGAGTTTCTGTTGGTCTAAGTGCAGCTGATGAATGTGTCAATGTTTAATCTAATAGTTCTTGGGCGTACCCTTATGCTCTTAGGAATCAAAAAGAAATAACTGTTCGTGAGCATTATCAGGAATATGTGACTGCAAATCAACTGTATGTTATGAGTAATGACTAACAGGTAGAGACAGGACGGAGAGGAGGCATCTCGTTCAGTAATGACTCTGGGCTTATTACTGTGTAATCACTGTCACACACCTTTTAACGCAACAGTTTTAACATTACTCCGGGAAAATACCTGGGCTTATGTGCATGTTACTAGGGTCACCAAATTATTTTTCACATATCTGTATAGGCTTGTATAAATGTATTTTCCAGATGATTTATATCGGTTTGACAGCATGGAGATAGTTGTACCATTGATACGATAAGGGCTTCAATCGTCACTCAAACGGATACATTCGAGCATTAAATAGGTCTGATTGAAAGCATTCTTCCCAATCATATTATTATCTTTCCTCTAAACCTGTTTGATTGCTTGTGTTGATCATATGTATGAAGGAAAACTCTATAATCACCTACCTAGGTGCATCCCGGGTGTGCTGGTTAAGGAAAAGAATGAGCCATCAAAAATGTTTCAGAAATTTCACTACACTCCAGGTGCCCAAAAAGGTCAGATTTCAGTCCATGCTGGCCACAATTATCCTTTGTCACCTCCAAAACTCCCCTCCAACAACCGCCATCTTATCGTGGTGGAGGGGTTTGAGTACCCTAGTGATTCTAGGAGCTGTGTTGTCTGGGGTTGTCCATGACAAAGAGGTCCTAGGGAAGGGTCAGACAAACAGCGGTCAAGACCCCTGATGAGAGGAAAAATCAAGGTCTCGAGTACCCTGCCTGGAGGGTTACCAGGGCCCCACCCTGGAGCCAGGCCCGGGGTAGGGGCCCGCCGGGGAGCGTCTGGTGGCCAGGCCTTCACCCATGGGCCCCGGTCAGGTTTAGCCAAAAGCAGGGACATGGGTCCGTCCTCCCATGGGCCCCCCACCCACGTAGAATCTGCAGGGGTCCGGTGCATTGTGGATCGGGCAGTAGGAAAAGGCAGCGGCCTTGTCGGTCCGATCCCCGGCTACAAAAGCTGACAGTGGGGACATGGAATGTCACCTCACTGACGGGGAAGGAGCCTGAGCTTGTGCGAGAGGTTGAGAGGTACAGACTAGATATAGTCGGGCTCGCCTCTACGCACAGCACTGGCTTTGGAACTCGCCTTCTTGATCAGAGCTAGACCCTCTACTATGCTGGAGTTGCTTCAGGTGCAAGGCGGAGGGCTGGTGTGGCCTTACTTATAGCTCCCCAGCTCTCTGCCCACGTATTGGAGTTTACCCCAGTGGATGAAAGGGTTGCTTCCCTGCGCCTTCGGGTTGGGGAACGGGTCCTGACTTTTTTCTACGCTTATGTGCCAAACTTCAGAGTACCCACTCTTTCTGGAGTCCTTGGAACGAGTGCTGGAAAGCGCCCCAACTGGGGACTCCATTGTCCTACTGGGAGACTTCAATGCACACGTGGGCAATGACAGCGAGAGCTGGAGTGGCGTGATTGGGAGGAACGGCCTGCCTGATCAGAACCCTAGGGTGTTCAGTTATTGGACTTCTGTGCTACTTGCCGTTTGTCCATAACGAACACCATATTCAAACATAAGGGTGTCCACCAGTGCACTTGGCACCAGGACACCCTAGGTCGCAGATCGATGATCGACTTGTAGTTGTATCAGCTGATCTTCGGCCGCATGTTTTGGACACTGGGGGGAAGAGAGGAGCTGAATAGGGAGTGGATGCCCACTGCTACGGGCCGTCCAATCTCTGTACTGTCGGAGTCAGACTCTGGTTCGCATTGCCGGCAGTAAGTCAGATTTGTTTCCAGTTGCGGTTGGACTCCGCCAAGGCCGCCCTTTGTCACCGATTCTGTTCTTAATTTTTATGGACAGAATTTGTAGGCGCAGGCAAGCGGCGGAGGGTCTCGGGTTCGGTGTCCTTAGGATCCTGTCTCTGTTTTTTGCGGATGACTTGGTCCTATAGGCACATTCGAACACTGACCTCCAGCTTGCACTGGGACGATTTGTAGCCGAGTGTGAAGCGGCCGGGATGAGAATCAGCACCTCTAAGTCTGAGGCCATGGTTCTCAGCCGGAAAAAGGTAGAGTGCTCACTCCGGGTCGGTAGGAGTTTTTGCCCCAAAAGGAGGAGTTCAAGTATCTCGGGGTCTTGTTCACGAGTGAAGGAAAAAGGAAGTGGGACATGGACAGACGGATCGGGGCTATCGATCCATTTTGGTGAAGAGAGAGCTGAGCGGAAAGGCAAAGCTCTCGATTTACCGGTCCATCTACGTTCCAACCCTCACCTATGACCCACAGTTCATGACCGAAAGAATGAGGTCGCGGATACATGCGGATGAAATTAGTTTTCTCCGCAGGGTGGCTGGGCTCAGTCTTAGAGATAGGGTGAGGAGCTCAGATATTGGGGAGAGGCTCAAAGTAGAGCCGCTGCTCCTCCTCATCAACAGGAGTCAGTTGATGTCATTCGGGCATCTAGTCAGGACGCCCCCCCCAGACGCCTCCCTGGTGTCCATCTGGGAGGAGACCCCGGGGCAGACCCAGGACACGCTGGAGAGATTACATCTCTTGGCTGGCGTGGGAACGCCTCGGACTACTCGGGGGATGTGGCCGGGGAGAGGAAAGTCTGGGCTTCCCTGCTGAAACTGCTGCCCCCGCGACCCGGACCCGGATAAGCGGAGGATAACGAAACAAAGGAAACAAAACCTCCAAAACTGCAGTTGGTGAAACATACCGTCACTTTTCCTTCAGGGCCATCTTAAAGGTAGCATTTGTAATTTTAAACTACAAATCTATTGGACGGATTGAAGTGCAATTTAGTTCACATGATATTTAATCTTTCATAATCATCATGTCAGCCTTATTTATAGTAATCAATATTTGGGTTGATGCTAAGTTTTTCCTGCATTTTGTGCTAATGAGCAAATATTAGCATACTAACATACCAAACAAGGATAGTAAGCACTCTACATAATATACACTGTCAAAAAACGGATTCCATTTGATTTACAGTAAAACACGATTCTTATTGTAGCTGTGGTTGCTAAGACTTTACGGTACATTTTTAAGAAAATACTGAAATACTGTGAATCTGTTTAAAAGGACACCAAATGAAATTACAGTAAATTTTAAACAATTACCTTGAAATCCCCAGAATTCCACGAGTATACACCACACATCTAACGTCTTGTTTCTGTAGAAATCAAGGGATGTTCTTGCTAAATGTTTAAAGGTTTTTATTTACTGTAAATTGTAATGAGCATAACAGCAGAGTCTGTTACTTACACAGAATATTGCTTAGCAACAATTTTTTACTTGTGACATTCTGGTGCTTGTCAAATATTGTTTTGGGATATTAATGTAAGTTTGTAGTTTTATTGAAAAATATGATGTGCAACATATTCTGACCATAAAATCCAGCCTATAAAGTGCTTCCCAGAAATCTCACAGCAAGAGGTTTAGTTTATCATCAGGATGATGAAACCCTCCACCTGTGCCCTCAACCCTTTTCCTACACCCTAGTGAAAACTAACATCTCTTCAATCAGTCCCCTGATCACCGCTGTAATAAACTTATCCCTCCAGGCTGGCTTTGTTCCATCTGCCATAAAAGCCGCCATAATCAGACCACTCCTCAAAAAACACACTCTCGATGCAGAAGTTTTTGCTAATTACAGGCCCATTTCCAAACTCCCATTCCTCTCCAAAGTACTGGAAAAGGTAGTTGCTGGCCACCTTAAGGACCACCTCAAATACAACAACCTCTTTGAAACCTTTCAGTCTGGTTTCCGCTCCACCCACAGCACAGAAACAGCTCTGCTTAGAGTCACAAATGACCTACGGATGGCAGCAGATGCTGGTTCACCTTCCCTCCTGATTCTCCTTGATTTGTCTGCTGCCTTCGACACAGTTGACCATGGAATACTCCTACACCGCCTACATCACACCATTGGACTCACTGCCACCGCCCTAAACTGGTTTCAATCCTACTTCACCGACAGAACAGAATACATTTCCCTTGGAAGTTCAAGGTCCCGGACACACACACCGTCACCTGTGGGGTCCCCCAGGGATCAGTCCTTGGCCTCATTCTCTTCATACTATACATGCTCCCCCTTGGCCGTGTCATCAGTCGATATGGTCTCTCATTCCATTGTTACGCTTATGACACGCAAATCTACATAAAAACTGACACATGTTCGTCCGTAGCCTCTCCATCCTCATCGTCATCATCATCTCCCCTGTCAACTCTCCGCGCTTGTCTGGAGGAGATAAAGGTGTGGATGAAAAATAACTTTCTCCAGTTGAACAGCTCCAAAACCGAAGCAATTTTAATTGGCACCCCACATCAGACCCAGTCTTCCTCCATGACCAGTATTACCTTCTCTGGTCACAACATTCCCCTCTCTTCATCAGTCACCAACCTCGGCATAATATTCGACCCTCAACTCACTTTTGAATCCCACATCAAACACATCTGGAAGATGTCCTTTCACTATCTCAGAAATATTTCGAAACTCTGTTCTTCACTCACCTTGAGTGATGGTGAAAAGCTGGTCCACGCGTTCGTCTCCTCCCGACTCGATTACTGTAACGCACTTCTCATCGGGATCCCTGATAAAAGTCTTCAAAGACTACAATATGTTCAAAACAGTGCTGCAAGGATCCTCATGAGAGTTCATAAACACAAACACATCACCACTGTTCTTCATTCCCTTCATTGGCTTCAAATCTCCACCAGGATTGATTATAAGATCTCCCTCCTCACTCACCAGTGCATCCATGGTAACGCACCCCCCTACCTGAAAGAACTACTCACCCCACTGACCTCGACACTATCCCTCCGTTCTACACACTCAAACCGCCTCCTCCACCCCCGGGCTAAGGGTGATCGGGCCTTCTGCCTTCTGGCCTTCTGTTCCGCTTCCCCTAGTCTGTGGAATGCCCTCCCTGACCATCTGAGGGCACCACAGACGACTGACACATTAAAAAAGGACTTAAACTTTCCTTTTTAGCAGAAGCTATAACTTTAATTAAAATTGCTGCTTTTTGGTCAGGCTTTTATATAGTTATTATTTTATTTTTTATTGATGCTTTTATCTGCTTTTACTTTGAAGCACTTTGAGATTTGATCCAAATGTAAAGTGCGTTATAAATTAAATGTATTATTATTATTATTATTATTATTATTATTATAAAATATGTTAAATATAATATGCCATTTGACCATTTCTTCTTCTTCTTCTTTCGCCAGTTCCCTTTAGGGGTCGCCACAGCAGATCATTTGTCTCCATCTTACCCTGTCCTCTGCATTTTCCTCTGTCACACCAACCAACTGCATGTCCTCTCTCGACAAATCCAGAAATCATCCCTTTGGTCTTCCCTGTATTCTCCTTCCAGGCAGCTCAATCTCCAGCCTCTTTCTACCAATATTACCACTATACACATGTCCAAACCATATCAATCTGGCTTCTCTTACTTTGTCTCCAAGACGTCTACACTGGGCTGATCCTCTGATGTGCTCTTTTCTAATCCTTTCCATCCTCGTCACTCCTAAATTAAATCTTAACCTCTTCACTTCCAGCTCTGTCTCCTGTCTTTTGGTCAGAGCCACTGTCTTCAAACCATACAAAAGCGCTGATTTCACTACCATGCTGTCAGCCTTTCCCTTCAGTCCTGCTGCGACTTTTCTTTCACCGATAACTTTTGACACTCTTCTCCACCCACTCAACCTTGCCTGCTTCTTCAGCTCTTTTCCAAACTCCCCGTTACTCTGAACAGTTCACCCCAAGTACTTAAACTCCTGCACCTTCTTCACCTGTACCCATCGCATCCTCACCGTTACACCTGCCTCCCTTTCATTCACACTAATACGTCGCTCAATATTCTGTCTTAAGCGACTGACCTCAATTCCTCTTTTCTCCAGTGCATACCTCCACCTCTTCAGGTTTTCTTCCATCTGCTTCCCGCTCTCACTACAGATCACAATGTCATCCTTGAACATCATAGTCCATGGGGACTCCTCACTGACCTCATCTGTCAGCCTGTCCATCAGCATAGCAAACAAGAAAGGGCTCAGAGCCGATCCTTGAGGCAGTCCCACCTCCACTTTAAACCCATCCGTGACTCCTGCTGCAGACCTCACCGCTGTCATGTACACTGTACGATTAGATCCTGATTCACACTTGCAAATGAGCCTCATGACTGCCAGGCTGTCTGACGGGTCAGTCCTTTGTCGTTTGTCGCACAGTTTACATGGGGTCACGAGTGTCCATAAGCAGCCGCCTCTCAGGGGTTGGAAGGTCGAAAGGTTTTCTTGCATGACGGCTAACGTCACCTTCTTTTTTTCAGTTTGTGGCTTATAAGAATGGATGAATAAGAGAGGATTAAAGCTGTCAGAGAGGTACTTGCTATAAAGTTAACACTTTATGCAGTCAAAGGTAGCTCGCTTACCTCCAAGTCCTTCTGAACAGACAGACTTTCCACGGCATTCTAGACATCTGCCAATCCAGAAAGGAGAAGTTTCAGCACAGAGGATGGCAAAAAATAATCAACACTGCTCGTTATTGTCTTGCTAGTATGTTGCCAACAAATAAACTTTTTTTCTGTCTCTGAGGTTCCAAACGAAAGTTAATTGGCATTTGTAAATAGCGACAACCGGATGCAGAAACGGGACAGGTCATACTGTGGGAGCCCTCATGCTGTGCGGGAGGATCTGATCATACAGTGTGAGCACACCAATGGTGATCTGCTGCAAATGTGTGATTCGTACAGTTGGAGTTGAAAGGAGCTAAAGTCGTGCAGTGAAAACCCAGCTTTAATATCCCACTTCTTCTTTGCTAACCTTTTCCTGTTTATACTCTTTAGAACCTCCTCATTTCACCGCCAAGTCTCCTTATTTTCTTTTCTCGGCCCAGATGACACACCAAGCACCTTCCTAGCTGTCTCCCTTATCACATTTGCTGTGGTTACCAAGTCATCTGGAAGTTCTTCACTACCACTCAGAGCCTGTCTCAACCCCTCCCTGAAGTTCCCTCAGCAGCCTTCCTTCCTCATCTTCCACTATCTGATCTTTTACTCTACCCTTGCTTTTATCCTATTTCATACCACCAGAGTCATCCTACCTACAACCATTCTATGCTGTCTGGCTCTCTTCTCCCCGGTCATCTTCTGTATCGGATGAAGCATATCTGCCTGCTCATACCTCTGCTGTTTTATGTCACCCCCTGCTCCCCCCTCTTCTTGAAATACAGGTTCACCACAGCCATTTCCATTCTTTTGACAAAATGTACCACCATCTGTCCTTCCACTTGTCTCACCCCTGGGGATACTATCCAGCACTTCGTCCAACTCACTACAGAAGTTGTCTTTTTCTTCCAACTCACAACTTGTGGGGCATAAACGCTTATAACATTCACTCAATTTCTTTCTTCATACTCATCACTCTGTCTGACACTTTCTTCACCTCCAGAACACTCTTCACATGTTCCTTCCTCAGAGTCCCCCCTATATCATTCTCCTCCCATCAACTCCATGATAGAACAGTTTGTACCCTCCTCCAATAGTTCTAGCCTTGCTGACTTCCCACCTGGTCTCTTGGAAACACAGTATATCTACTTTCCTTCTCTCCATCATATCAGCTAGTTCTCTACTATTTCCTGTCATTGTGCCAACATTTGAAGTTCCTACTCTGCTGCCTTTCCTCATCTCTCACTGTTTCCTGGCACGTCTTCCTCCTCTCTGTCTTCTTTTTCTTCGACCAACAGTAGCATAGTTTCCATTGGCAGCCTTATGGGTAACAATGCCATTGACGGTTGTGTTTGCCAGGCCCCGAATGATCCGGTCTGGAAATCAGTTTTGTGTTCTGCCGATTCGTCAGGCATAGATTTTACGTTGGATGCCCTTCCTGACACAACCCTTCCCATTTCTCAGGGCTCTGAACCACCCCCAAAATTACACTGACTTGTGGCCCATTAGTGGCTGGGTTTGCCATCCGACAGTGTAGTCTATCAATTCACAATTGTTTACAATGTACAGAAACAAGATGTTAAAAAAAGGTATTATATTATATATTATCATTTATGTATTCGTGTGAATTTATTGCAGTTTTATGGTTTTATGTGATGTTTTTGGAAGCAGGTTTAGTTTTCTCCTTTTTCCCCTGTTATTTTACCATAATCTGTTCTACTTTGTCATTCTCTCTTTTCCAATAAAATCAACACATGTTAACACTTTATTGTCATCTATACTCTTAAATTATATCATAAATTATTATAAATAACTAAGAGGAAACACGGCAAAACCAATTCCGCAACTACAAAGATGAGATATGATTGGATTTCAACCTCCACTGCATGCTTGGTTCCCAGCCATCATCTCAGCAGTCTGAAACCCTGACACACATGCTACTACATGTGACCCTGCTGTAAACGTGCATAAGAGCTCATTTGCTTACTGTGTAAAGAAGCTAATGTCTGATCACTTTGCAGATAACACATGCACACACACACAAATACATTAGTTGGCTTCTTTGGATTCCATGCGGTCTACTTAACTAGCATGCTTGTCATAGTTCTTCTACTTATGTATGCTTGTCAGAGAAACATTTACAGGTAACCCGACTGGTTAGTTCACATACATATAGTGTCCTTAAGTTTTTTATTCTTGTTTAAAACAATAGTGTTAGTAAGCTAAAACTGAGACAGTCATGTTCGGTGATTCCCAATGTGTTGAAAGACTCAGCTAGTTTACACTGCAGCATGGAAATTAGCCTTATAATAAGCCTGCACCTCTGCATAGAGTTCACCACAGCACTTTAGCCATTAACATCCCATTCAACCATTTTAGTTGCATGTTTAGATCATCTAATTGTGCTTTATTAGAAATCCCTTTGACTACATGTTGGCAGGTGCTTATAAGAACATATCTGGAGAGAAGACATTTCAGCTACTTCATCCTACTGCTAATTTTAGGTTAATCACTTACTTGTGATATTAAGGTATTTTCCAATTAATTTGGCTAATGTTTATATTTTCATTGTAAATGTTTTCACATATTATGGAAGTGAAATAGAAAGTTATTAACTGTTTTAGCATTTGGATAATGCAGCTATTACAGTGATGTACCCTTTTGATTTTGATTTCCCTTTACCTATTATCATTTTTCAAGTTGTTGCTGTAATTTCTATAAACCTTGATACGGAGCATATCTATGGGTGTGTTCACACATCAAGGCTTCCACACTGAAACACTTCGTCCAATGCTATCTTTTATGTGAGGAAGATTGGTAAGGAAGATTGTAAGTAAAGTGAGAGCTGCAGTTAGCTCCACACTGACACTACCCATCTCTCTAAGGACAGGCTTAAGTTAGCTCCCCACTGATACTACTCATCTCTCTCAAGTACAGGCTTGAGTATGCTCCAAACTAACACTACCCATCTCTCTAAGAACAGGCTTAAGTTAGCTTCACACTGATACTACCCATCTCTCTAAGAACAGGCTTAAGTTAGCTTCACACTGATACTACCCATCTCTCTCAAGTACAGGCTTGAGTTAGCTCCACACTGACACTACCCATCTCTCTAAGAACAGGCTTAAGTTAGCTCCACACTAACACTACCCATCTGTCTAAGAACAGGCTTAAGTTAGCTCCACACTGACACTACCCATCTCTCTAAGAACAGGCTTAAGTTAGCTTCACAATGATACTACCCATCTTTCTCAAGTACAGGCTTGAGTTAGCTCCACACTAACACTACCCATCTCTCTAAGAACAGGCTTAAGTTAGCTCCATACTGACACTACCCATCTCTCTAAGAACAGGCTTAAGTTAGCTCCACACTGACACTTTCAACCTCTTTAAGTACAGGCTTAAGTTAGCTCCACAATGACAGTACCCATCTCTCTAAGAACAGGTTTGAGTTAGCTCCACACTGACACTTTCAACCTCTTTAAGTACAGGCTTAAGTTAGCTCCACACTAACACTACCCATCTCTCTAAGAACAGGCTTAAGTTAGCTCCATACTGACACTACCCATCTCTCTAAGAACAGGCTTAAGTTAGATGTACATTGATACTTGGTGGGTAGTGACGGTGGGATCTCAATGAGGCGATCTCTGGGTTGAAAGTCAGTGGCTGCACTGAGGCAAACAGCTTCCACAGTGAAGGCCTCTGCCCGTTAAATTACACTAGATGATTTTGTAGATTGTCATAATTTCAAACCAATCACACTTGAAACGACTATCATTTATGCCGCGTTCTTTCACGTGTCACTGTATCTGCGATGGCCCTAACCCTAACAGTTGGCTTGTTCAGGCTCAACCTGCGTCCGTATTACGTTTCCGGAAGCCGCAAATTTTCGTCCCAGCCTCCAGCTCGTAAGGAGAGTTAATTTTTCAACAAAATAAAACTTACAGGAGGTAAAAGATTTGACAAAAAAGAGGACCAACTGTACAGCTTTAGATGAGGAACATATTTGGTCATTAAGTATCTTAAAAATAGCAGTTGATTATTGCTTGCTGAAGATGTTTGCTGTGCTCTTTTGTGAATGAAGTCCAGATTCAGTCCTTTGGTGCCAGTACGACTGATGGCACGATGATTTTGAACCTCTTTTTAACCACTTTATTACACTAGCTAAATGTTTCTGTCTCTTAGAATATTTGCTGGTTACAGATACAGGTTGTAGGTTCAGGTACAACAGCCTATATCACTGGTGTGTTATGACACATTTCTGTCAAAATCACCATTAACTTTGTCAGCAATTTGTCATACTGTTCTATGGATGGGACTATTAAACTCTATGATCCTATGCTGTTTTAAAAGAATGAATCTGGACTGTGCTCACTGGATGAACCTGGATTGTTTCACTCTATGAATCCTTAAGACATCTAGAAGTAATAGAAATACTAAAAGTATTGATGTAACCACAGTTCAGGTCAAAAAACTTATGAAGTTTGAGGCAGGTTGGACCATGCACAATGGCAACTTCCTGTCCTTTGGTATTAGCAGGGATTTCTTTGTTGCATGTGACTCCATGACTTTGATGTCTTTAACATGTAACAATATATACTGTAAGAATCTTTGAATTGCCACGACTGAGCAAAATTCCAATAGTTTCATTGTTGTGTTGTTAGGTTTTCTTGCTTTGTTTTTTACAAAAAATGTTTTGTGAACTGTCACTAAAATATATAGATAAATAGAAGTGGTAATATAAGTATATGGTATAAAAGTGGTGATACAAGATAAATTTATCCGAAAGAAAACTGGAGAACCAATACATAGTGCTGAGGCACATAGTATAAAAGGACGTTATTGAAAGTGTTCTCCCAACCTTTATGTAACTATGTGAGGCCATCATTTTGTCCAGCCTTCATTTTCATAGTGTTTTAACTCTCACACAAAACAATTAGTCACAAAAAGAGTTTTGCACAGCTCCAAGGTAATTGAAGAGAGAACCAGTTTGAATATGAACAGATGGTAAAGACTATTTCTCTGACTCATAAAGCAAAGCACCTGCTATGGGCGTTGGACGTTACACATATCTGTATGTTCAGTCATATAAAGCGTAATGGTGTCAAGTTACTCACACTGCTTCCATATCAGTGGAGCTTGATTTGCCATGGAGGAAGTACTCAGGTAGTTACCAACAACAATATGCAAATACTCCACTAAAGGCATGTATTCAGAACTGAATTGGGTATAATTACGTGCAAGAAATTCTTGGTGTGAAAAATGTCAAATTGCACGAGAAAATATGTTACATTCCATCAAGAAAGTCAGAAAAACAATTTCTGAGATGTGTAAAAATGAGTAAAAATGTACTCATTGCGGTACAAAGAGAGGGACAGAATTACCCGCTATAATGACAATAATTACACAGCCTTAATCCTTGTTTATGGGAGCCACATGTTCCACTGCCAGTCCGACCCAGATTAACTCAATAAAATGTATTTTTATGTTTTCATGCCGGGGAACAGTTTTGTACGTAAAACAGGCGTGTCAAGGCTGAGGGCCTGTCACCAGCGTTAACTGATCCGCCTCCAGTAATTGTGTTGTGTGCAGGCATTTGAGTAGATAACATTCAGAGGGTGGTGGGCCGAAACACAGCACCTTCACCCCGCCACTTACAGAGAGACACATAATGACCTTTCATGTGGTTTTTATAGAAGGGGAAAGTCATATGAAGAACATCATTTTTCTTAATTCTTAATTTATTCTGAGAAGTCAGAAAAATTTTAGATCCAGGAAAAAACGGTCAGCTTTTAACTCAGAATTCTGAGTTCAATATGAGAATTTAATTTTTTCTAATGCCAGCTTTCTAACTTTCGAGTCCGAATTGTGACATTAAAGGCAGTATTCTCACTGTTCTCTGTGCAAAACATCAAAGGGGGGAAACACAGCCATAAGTCTGAATTTATTCTTGGAATTCTGAATAAGGTCTGAATAATTGAATAAAGTCTGAATCATTTGGTATTTCATTATAATTCTAGGAAAAAAAACTCTATCAGGCCCTAATCCACTTCCTTATTCTTAGGTAATTTATTTGCAACTGTTCATGAGTTTAAAACTCCACCTGGATTTTTGTTTTACAGCCATTGATCTATTTTGACCTTTGACCTCATTTCCAGGGAAGCAAGTGGACAGAAATTAAACCACAGGGACTGCACTGGCAGTTCTAGTAATAGTCCCAGATATGATGTATGTTATTTTTTTACTCTATTATTATATGACTGTGGTTTCTTTAGATTAGTGCCCTCCATAACAGCAGTCCTTCCAAGATTGAAGAAAGGATCATTGCAGTACTTGTTCTTTCATGTAATAAAATCCCTCACTGACTTTTGTGAGACAACAAGCACACAGGACTTGGCAGGCAGGTATCTCTTTTATAGGGCGTCCTCTGAGGCAAGTTAAAACTTGAACAATAGGATGTCGTTATGCATGTCAGCCGAGGAGGAATGCTGGAGATCCGTCGGTATGCCACAGGCAATTACTCTCATATACGTCAGCTCTCCCATGTCTTCAGCAGCAATCCTGTGATTCCCAATTACCAATACTTATTTCAACTTAATGATAACATCTGTGTTTATCTAGATGATGGTTGTACATGTTTGGCTCTGACTTCCTGGAATTTGACCATTGACAAATCGATGATTTGAAAACTGAGCAGAGGTCTGCTGGTGGTTTACGGGTGTTATGGGATACAGTGATGTGGTAGTAAACCGCTATGTTGCAGTTTCAGGAAGTTTGCTGTTTTATGTTTGTCATTAAAGTTTAGGTGTTTAATGGTGGGAGATGTTAAAGAATACAGATACTCAAATGGTGTTGAGGGGCTTATTCATCTCGTTAAAAGTATTTTAGTGATTCCTCCATATTGGCTCCCATAGGGATCCTGTAGCAATTGAGGTTTACTTAAATCTCATGTTATTTTCCTTTCAACAATGATAGGGTAAAAAGCAAATATTTCATCTCCCTGACATATTGTGACAAATGTTATTCTGAACACTAAGTAAGCCTACGCTGTCGTCCGTGACAGCAATGGTATAACCCAGAAAAGCCCCCAATCCTCTACATTATACAGGCGATATTCCTCTGGTTGAACTCCTCAGATTAAATGTGAGGTTATGTCCGAAGAACAGTATATTTTCCAAAAAAGTAATAATAAAAAATAATAAAGTAATAAATATTAACTTATGGAAGCAAATGTGATTTATTTACAAGATTGATCTTGTCGAGTGAACTAATATGCAACAAATTTGGACCCAATCCGACAAACGGTTTCGGGTAGTTACTGTTTTTTCATGAAAAAGCAAAATATGAACTATTAGAGCAGGGGTGTCAAACTGAATCACAAAAGGGGGCAAAAATTGAAGCTGGAGATCGTGCCTTGAGCCAAGTTTAATCAGAGGTATTATGAAAATGTTATTCTTATTATTATTTTATAGAATTCTGAACCAACCAATGGAATAGAAAATACTCAAATTACAGATTAAATTCAAAATAGATCAGCATAAGAAATCTTTATGTCTCCCTCTCTATCAGCATTGTTTCACAGAATAATTTCCAATGAAAAGTTTTTATTCACAGATATCAATAACAGCCAGTAAACTCGATTTTTTACAAGTTACATCTCAAATCGATCGTTTTTTAATTAGCAACGTCAACAGAAAGTAACTTGAAATCGCCTTTGGTAAATGGCTGGGGTGATTTAGCCTTTCTTTCCTCTGTCCCAATAAAACAGTAAAAGTAGACTGTCGCTCCTAGTATCTGTTCCTGCAGTGAGGAGGAGTGAGGATTCTTAAGAAAACAGTGAGGTGTTTGAACAGCCTTCAGGTGCATTTCACATTGAATGTAAGCAACTTAATGTGTGTCTTGTTTTTAACCCAACAGCGCTGACACTTGACTTCTTATCTAAGGATCTGCCTAACTTTTATTAGAGTGACTGGATGAACGCTGATACCTGACAATAGAGGGACATGGAGAAGCGCTAGAGCTCTTGTTTGACGAGCTGGCTATCGCAGTGCATTCTGGGAGTTGTAGTATCTGTGGTGTTTGTGCTGTATACTTAATAACCAGCGGGCCAGTTATTACAAACATTAAATATCTCTTGCGGGCGTCATATACTTTAGTGCGGGCCGGATGTGGCCCGCGGGCCTTGGATTTGACAAATTAAAATAAAACATGATATATATGACTGACGACTAAATTGGATCAACGTCTGAGAAATTATTATTCGAAGATTTTTGGGAGTTAAACCTTCCCCTAGTGTAAGAAATATCCAACCAAACTTTCCAAAAAACAATTCAGTTCTTCCTTGCATTATGGTTTCTGAAGGCATTAAAACTTGAGAATAATCAATGAAATAGTTTTTTATTTAACGCGTTCTATCTGCAGCAGAGGCGGAGGCAGACACGGCGGCAAAGACGATTCCATTATGTACCCGACTTTTGGGGGGATTTAATATGCGAACTGCATTGCTATTTAGATGTATTTCTATGTCATTTGTATAAACTAGTTGGCCTGTAATTCCTGTTAAAAAGAAATAATAGAGCACAGCTTATGATTGTCACAGCAGGCTCATCTTTAAAACCACTCATCTGCTGTCACATTGGCAGTTTTAGTTGGGAAGCATGCAAAATAACTCTTACAACACTCATCCAAGAGTCTCTGAATTATGGCTGTTATGATCTGGTGTAAACTACAATGTTGTAAATATATATTTTGTGCTCAATAGACTGGCCCATGGAAGTGCAGCACTACAGGTTCCTAAAAACCTACTTCTGGTAAAACGGGGAGGAGAGAGAAACTGACTCAACAAGGTCAGTAAATGAAACACTCCCTTATGGAAATGTGACAGATCAGCTGCACAGGGCAGAGTCAGGATTCCTAATTACTTGAAGAAACCAATACAAATCGGATAAGCACAAGAAAATGAGTCATTCTCCTCACATCTGCTCTTGGTGGAATTATAATTATGTCTCAACAAGTTTCATGTGTGGAGTCATGTGAAATGATTTGGTGTGATTAAACCTCAAAATGTTCTTAATGTAGTTTTAGAACTCTTTACAAGAACTGTCATGATAAGAGTGATAATCATCTTCAAACAAGACTCAATCAACAAAATATTAAAGTCAATAGTTTTTTGAATGATTATTACGCCGTGCTTCCTGGTTATAGTCCATAGAATGGTGGAAAAACAAATGGGTCGATTTGCTTAAGTATGTATTTACATAGTTTTTATGCACCACACTTGAAAATATCTAGCGTTTTGTTCATAAACTCAGCAAATACAAAAAACTTCATAAAGAGTTTCTATGTGCTAAGTAATCTATCTATATCTAGATATCTATATTTATATCTATATATCTATATTTCTATATATCTATATATATGTTAAGTACTTCGTTTAAATAAACATGGCAATTACTTACCACATAGAAACCCTTTATGAAGTTTGTATTTAGACATATATCAAATATATATCATATATATCATATATATATCATCTCCACCAGGATTGATTATAAGATCTCCCTCCTCACTCAACAGGGCATCCATGGCAACGCAACCCCCTACCTAAAAGAACTACTCACCCCACTGACCTCAACACGATCCCTTCCATTCCATTCTACCCATTCATACCACCTCCTCCTTCTGTTCTGCTGCCCCTCGTCTGTGGAATGCCCTCCCTGACCATCTGAGGGCTCCACAGACGACTGACACATTTAAAAAAGGACTTAAAACTTTCCTTTTTAGCAGAACCTATAACTTTAATTAACATTGCTGCTTTTTGGTCAGGTTTTTATATTATTATTTTATTATTTTATTGATGCTTTTATCTGCTTTTACTTTGTAGCACTTTGAGATTTGATCCAAATGTAAAGTGCATTATAAATTATATGTATTATTAGAATTATTATTATATATATATTCTTTAACATCAAAGCAAGTGAATATCCCCGAAAAGCCTCCGATCCCCGTGTTGTACAAACAATCCCAACCGTTAGTAAATTGGGATTAGTAAATTATGTCCAAAAAACAGTGTTTTTTGTAAAAAACAAACAAAAAAAACCCACTGCCCGAATCTTAGATGCATGTGCATGTACCACTAAGACACAGATAACATACTGTATCGGCCTTTAAATGTGTATCATGCACATGACTCACATACATTTGAGTCATATGTTACACACTTTGAACTTGTGAACTTTGCCTTGTATTAGGTAGTGTGAATCAACATCATGAATACATCAAATTAAACTTAATAATGGCTCTTAATGCACACAATACCCAAAGCTACAACAAGTGATCTTTTTTTGAGATAATGAGAAAACAAAAGGTCATTTATTGTTATTTTTTTAATGTTTATCAGAGATCAGGAGTCTCATGGCTGTAGCAGCTGATGTAAGACAGAAATGCCAGATTGAGGAGTTTTCATTGACGATAAATGCATCAGTAGTTGTTACTGTAAATTTTCAAAGTAAACACCACTAAAGAAGACCAACCAGGAAGTGTAGCTGATATCTTATAATAATAATAATAATAATAATAATAATAATAATAATAATAATAATAATAATAATAATAATAATAATAATAATAATACATTTCAGTTATAATGCAATTTACATTTGGATCAAATCTCAAAGTCCTAATTTTCACTTTTTCAAATTTCTATCACAAAAATAGTGAAGGAATCCCACTGTCTGCTGAAGGAGTGTTAATAACCTCTGTGAAGTATGCAGCGCAAAAACAACATAGTCTGACATTGGTGCTGTTGTTGTTACTCTGTCCATCTATGGCTATTAGGATATAATCTAAACCGCCTTTTTAAGGTCGGGCAGTGACGGCACCATTTTCACCAGAATACCTGGTTTGGCTGTAGCTCAGTAGATAGGGCGATCATTCACTGATAGAGTGCTCCTGCTGCCTTTATATAGTAGGGTCCTTGAGCAAGACATTTCCCTGTGTTCTTTGGAGTGGTGCCCACTGCTCCTCATGGATGTGTTAAAGGCCAAAAACATTTTCGATATGTTGAAATTTATGACTGAACGTGATTAATAAAGGTTAACATTACAAGAATTGTATTTTTCCACTTTACGTGGAGGGAAGAGATATAATCATTTATATAAAAATTAATATTGCCTCCAGAGTGATTCGAAATTCTATGGCCAGGTTATTAAGGTCAGTGACTCGTATTATTAGGGTCTAATAACAGAAACTATCGTGTGAGTGTTTCTGATATTTGCAGAAACATAATGTAGAAATTCTGCTGTGTTGCTCTTTTTGTCCAGTAGACCTTTTTGTCTTAAAGCCCTTCTGGGACCCGACGTAACGGCTCCTGTGGGTCTCCACCTCACTCCACTATGCGCAAACGAATCCCTCTGTCTCCCTACGGCCTCCTCTGATCCGTTGAAGCTAAGCCCCGCCTCTGACCAGGTTACGAGGCGGGGCTTAACTGAGCCGCGAGGCAGGCACGGAGTCTCGCGCCACAGCTGTGGACTGCTCTTTGTAGGTCTCGGCACTGCTTCGCCTCTCCATCCGGTGGAGAAGGATACAAAGAGAGAGAGTGAAAAGTAGCATGGAATAGATACGGAGACACGCAGATCTTAACCCAACGGGTCCAACCACGGATATTATTATTCCCGGAGTGGACACGAAGCTACGCCGATGTGCGCAGTGGATATTACGCATCAAAGAGAGTCGAGACGGCGCGGAGAGAAGCGGGCTATACAGCGCAGGTATGGTTCTCAGAGAAATAGAGGCAGGGTGTCTGTCTTTTCTTTAACATCAGGCTGGCGTTAACCGTATAGATCGTTTCATAAAGTAGAGTACAGTGTTGGGGAGAGTATTTTAATAGAAGCGCAGGGAAATAAGTCTGCGTTTATCTCGTATCGGTTCTCCGCGACAGTCTGTGTCTTTGTCAACTGGAGCCTACGTGCAAACTTGCGAGGGGAGTGAAGCGTAAGCGGCACGTAGACGACGGGGGCCGGGTATCGGACTCCTTCATCAAAATATATCGTCCCGGGAGGGAGAGGTTTTGTTACAGCTATGATTTTATCTCTCCTGCTGGGAGACGCAGCTCCTAATTGCAGCACTGACGTTGGTAAAGAGGGCAAAGACGCCAGAATGAAAGGAAAGACGCATGGTCTATTTATCCCCCTGTGTTTTATGCGATTAATCTGAGGCTGGTGACTCAAGGCAGGATTAGGTAATATTGTCGCTCTTCTATTAGCCTGCTGGCCGGGAGGACAGCACCATCTAACAGGCTGCTCCTGTGCAAGCTTCACCTTCAAATGTAGCAGCACACGAATCGTGTTGTATTATTGAGATCAGCCTAGGTTTCGTGCTGTCTGGGGGGCTAAACGGGTTTCGTTTCAGCACATGCGCCTTCTAGGAAAGTACGATTGTTTTTGAAGCTGACTAATAACCTTTTTCTGTCGTCATATGGAGGTTGATTACAGGCTCAGGCGCGAACTCGGATCACTACCTCTTTCTCTCTCATTCTGTGACCCCCAGGACTGTCTGGCTTTAGGAGGGGAACATGGACAAAACTCTGCACATTCTGCAGAAAGCCGCAGACGGCGTACCGACCGGGATCTCTCTGGATGTGAGTTTGAACATGGAGGATGGGGGAGATTTCACGGAGCAGCGGATAGTGGGACTCCCGGATAAAATACCTCTAGTGAAACCTTATTTTAAAAAGAAGCAGAGGAAACTAGACTCGAAATGCCTCCACCGGGCGATGGATCCAATATTGACCACTTTGCTCAGCACGGACACGCTGGTCTCCGGGGATGGAGTGTTTGTTCCCCGGAACCAGCCACGCAGAACTCCGGGAAACCTGTGCGCTGCGGCCATAGTGAAACAGAACTGTATGGACACGGGAGCAGCCGACGGTGCCGCAGATGGAGCAGGAGTACCGGGGCTGATGGCCCGGGACGGTGATGTGGAAATAGCTGATACTACTGCGGAGCTCGAAGAGACTGAGCGCCGAGTCGAGCGACCCAAGATCACCGATCCGATCCCCGACAGCCACTGTTTTCAGGTGCAACCTGTCCACAGGGCGGCTGGGAGCACATTAACTCCCCCAAGGAGAGCTTTACCTCCCATAGTTGTTCCCGAGCCTCCTCACCAGGACGGGACCACAAAAACCAGTGACCTCTTAACCTCCTCTGGGACTAAAAGCCTCGCGCTCAAAGACTGCACCAGCGTCAAGCACCCACATCCCCTCATCCTTCAGCTCGATAAAGGAGTTCTATTTCAGGATAAAAGCGAAGAGGCCTCCCTGGACTTGGTTTTTGAGCTTCTAACCCAGCTCCAGTATCACACACACCAGTCGGACTCCGTGGACATTTGTGTGGATTTCCTACAAGGACAGTGTGTTTATGGCAACGACTGTGCGCACCATCACACCGTCCTGCCATATCACTGGCAGATCCGCAGGAGCAGCGGTCAGAAGTGGCAGAGCATAGCAGACGACTCCCAGGAACAGCTGGAGAGACTGTTCTGCAACCCGGACAACGAGCAAGTCAGGCTCAAGTTTCAGTGAGTGTCCTTTTATGTTGTTGCAAGCACGGTTACCCTGCACCACACTACCGCTGTCCTCTGTTGAGACCCACAGACAGGAGGATCCTGTGTGGAGTTGGCTAGGGAGTATTGCAAAATATATGTTACCATATGCACAGAAAATGAACGGAATACTTTGTGTATTTACTATGTAGTACATTTTTATTATGCTTCATGATCCAAAAATATGTCAAAAATGGTCACAATTGTGATTTTACAGTTTGAATTTGTTGGAAAAAATGTTACATAAAAAGCAGAACATTCCTGATTTGAACTGAACAGCGTGGAGTCGTTTTATTCTACAGCTGAATGAATAGTACTATTAAACTAAAGGTTTCTGCTGGGTTAAAGAAGTACACAAACAACCACCTCACTGACAACTTGTAACTAGTAAGTTATTTATCAAATCAACAATATCCTATAGACATGTTTGTCTGAACCTGTTTACGTTCCGATCTTCTTTTACTTGAGACTTGGTAAAAGAAGATCGTGGTTCTTGGGTTGATCAGACATTAGGATTCAACAAGCATGAATATTTAATTATAATCCTGTGACTTTGTTCATGTGGTAATGTATAGGTGGTGTGGTTTATTTGTATTTTACACCACAGCACCTATTTTATAGTCTTTTATTGGTTACTGTGCTTCCATTCCCGATGACGACGACCAAGAGGGTTTTTCAGTTGCCTTTCTTTAGTAAATGTCTTAAAACCAAAACATTACCAAATAATTTTGGTTAACATCAGTCATTCTTATATGTTCGTGCACAAATGCATGGCTTCCGGGTAAATGAGAATTGTGACAGAATTGCTTCTGGGCAAATACTTCAGTCTCCAATTGTTGAGGACATTTTCTGAAGGTACCAGTTTTTGTGAAACGTAAAGCAATACATAATCATTTGTACATTGTACAATATACATGGGTGTAGAGGTATTATCGTGCAACCCTTATCCCATGTGTGATCAATGGTAACAGTTACTTCTGTATTACTGTTATAGATTTGTGAACATTTTCCAGTATTCCTAGTTATTTTTTCAATTCTATACATATATTTTAGTCCCCCTGAACATTTTTTTCAGATTCTTGAATCTCTTCATTTGGTTGAAAAATTGCCCACAAACATCCGTACAGTAGGTGGGTTGACATGGGAAACTTTTCTCCTTTCCGAATTAAACCTTTCCGAATTGCAATGTCGGTTGCCTGTTTACATGACTTGTGGTCTTTTCCAACCCGGTGTTTTGCGTGCATCAAATCACCTAATCGGAAACAATTTCACACACACGCGGACGATCCACACAAGGTAGAGATAATGCTTCGGTGAGCTCAGTGCCGAAAAGCGACAAAGAGCGCATGCGCGGAAGTGACCTTTCGCCCATCTAACCGTCCAAAACTGTTAAAATATTTCAAAGTTGCAACGAATAAATCACTCTCGCTGTATTTATAATGCGTAGTGGCGCCGAGAAATTCCAGTGGAGTTTTACAATGAAAACTAATTCGGAAAGGTTCTTTCCATTCGGAAAAGGGTGTTTAGATAAAGCATTTTCTTTTCGATTCGACTTCTTTTCCAAATCTAATCGGAATTACACTGTCATGTAAACCCACCTTGTGACTGGGAACTCAATAGGCAAGACTGCATTGTTGCCATGTCACAAGTACCTTTGAATTAACATATATTCAACAATTGTAACAATGCAGGGGTCCTGTAGTCTGATAGGCGGCTTTTGAATGATAAGTACTTTTGTTTTGGTGTGTTGAAAACAATAGACGTCAGTTTTCTTACCCCTTGTATGAAAACTGTCACTGACAAACTGACAAACTGGAGACTACAGCTGTTCTTTAAATGTTTGGCTGATGGACTGCAGCCAAGTGACTTCGCCGGTGTGAGCGTTACTTTCACACTTCTTAATATGGGCAACATGCCTTAATAATCTATACATGAAAGTGTGTGTTGGTCCTTTTACTTCGAGCATGTGTGTTTTGGCTGTCACATGTCCTCTACTTAATGTGTATCATATCAGCTACCATGCCCTTGTGCAGAAATGGCTCTTCATTTCCCAGCCCTGATATTGGTTATCTGTTTCCTGTATTTCCATACTTTCAAACTCCCCTCCTGATTGGCTGGAGCTTCGTCCAAACCAGTCTTTACAGCACTCACGGCAGAAAGCTGTGAACTTCCATGACCCTCAGTTGCCTTGTGCGGTCACTGACACAGACGCACTTGGCAGCTTCTCTCCTTCCCTCGGTCATAGACATGCACACTGCTGTGTATACACACACGCACACCCCGTCAAACGCAGTATCGCATGCGAGCACTCACACGAACAGGCTGCACAGTGATGCTCAGTGGCTTGCAGTGTTCACATGCACGCCTTTTAACAGACAGAGATAAACCTTTCTTTCACTCTCTCATGCGCCCACAGAGATACACACACACATGCAAGAACTTGGCACGCCCAAATGGTGTGACATAAAGAAGCATACACCACTTCCTGTGAAACTGTACAGTATGCACATTCACACACTGGTGCTCGCACACAATGAATATGTCAGTCCTATCAACTTGCTTATTATTCCATATTTATTAATATGGAAGTTTGGTAATAGTGTTGCGTTTCATCGTTTGTCCATAAGATGTTTCAAGAAGGATCTTATGTCAAGGAAGATAACATTTTGCACATTCTAGGTCACTTTCTTCAATCAACATAACTTTCTTTTAAACATTTCGACAATATCCTGGCAGATACTAATAATAATACGTCAGTCATAATAAAAAAACACTCATGATGTTCCACCACTGTGTGCAAGTGGATCCAGATCCAGGTCATAAGCCAGACTAGACTATTAAAATGTATATTTGACAGGGAGCAATATGTGTGGTGATAGAGATACTGGTACACATATTTTTAAAGGAGCTGCGGGTGAAATGATCATAGGGCATAAGGTCAAAGTCAACGATGGAACCTGGAAGGTTTTTCGCTCAGAACATTAAATCATCCATGAGTGAATTCATTTTATAATCCTCAACTTATCATATGCACACACATATACACTAAAAACTTTTTGTTAAGTACCCCACAGACATTTTATTAAAGATGTGCCTTTTGACATATGTACAATTAAAAAATAATTCCCAAAAACAATAAATTAAGTTTCAACTAAATTCCCGATCAGTATATTGTTCGGGTTGGGATTCAAGATGTTCTGTACAACATATTGGAAAATAATTTAAACATGGTCTGAAATGAATAGATATTTTCTTTTACCAAACACATAACTAAAAACTAGAGGTGCATCGGTGGCAGGAAACTCAGTTTGATATGATCGTCAATCAGCCAAGTAAACTCTCTTGGGGCCGTTAACTCGTATTTTATTTTCACTTTGAAATGTCATTCAATTGCTTTAAGAAACACACAATTAGGAGAACATTAATTAATTAATATTGGAGCCTTTACTTCCTGCTAATGAGCTTTTCATTAGGATCGCCTGGCAGAATCTGTTTCTGTATTTAGCCTACAAACTGAGATCAACTTAATAATAATGATGGCTGTTATATTGGCACTGTGATGCTTCACGATTAGAATATTTGTTACAAATTAAAGGTACTGTTGGTATGAATAGCCACAGCTGTGTGGAACTATTGTGCAGGATGACAGCTGATGGAGCACGGTAGATTCAATTATTTTTTACAGTTGTTCTCACGCTTAATGAGCACCTGTATCGATTTGCAAATGACTGTTTCAGGGTGTTGCTACATCCATTTTTGAAATTTGTGCGCTTGCGCATATCTCCTCAGTTGAAGTTTATTTTTAGAACCATAAGTCTGTCTTTGTGCGCAGCCAGTTTTGTTCCCTATGTTGTGCATTGGTTCTTTATGATTAAATGAGCCCATAGAGTAGCCATGTGTGTTTTAACTTTATTAATGAGGGTGTGTGTGCAAAGATTTGTATGTGTCTTTGTGTTTGACTTGTTGACTCATGTTTTTAACTGATCCCTATGCAAAGTGCATATTGTTCCAAAAACAGGATATGCACCTGGTGGTGTCAGCCCATATTCTTCAGATGCCTTTTGAATGTTTTGCGCTCTTATGCAGCCAGACAGGACCATCTGGCCCCCTAAAAACTGCAACACCACAGTAGTTGCTCAAGTGCATTGACACTATAGCAATAATAATGATTATTTTCTGCATACACATACGCATAAACTGATGAGTATTATACTTTTTATAATCAGCATTTAGCAATCTTTTTACTACTGCAATTGACATGACAGCACTTTTGATTACATAACGACTACTCTCCTGTTTTATTAAACGCTAAGCAATGATTTCACAACTGCCATTGACGTAGTGATAGTATGACTAAATTCACTTTATATTAAGGATTTGGTAATAGTTGCCCAAGTAGATTTGAAAATATAGCGTTACTAATGAAAGTTCTTCTTTTAATATTAAGAATTTTGGAGTAATTGTACAAGTACAATCGTTATTACATTATGCTATGACACTATGTTATGACATTATGACATAAAACTTTATTGTTATGACGTTGTGAAATTTACTTTGAAAGATGATTTCACGGTGACTCTTAAAATTGTTGAAATTGAATGTATTGCCCAAGGAATGGATCATCTGTTGTATATTGATGCATCTGTTGGGCTATCTTCTTGGCTGGGGTTGGTTGGATATCTTGTCTCGAAACGACTCTGGTTCAAGTTGAATTTTCCTCACACTCATTATGTTATAATCAGCTTTTGAAGCTTCTTGGCATACATTCAAGTATATGATCACTTAATTCTTACTTGTTCTGTCTTAATTATACAATTCTTTGGCCGCTGTCAGGTACATTGTCACAGCTTTTATTTATCAAAGCCCTCCCTGTTGCGTCTTCTGGAGTGACATTGTTGCCAAGAACTCAGGGCATACCACTCAAAACAGAGACGTGACGTTCTCCTAACCCAGGACTTAAGAACAGGTTTGGCAATTTGAGAATGGAAGAGTGAAAACGCAGCGTGAAAAAATCAGCGTGTTGTAGAATATTTTCATTCCTGTAACACACAAAGTCTCTGACAAAGACACAGTGTTTTTGGTAGGTGTTACAGGAAGTAAAAGCTGGAATTTATTTTGTTTGTGTTGTTACACGCGGACATTACATTTGGTAAATTATCTCTGTTATCATAGTTCTTACTATTTAGTCATTCACTTGAAATTTGTGTTGAAACTGGGCGTGTGTGAGAGCGAACTCTATTAATCATTTTCTTTAGAAATAGAATCCATGCACACAAGTGCACACGCACTATGCAGCCGCATCACTGTTGTCACCCTAGACACATATTAATGATCTGAAGAACAGTAGATGACTCATGACGCTCTTCTGTCAGTATGGCAACACCGTGTTGTTTTCCCCTCTGCCCTGTTTATGTGTGTGGATTTGCATGGAAGAAAGGGAGTGGTTCACACTTTATTTGAGTCAAAATTGATAATTTCCAGAACATTTCTGATTATTCCTGTTTATTCAAAAGCAGGAGAAAAACATTTGGATTAAACAGTGTCATTTTTTTCTAAACCACCATACTTCACTGTTACTCTGCTTGAATATTTATTATCCTCCACTAGAAATAAAAGGTAAGGAAGGAGATGCAGCAGTGGGGCCTGTATTTTTCCGTCTGTCACGCTTAGTTTCCACTGCATAATTGAAAAACTGTTTTAATATATACGTCACACAACTGTCTACACTGAATCATGTTCTGAATTGTTGCCCTTTCCTATTTAGGGCTTTTTTTATTTTCATTTTGGTGGTTACAAGTTAAATTTAAACTCATTCCGGTGGTTGGTTTAGTGTTTGAAGTAAATAATATTCAATTGCCTTTTTTTTTTAGCAGAACATCCTTTATACAACAACCAAATCCAAAAAGTGGTGCTTTTAGCTATTTAGTAACCTTTGTTGTTTAAATTCTGTTTGTGTGGTTACATTTTGCCCATGTACTCTGTGTGTGGAGATTTGACTCAGATGAGGACGGCTTTCCAGGAAAGAACTCAAAAATGATTTTTGTGTATTTAAAATTTTTTCCCTAAAATGTAATGCACACATCCCCATTAGATCGACTGAGTTAGAGTTGAGTTAGAGCATCTCCAAAAACTACAGAACTATGTGGGTCCTTCCTTTGACCAATTTGGTGGTCTATCAGACATGTGTTTAACCGTTAAGGCTGTTTAAATTGTGTTTAGCATACTCTATTGCCATGGAATATGATGGATTGTTTATGAGCAAGAGTGTTTTTGTTGACTTTGCGTTTACGTGAAGCGATTGAATTATTTCTTATTGCTATTTAGAACGTGTCTCTCACCCAGAACTAGTACATATGAGGGCAAGTGCTCTGTGCTGAGCTGTTCCCATGTGTGTATGATCCCTAGCACAGGTTAATCCCATCCATATGATAAGCAGGAATGGAAGTCTGGCTAATCCGCCTTAGTCATGAAGTCAGCAGAAGGGAGGAATGTTGCAGTCATCGCTTCTAAAAGTTATACTATGATCATCTTTTGCTGTACAGTTTGTCAACATGTTATCTGATTTATGCGCATGTTAAAGAGGGATAGAGAGAGACAGAGACAATTTGAGAAGAAACAAATACGTTTCTCCTTAGCTGATTTGGAGTATCAGGTGACATTTTTTATGTACAGGAAACCCAAATTCTGAACCAACCTCTCGTAATTAGGCCAGTTTCCTGTAATATCTGAGTGAAGAGGAACTTCATAGACACAGCTGTGTTCTGCATAACCATGACTAAGCGCACATATTTAATGTGTGTGTGTGAGAGAGACAGACTCTTGTGTCGGCCAAGTGATAAAAGCCCTCTTTGTCATTAACTGACATAAAGAGTCACCGGGCACCGAGGGCAGAGCAGCCTGACACTAAGGTGTGTGTGTCTGCGTTTGTATCGCGAGGATTCCGTGTTAACTCATTGTGTCAGGAATCAAAGAAAATCAAGCATGGCTGTGTCTGGGACAGCTTGTTAGTGTGTGGTGATTGTGTTTGTGAAAAGAGGCAGTGTTAAGAGACCGGGTGTGTAGGTTTGTGTGCGTGAGTGGCTGTAACAGGTCAGACAGCCCGTGTCATGAATCAGCGGGGCGAGGTCTGGGTCGCCTCGGCTCTTATTATTATCTGCCTTTATCTAACCATATTTTTCTCCCCATTTCCACATCTTCCTCCTTTATCTCTGCATTCATTTCTCACCCTGTCTGTCGTCCTGCACGTTTCATTTTGTCTCTATCTTTGAGGATAGCCGCTAATACTTAATAAAACTTAGCATTTCTCAAATGAAGTTTTTGCTAACCTTCTCTCAAACTACCAAGATTTAACGCACCGCATCACTTTCATATGCAGTGCTAGGTTTTTTGTTTTTGGTTAAAATCTTCTCTTCTACTACACCATTAATTGGTCTAAGATCAAGCCTTTGACTACCAGTGCTAGTTTGGCCAAGTCCATTGTTACTGTTATCAGCATTATAATAATCTTTATTCATTTTACCTGCCATACTTGTCCGGCAAAGTCCTTAATTGCTACTACAATTACCTCACTGCAACTAATAGTACTAGTCCATTAATGTCCATTACCACGACTGACCGTGCTAGCTTGGCTAAGTCACCCGCTGCTATTGCTAGTTTTGATCTGGCTCAGCTCTTCATTTCGACTTCCTGTGCTAGTTCGGTGCAGTTTTTCTTTTTGCTACTACTACTGGTGGTTTAGCTTAGTCCTGTGACTGCTGGTGCTAATTTGGCAGTACGTCTCTGACACTACCAGTGTGGCTAACTAACAAACTAACACTTGGATTACCAGTGTTAGTTTGACAGTCATGTACAGATGCCCTTTCTTCGTTTCTCCTTTTCATTCCTTTGCTGCCCCTTTAGGCCCAAAGAAGTCTGAGCGAAGGGGAACTATGTGTGTGCTTTGGCTCTCTACTCAAACAGTACCCTCTGGATTTTTCCTCATCTTCCTTCCGATCGCCTCTTCTTTTTTTCACGGCTCTTATTCTTGGAAGACTTTGAACATTTCATAGGGAATTTGAGAGGACAGGAGGAGAGGACACCCTGAACTATGAGCTGAATGAGCCTCTGTACAGAAGGACCGACACACTCTGACAGTAACAGTCCAGGACATGCTGGAGACGACAGAGTACATTCCTTCCTGTTCTCTCGCTCTCTTTCTCTCTCTCTTTCTCTGCATGTGTATGAGTGTGATTTGAGTTTTTTTTGCATTCAGAGCTAAAAACGAATCACATGAAGTACACTTAAAAAATGACGTGTGTAAAGTGAAAAGCCTTACTGGAAGAAATTACATCAAAGTAAGACATGAAGGCTCTGTGTGAATGTGAGTGTGTGTGTGCGCACACGTGAGAGAGGCAAAGACAGCTTCATCAGCAGATTTGGTTGGCTGACTTATCAAGGCGCGACAGGATGAAGATTACGTATGTTTGCGTGAATCTGCCTGAAGAATATGCCGATGTGTATTTGAGCAGTGTGAGCAAGTGCTCATGTTGTTTTTTGTTTTTTTTTGGCATGCCATGTTCATAATAGCATGACTGGTGGTTGTATGCGGGTCCTTGTGTGTGAAAAAGTTTAAAGTATTGTGTGTGAGTGTGTGTTCGAAGGCAGTGTGGAGGAATAACAGACATTTTGACAGTGCTGTGAGTTTTCTTTATTGATCCAGGGAACGGTTTTACTGAACACAGTTTCTGTTTTTCCAGCAACACCCTGTTCCAAATTTCAGCACTGATGCACACATTCACACCTGGGGAGCTTCCCAGGGAAAGAGCAGGTTTAGTGTGATGCCAACACTCCCTGCTTTGCTCAAGGCCTTCTTCATCTAATATAGTTTACAACAACCCCTCCAGTCAGCAGTTGGAAGCACATGTCTTGGGAAAACAAATATCCCACCCCAAATCTGCACTGTAGATTTGCATTTTCGGTTGAGTTTCTTGTGTGCGCTTTGGCACAAGTTTGTAGCAGCCGAAAATTTCGAGTGAGGTCCTGAGAGCGTCTGACCTGACACAGTGGGTGTGCCCAGTGTCTCATTCCAACTTTTGATTAGACTCCGTGTTGAAAGCACAGAATCTCAGTGCACTTAATTTAACCGGCGGAATTTTATTTTTAGAACAGCACAAACTTGTCTGAGAGCGAGGGGGGGGGGGTATAAAAGCACTTGGTGAGATCACTGACTTACCCCTCTGGATGCCCGTCTTCATTTGAGTGTGTTAAGAGTGTGTCAGGGAGAGGTGAGGCTGAGCTTTGCCGGTGAATGCGACACATTTTCCCCAACTTCCTCATAATACCACCTGAATGTGTGTCTGAACAGAAGCTCTTGTCATTACAGCAAACATGGTTAGAGGCAGAAACCGTTCTGCATTGGGTGACGGAGACAGGAAGGCCATGCAGGTGCAGACAGAAAGTGTTAAGAGCAGAGATCTTTGGAGAGACATAAAAGAGCAGTGAAACAAACAGAGCAGAGAGACGACAGAACAAAGCCAGAAAAAATTACTAAAACAGAGTTCGTTAAAGAGAAATAATGAAGGAACTTAATTTTATCCCTAAAACTAAGCGTTATTATCAATTCTGCCACAGGGTCCTCAGATCCCTTGTGTTAACGGGATAACTCAAAAACACGTTTTCATGGATTGTAATATGATTTTATACTACATTAACCTTAGTACAAAGAAGAACTGGATTGATCTTGTGACAGATTGGGTGTATATTTCCAACACTAGGTGGTGCTTTATCTCCAAAGCTTTTTTGGTCAAAATTTTTTAAACGTTGGTTCAATTTCGTCCAAATTTGGTGAATATGAATCGAGTCAAAGAGATCTACCTTGTGTATATTGGATTATACTCTAATCGCTTGTATATTTATCTCACTTGGTGAAGCTTTTTTTTTAATGAAAAATACTGTGCACATAACATCACATTTAATTTGAGTTCAATCAGGTGGATTTCTTTTTACAACGCAGGGCATTGGGATCTTTTTGGGGATATAGCGTTGCGGCCGGGGACGACAGCATAGGTCTGGCTCCTTCATAAAACTTAGCGTGAGGAAGAACTTGACTGATTTTGGGGAAAGGTGGGTTGCATATTTCCAACACTAGGGGAGCTCAAAAGTTTTCAGCCCGTTATTTCTCAAGCGTTGGTCCTATTATATTGTTGTGCATCCCCTCATCTCCGGAACTCTCTACCATAAACCACCCGTGACATTGACTCACTCCCAGCATTCAAATCCCATCGAAAAGCACACATTTTCAGACTCGCTTATTCTGTGTGACCGCTGCGTTGACCGTATATTTATTTTGAGCTTTTATGCATATCGTTTTAGTAATTTCTTGATATTTATTGTCTCGCTTTTTATTGTGTATCTGTAACATGACCTTGAGTGCCCTGAAAGGTGCCCATGAATAAAATGTATTATTATTTTATCATTTAGTTCAAATTTGGTGCATATGAATCAACTCCAAGAGATCTGTCTTGTTTAAATTATTATTCACTCAAATTGTTTATATCTCATTGAATTCGAACACAACTTTTATTTTGTGTGATCAATCAGGGGGATTGCTTGTACAGTGCAGGGGATTAGGGTCTTTTCGTGGATTAACCCTTGCTGTTGGGGGCAACAGCGTAGGCCTAGTTTTTCTCTGCTGCCATCATGCTTTCTCTTCTGTTTCTCTGCCTGAATACAGTTAAGAAAGCCTTGACTCGCAGGCACATGCCTTGGCTTTCTTTTAGTCGGATAATTACTGACTCACCCCGGAGTTGCTGTTTTGTTTCTGCACATGAATGAATTCCAACTTCACTTCCTCTTACAGAGATCCAGTCAACCCATGACTTAGCAGAAACAATGACTGTAAATACATATGTAGATGAAATTGTGACTGTAACCTCAGTACCAGTACTTGATGTGGTTTTCACTTCTCCATACTCATCAGGTCCACATGCTACTACCGTTTCTTGGCGAGAATCACAGGACTGAAGATACTAAACCGACAGACCGAGGCAGACACTATTTTTTAAACAAAGTTGGACATAAGACAATAGTTTGTGTTTTAAGGTCTGAAATGATCATGCTATTTACTTGGAGTCTTTTCTTGTGATTTTTGTTATTTTTTTGTCATTGGTAATGCAGGTGCCTCCCGCAAAAACGTATCAATATACCCGTGCCTGTCGTCGCTGGAAGACAGATCTCTTCTCATCAGAGCTAGATGCAGATCACTGTAATAATGATTATGAACTGTCATGATAACCAAATGTGATCTGAGCAATAAATCAGAATTGAGATACGAGGCTCACAACAGCCTTTCCTATTTAAGATTCTAATTCATGTGCTTAATTTAGAACAAACTTGAGGCAAAACACAACCCCTGCTTTACACACACATTTCCAGACAGGCACACATTCACCGATGTCTAACCTTTGACATCACATCCAATTAGTTTCCTGGAAAAAAATGTATAAACCCATTAACACTATCAGGTTGTGTGCATGTGTTTTGTGTGATATGCGTGGTGTGTCTTGCAAAGTGTGTATGTCTATGGTATAGTGCCGTGTGGTGTATAATGTATTCATGTGTGGATGTGTGTGTCTGTCTGCCATCCGCGGCATAGCGTGCTGTTGCATGATGCCCACATTTATGTGAGTGGTGTGTCTGACCCAGAAAGGATTTCCCCTGGGGCGCTTTGGAGGACTCACATAGACAGACAGACACACACACACACACACAGTGATATTTTGACCCATGCTTGTCGAGACAGAGAGAGGTTAAGGGAGCTTGTAAGCACATGAAAAGACTTGCATTTCCATCATTAACTTATTTACTCAGCAGGTGCTACCGGTTATGAGATGCTGGTATCTAATCATGTTAAAAAGCATTGTTCTGTCGTTGAACCTGAATGATGAGACTTGGAAGATAAGCTTTGAAGGAATTACTCTTTCTGAAGGAATTTTTTTTCCCCCACTTCTATATCCCATTTATATAAAAGACGATTGATACTGCTTGAAGGTTTGTATGCTAAATATGAAACTACAACCAGCAGCGAGCTTAGTTTAAAGGCAACCTTAATATGGCCTTAATACCCTCAATATGACTCAATTAATTAGATTTTGCAGACCCATTTGTGCCATTTACATCACCTGTAGCAATTTAAGGTCCACCCACAGCTTTCAATAGATTTAGTCGCAGTCCTTGATTGGGCAAAAAAATTATTCTGCAATCTGGTCTGAACACATTATAAAAGCTTGTGCTGCAGTCAGGACTTCACGGATATTAGGAAATTCAAGCTCTGATACCTAGAAAATTATCCAGAATGCATGGTTGGGTTTGGTTGGATTGTGTTACTTTTTATTGCCCAAATTTACCTGACCTGGCATCATAATAGCGGTATCCAATGTGACTAGTGACAATAATATTAGAAATGATTTTTAAATTATTGTTACTATTGTAACTTTATTATTACCTGAATATCTGATGTTTGCATCCGTTGTGAAGTTACCGTCGCTGTTGTTAAGACTACTGTAATAATTGACATTGGAAAACTAATATTTTATAGCTGGATAAGAACTTGTTGACTCTTGATGTAGCGTATCGTCAGGACATCCCATATTGTTTTCTGAGATGATCATGTGAGCACATGTTTGTTTGAGGTTGGAAACCCCTAATTGGAATAAAGGAGAGTTCCATCCACTGGAAGGATGCATCACTTATTAACAAAACACAATGTTTAATATGCTAGTAGGCTACGCAGCTGCTGGTAATTACTTTATTGCATGGCTCCATGCAAGAAACTTAATAATTCAATTCTGATGTTTTTTGCAATATGGCAGTTTGATCATATATGTCCTTTTCTTGCTATTGTCTCCATGATTACAGGTGACTTATAAGTCATGTCCTTGCTGTCATCCTGTGTGACTCATTCTAAGTGAGCAATTAAAGATTCGGCCATCCTGCTCCAGGGCATTTTGGTCACAATTTAAGGTTTAATCAGAAGCCGCATGACCAGACATGTGGCTGTAACCCTGTAACAACAAGGACACAATGACCCGTCCTCATGGTAGCCAACCGTGAGAATGTGTAATATCTGCTTTTATACTGCTGTGGTTGGTTGTTTAACAATGACTTCAACTCTGTTTTTTAGGGGTCGAGTCTTCTCCCTAGACTTTGGTGCTATGCGAGTGTGCGACCTGGAGTTTGACCGCGTCCGACGACTGACCACCCCCGCCAGCCCTCTACCTGTGTCCACAACGAACCCAAACCCAACCCCCAGCTGTCAAACTGTGTGGAAGTACTACTGCAGAGACAACTTTGGCTGGAGGGAATACTCCGAGGTGAGCCCCCCTGGTCCTTTATGTGTGTTTGTCGATGTGCACGCTCTCTAAACATGAAGCTGGACGCTTTGACTCTGCCAACACCAATCGATTGTCTCGCCACCGTTATGGGATTGATTTAGACACACACGTACGCACACCTTGTGACACAGCTGTTCACAGATTCATTAAGTAAAGATTGACTTTTTTCTTTCTGAGTTTGTGTCACATGATGATACACATTATCTGCTCTGCTTTTTGTCATCTGATCATCGCAACACACTTTTCTGACATCTCCCTCTCAAACTCTCCCTTCATGTCTATCTGATGGGTGAAAATGTAAAACGATCAACTGTATGATGAGTCTAAACTGTACTTTATGCCTATGACCTGGTCCCTCCATAGCCGGTGGTGAAGCTCATAGAAGAGGCAAGCTCAAGGGGTCTTAAGGAGGTGCGATTCATTACGCTCCGAAACCAGTATATCCTCAACATCAGGGAGGGCTTCCAGCAGAACGCCGTCTTCGGGTTCAGACGTCAGATCAAGAAGCGGCCCGTGTTCATGTCCTCTGTGATGCTTACACCCTACCTACAGTAAGTAAATATTAAATTAAGCAGTTGAGTCTATATGCAGTTGGAGTGTGGGATCAACCACATTCATGTAATGACCGATGACAAAACAAGAAGATGACTTCACTGCATCAGTGGTTCCTTTTGTCGAGTATACCTGGATACAAAAAAACACTCTATAACCTGCAGTCTCCTCTGCCGTTGTGTGGAGGGTAACAAAGCATGATAACCATTAAGGTTCAGAATCACTGTTAATTAATAGTTTGGCAGGAACAGCCAGTACTGTGTTTCAAGGTAGAGGTCAACCCATCAAAGCCTCTCTTTATGCCTGTCTTTCACCACCTCGCTCTACTCCCCATTGTACTCAGATCATTTAGCACTCAGACGCTAATCTTTTTAGAGATTTTCTTTTATTAATTTCGGTTTTGACGCCACGTTGACTGTTTGAACAAAGTCCTTAATTTGAGATAAAGTAACTGGCAACACACGCACACACACACACACACACACACACACACACACACACACACATACATACACACACACACACACACACACACACACACACACACACACACACACACACACACACACACACACACACACACACACACACACACACACACACACAGAGGGGGCTCCTCCTTATTTGATAGACCGTCTCCCTGTGGCTCTGTTCTGTGAGCACCTCGAGTCCTTGTTTGGAGACTGACAGGCACACAGAGGTCAGTACACAAAGCTAATGTCGCAGTCAGGGCTGAATACTGAGCACTCTGTACTGAAAGGCCTTTGAGTAGTATATTCACCTTTAATCTGTTCCGGCACTCTGGCAACCTGTGCTGAACTTAAAAACTCATATTAACACTTGAAGTCTCTTTTTAAATCTAAGAGAGTCACTGAGAGAAAGAATCATCCAGTGAAGGAAAGTGTGTATTTGAACCAGACAGCTGTGAAAGGAATTAAGGGAGATAAGGAAAAGACATAGACAAAGAGTCCAGTTAGGTGATTTACATTGTAATCATAGTTTTTATCCTAAGTAGTGAAAAATTTGTGAATGAGTTGAAATCTTTCCTCTCTTTTCTGGATGAAATAAATGGTCTGCTGTCTTGATATTCATAGCAGGGAATCAATCTTCTCCTCTGGACTTGCCTCAGTGATATTCCTGAAAAAGGAGAAACCAGGTTGGAAGATTTGAAGTGTAGTCATCTCACCATATTTTGAGCAGGGTGGTGTCGCAGTGTCCTGCCAGTATCCCAGATAGAGCGCAGGCGAGTACGAGCTGTTCCTACACACGGCTTGATTGTCAAGAAATGACTAAATGGAGAGCAAGGCTTGAGAAAAGGGAGAGTAAATGAGATTAGGAGTAGGGAATAAGGTAAAAGGCAATGAGCCATAGAGTAAGTCCAAGTCTATGATATTTGTCACCAGTTATCCGGGTGGCTTTGGTTACACATTGCAATTTTGCAAATGCACTTTAAGAACTCCATGATGAACCCACGCCCTGTGGTCATCATGTACATGTGCCAGGTCTCCTTATGATGACTGATTATTGAGGCTATTGGTACGAAAGTCCAAACCTTCCCTAAAGTGTAAGTTCTTCTCATTGGGCGAGGCTTCACACCTGCAAAATGTGGTCCAGATCATTCTGAAAGCTCTGAAAGTCAAAACAAGGTCAGCTGTAAGAAAGTGAAGATCTAGAGGAAATGAGAGAGGGTCACATGGTTTTCAGACTGGCTGCTAAGCAGAGTAGAGCTGGTGAGTGTGGAGAAATTAGATTGAGGGATTAGTTCCTGTAGCTGTTCCATCCATTAATCATGTGTTCACCTCCATTAATCACTTTGTGGGGACAAAAATAAGATTGCATTGTCACATTACATCTGTTGAAATCTAACGCTACCGCTTGGTTTTTATTTTTAATATTTTATGTCTATTTTATTTCTGAGAATTAAATGTAAGTCAATCCAAAGTGAACAAAAGACGTTTTTGTGTGTCTGTGTGTGTGTCTGTGTCTGGAACAATCTGTCCTCGGCGTTGAGGTCATTAGCTCGATTGTCACTCTCCATCGCTCTCTCCCCACTTCTCTCCTCTCCCGATGTTATTCTCAGCCATCTCATCAGCGGCTTCCCTCCCTTGTTATCTGTCCCAATCTTTCTCCCTTTTCACTCTTTCCATTCTCAACTCTATCACTCATGATATCGGTCCTCTTTTATTTCACACTTTCTTTCTACAGCAGACGGCGTGTGATCTATTCAAAGCACACGGGAATACAGACACGGGTTGCAGGGAGAGATGGTGACTGTAGAGATGAGATAAGAGAGAGAAAATAGATGAGAGAAAAAAACATTTCTCTGACTCAGTCACACTGATCACATTCTTGACGACACACACACACACACACACACACACACACAGAAACATGCACTATCTTAAGCCTGAGAGGGCTAACAGCATTTACGCTTCAAGAGCGATAACTTGACAGCTAAACCACTGTTATTGACTCAAATGCCAGACAGAATAGCGTTTTTGTAACGTCCATGACAGCTTTGCAATTGGCATTTTTTATCCCGGCCACTGTCTTGTTCTGCTTCCTGTCTCTCCCTCACTCTGCCTCCCTGCTGTGCTGTTTGTTATGCAACTTTTTTTTTCACGCAGCCCTGCTGTTTTGTTTGGCCGCTGACGGCGTGCGGCTGGTGGCTGCTGTGGAGCTGCTCCACTCCACAGTGCAGTGATGTCATTGTTGACATTTGGTGGGATAGGATTTTGAAAGCGCCGACACGTCTGTTGAACACTGTTTTAGTTGAACATTTGGGTGTAGCTTTGAGTGGAAACACGGGGCAGTGAAAGCCGTGGTGTGGGACAGAGATAACTTTGGCTCTGTGATGTGAGCCTCATGGATGCCAATTATTGGACTTATTATCCGGCTGCTGCTATAAGCATGTCGCAGGATCCCATTGTTCCAGTTTTCCTACCTGTTGAAGCTGATGCACAAAGATTAATAAATGTTTCACTGTATGCGAAGGCTTGTCAGAAATACATGTCCTCAGCGTTTCATGCTTGCTTATTAGTTATATTCTGTCTATGTCGGTGCTGCCTTTCTGAAAAAACTATGTAACAATAATGTGCTTTTTCCTAGTTTTTCGGGCCAAACATGTTTTGACTACGCTCATCATAGGTGGGATCATATATAAATGCATTTTAATCCCACCATTTTATGGGATTCTATAATAACTTCCTTCAAGGTTACTTGGAAATAGTTATGCAATATTAGTAACTATAGGGGAAATAATCATGTGAGACAGTGTTTTGCATTCTGTTGATTTTCTGGTGGTCTTTCTCTAGAAGTCACTGACGCATTTAAACCTGAATACATATAAAATTATTGTAAACTATTTCACTATATCCCAGTCATTTTTGCATGATTGCAGATTAAACTTCAATATTATTGAATCCAGGTATTCTAATCAATTATATGCAACACCATGTCTCCATCTTTTGTCTTCCATTAAATATTTCTAGGAGCTTCTCTTTGAATATCTTTTTTCATGTTGAGGAAACTATCGTAGACTTTTGGACCCATGTTCACTTACCACATTTAATAAAATAAATAGTTACAGTCTATACAGTATATGTACTCTGTTTTTAATTTAATAGATTCGAATATATATCTATATATATATATATATATATGAATATATATATATATATATGTATATATATATATATGGTCATTGTTGAGTGGCAATAAAAATCATTGTAGCAGCTCCTAACACGTGCAGTACGTAAAATGTGCAAACAACTAATAATACAAAAAATGGTGTGAATCGTTGTGCAAAGATAGCTAGAAAATAAGAAGGGATCATTGTGTAATATTTAGATATTATTTTTATTAAATTATTTGGCAGGATTGAACTTTTTCCTTTATTTTGTACTGAAATATGTTATTTGGTAGTTCATAAATCATATGATGTAAATTGTAATTGCACCATTTCTGTCAAGCACCTAACTTCTCTATTTCTCTCTTTCTATGTAGGACTTTGGGAGGACTTTCTTCATCTCCCCTCTCCTGTTCCTCATCCACATCTTCCTCATCGATGGATCTCTCAACGTCGCATCCTCTCTCGCCAACGACCACCAACCCACCCAGCCTTTTTCCAGAAACATGGTTGATCATGACCCCTAGCCAGGATTTCCTGCAGGTGCCGGTTGCATGTGAAGACCGCAGCTACCGGACCGTTTACAGCCTTTTCCACAAGACCGTATCAGAGACCAAGTTCAGGATCATCAAGATCCTGCGTGTGCAGAACCCCTTCCTCTGGGAGAAGTATAAGAGGTAAGTTCAGACATTTTTTCAACATTTCCTAATTGCTTTTGCATTGCTGGAGATGACTGTTGTCAATCTAGCCTCAAAACCAAGGATTGGCCTGAAACTTAAAAGTAGATTCCGATAATTGTAGCCGGTACGTATGAAGAGCGGTTCTGTCTGAGACAGACAGGTTCGATTTTTTATGATTAATTTGCATTCAATTTTCCCTTTATGGCTCTTTGTGGTTGCTTGGTTAAACGTTTGTCGAGCTCCCGGAAATAAACCAACCTCTCTGATTTATGACTGGTTTGGTTTTAAGTGGTGAATTTCTCTGATAATTTTTTTTTTGACTGTTCATACACGTGACCACAATTGTAATATATTTCAATTCAAAAGTCAGTAAAAAAAATTTCATAACGATGTTTAAACAATTTCATTTACACAAAAATTGTGCTCAACTGCAACGAACAAAGTGAGTGATCGTGATGGTGATGGCATCCATCCATATGTTTTTTTTCTGCTTTATAACTCAAAAATATTGAAACATTTTCACAATATTTTCTACACACATCAAACAAATCCTGAAAGTGGTGCCTTTTTTTCTAAAGGGATTTTTTGTCGTTTTTGTTCCCTGTTTCCACGGTTACATTTTGAGCAAAGATGATTTGTGAATGGGATATCAGATAAGGGTTTCAAGGACATAATGTAAAGGCTGTTGCTGCTGGAGAGCTGGCTAAACATGAGTATTTCATACTTGTTCTGTTGTTCTTTTGCTAATGTGGGATAAAAAGAATTGCTAATCTTTTATCAGCAATATTATTGTTGATCTTAAGAACTTCAGGAGACACAGCTGGATATTTACTTACGACAGAAATATGAGCAAGGACACTTCCTGGCAATAGACACATGTGAAACGTTCCGAGAGAAGAAAGAAAATATGAAAAGAAGCCGTAGTACCATCTGTGCTGGGCGGATGGAGGTGTTTGGTGATCTGAGTGCCTCTTCTTTCACAATCACATTGGGTTAGCCACTAGGATCAGAGCAAGGCAGGCTGTATCAGCTGTGACAGTTAAACTCCCACACTGACTGGTACTGCAGGGTTTCAGAATGACTGACGGTGTGTCTTTGTATGTGTATGTGCGTTAAAGTGTTGCTGAATCTGACAGAGATGCGCCCTCTGAATGTCAATTGATTTTAATTTTCCCACACTCTGCTCCTAACTGCAAAACCACAACGAGTTGTTTCATGTTCGGCAGGAAGTTTGGTAGCTTCAAGTTTTAAGTTTGGATAAATAAAAGTGTGTGTTTGCGTGTGTGCATCCGCTTAGATGGGTGTGGTGAATGGTCAATGTCAGGTGATTCGCAGCGCGTTCATGTAAGGTCATCCCCGGGTCACAGCCTCTCTGTCGCTGAAATGCCTTCGCCTCTGCATGCTCGATTCATCCTTTCAGTCGATCAAATGAGCTTTGTGAGTGCGTGTGGGTGTTTATGGGTGTGCAGGTAGTTTTGCTCGCAAAGAAGGAACACACCCGGTGCTTTACCCAGTTTTTGGGTAAACAACGGTTGAGTACTCAACTTTGGAGCAGAAATAGCAGGATTGCTCCCAGCCAAACACACTATCTGTCCTTATGCACCATTTATAGGTTATCAAATCAATATACTCATTATTCTACTGTTATTAAAAAGCCCTAAGGCGAAACGGCATGAGGCAAGACCTTTCAAGAATGGCGTTAAAGAAAAGATAAAGACAAACTGTCAATCTAGTCGGTAAATAGAGGGAGAACGAGTCAAGCACTTCACAAAGTACAAGAAATAAATGCGAAGTGATAAAAACAATGAAAGAAAAACTAAAATAATTTGTTGAAGTACTTTTCATATTTTCATTTCTCCTCTAATCTTGCATTTTCCATAAAAATGAATTTGAAGTGTCTCTGAAGGTTCTCTGTAGCATTTCTCAAAACAGGTTCACCGAGGCTGTGTAGGATATTTCATTTACTGATGCGTTTGTGGTACAATTTTTTTGCAGGCGTGGGGGACTGGTCATCATCACATGACGCCTGAGTTTAAATGAATAAATAATATAAAATGAATAAAATAATCAGCAATAAAAATAGACGATTTAATCATAAAATCCTGTCTCACCCTCTGCTCTAACAGGAAGAAGGAGTACATGTCACGGCATTGGTCAGAGATGGACCGGCTACTGGGCGAGCGACACCTCTTTCATGGAACCTCAGCCGATGCTGTGGAAGGCATCTGCAAGCACAACTTTGATCCCCGAGTCTGCGGCAAACATGCCACCATGTTTGGTCAAGGCTCCTACTTTGCCCGCAAAGCTGTCTACTCCCACAACTTCTCCAAACGCTCTCCCAAAGGAGTCCACTGCATGTTCCTGGCCAAAGTCCTCACTGGCAGGTGTGTGTGGGCGCTGAAGTGAACAAGTTGATTGTGTTTTCATGTCCTTGGCCAGGGAAGGGATTTTCACAGTTCTTTTTCTTACTCCTACTTCAACACTGCAAAAAACAATTTATTGGGTTTTTGTCATTAAATGGTGTAATGCAGCAAACTGAAGAAGGATGAATTTAGAAACCAGACGGTAAAATTTGGTTGTGGATAGTTTTATGAATTAAATATTTGAAAAAGCAAGGTTCACGGTCTTGATCACGTGGATGCAAAAATCCTGTAAATCCATTATGACCACATAGTCCTACCCAGTTATTTACAACGTTGCCAGCAAGAGCATAATCAACCAGAAATATCGAAGCTGCTATTCGTTTGCACTTACTGTTTGATAACATTCCTGCATGTAATGCAGGGTTCGCAGCTGTGGCTTTGAATGCTGAGGTTTGTGATAGGAGTGAGGAGGGCGGACAGGATCTGTAACAAACATCAGGAGAACAGTGCAGGTTGGAGGGATTTGTGATAAGACATGTGAGGAAGATTGAGGTGGTATGGACACGTACAGAAGGCAGATGCAGGATATGATGGAAGGAAGATGTTGAGGATGGAGATGCCAGGCAGGAGAAAACAAAGAAGGCAAAAGAGAGGAATCTTGCATGTGGAGACAGCTCAGGTAGGCAATGTGATGGAGAAAGATGCAGAGAACAGGGAGAGCTATTACTCTCTCTGTCCGTCTTCCTCTGTAACGGTTTTGTTTGATGCCCTCTCAAAAAGCGTACTAATTTTGTTTTGAAAGCTCAAAGTGGTGAAAAGGCTCGTTCTGATAGAGAGACTGACACAATATTAGGCTGGTGGTTCTACTTTTATGGCAAATTATCATCAACAAAAACAAAGTATGCCATCCAGACCTAACACAATCATTAGGAATAAACTCACAAAAGATGGAGATATTTTATTGGCTCACACACCAAACAGAAACTACATTGTACTTTCTAAATAAAGTGATCCTGTTTAAATAATGTAGCACAATGCAATCCAAATACACGCCAGAGGGATGTGTCGTATCTCCTGCTGGCTCTTTTTTGAGTCTTGCGTCATAGTTTTACAAATGATAAACTTTATTTTCTAGTTTTTACTGGGCTCCCGAGTTTCCAATGTCCCTAAGTGAGCTGTGTTTTAAATATATATCTTCCCTTCCTGTGCTTAAACATCCTTTAATGCTCCGCTCTCGCTCTTTCAAATTTGCACAGCTTATAAGCGTTTCTTTGCATCAAAATAATATCAGTATTTTCTTTCCTGTAAACCACCATCCAGTCCTGCTGAGCCCATTCCTTAGGACACCATCTAAAATCTAGAGCCACACATGTAAAACAGCTGATTTGGCTCAACCCATCATACATCACCCACTTTGTTATGCTCTGGCAGACAGTCTGTGGTACACCCAGAGGATGGTATGGTGGTTTGGAAGGATACCAGACCTAACCCCGTCTTAATTGATGGCACATATGGAGACTTTTCTTCTAGCGTCCAATAAAGACATTATCAGTATAGTGTGGTTTACCCTTGGATCTGGCGCACAGACTTCTCATGGCTCAGACACTCCCTTTGTCTGCAGCTGAGAATGTTCTTATTTTAACATGTTTTATTTATGACTCCAGAGGAAGTGGAACAAAGATTGATGGATTACGGGTCTTTAGTGCTTAACACGAATATTTAAGAGAGGATAAACAAACAGCACATAATGGACTGGCTCATTTCATATACATACATTCATTTAATGCACTTAAAGCAAATGCCTAGATTATTTAAGTTGCCTTAAAACACACACAGGAGCGGGGTGCTTGTATTCATTAAAATTAGAAGAGTTTTTCTTCTCGACGGTGAATTATTCTCCAGTAGCTCCAGACTTGCAGAGCTGAATGTGTTTGGAACATTTGCAGTCTCAACCACAAAACCAACCTCCTGTCTTTCCCCTTTTTTTGCACAGATTTGTCCTAGGAAATCCCTCTATGCGGCGACCCCCACCCATCAACTCTCATGACCCCTCCAGTGACCTTTTTGACTCCTGTGTGGATAACTGGATGGACCCCCAGATCTATGTCATCTTCAACGATGACCAGAGCTATCCTTATTTTATCATTCACTACGAGGAGGTACCGAGCACCGTCTCCGTTTAATTCCTGGATCAGACTTGGATATGTCTGTATTTGCACATACTTAGAGTTTGTCATAGTCTGTTAAGGTGCGTAATGGGTGGAGTTTTCCACTTGAAATGAAAAATGAATGGAAATGTATATGCCTGTTGTTTTAACCAGTTCTATCGGAATCGCTTTGTTGGACTGAACCTCGCCCATTTGCTGCTTTAAACAGGTCAAACAACCTAAGACATGTAAATGTGATATTTAGGTTTGCAAACAATAGGTTCCAAAAAGGATTGACTACTGTAAGGAACAACGGACTGGTCCAGAGCAAATGAAACTGGACACAACTGGACTATCAAAGAACGACACTGGTTGAAAACGGTGTTGAGAAGTGGGTGCAGACTGACAGCAGCCGTGACCAGAGCAGACTAGACTGGATATTTCCTGTGGTGAACGTGGGACCTGAGGGGGTTGATCTACCTTATGGAGCAGATGCAGGAGAAAAACCAAACATAGTCCTCTTACCACTTTTGACTTAGTGGTATGGCTGTATATGAACTCAGATCCACATCAGAACAAACTCTGTAGTAGACAGTTAGTGTCCTGCCAGTACTGTGAACAACCAACTGACCGTATTATTATGAGGAAGTTGCAACGCACCAATTCAAAGCTTCTATACAGTAACCATGGCAACACTGAGTCCCGTCATTCTCCTACAAAAATCATACAGAGTGTTTACCCAGCTTCTGGCCCATACGTTTTTTTTTCCATGTTTATATGCTGCGTGTTTGAATCTTTAAATGTAGTGGACATGAATTTTGTGGCCTCTTCAACAGACAGTGGACATGAGTTTCAGTGGGCCTTCCAAAGGGCATTCACACTCTGTGAACTTCGACGCAGAGGTTTCAAATGAAGCCAGCGCTGACTGGCATGTGTTTGCGCCCACCACTACAGATCTTTGCAGGGGATTGAAGAGTTCACAGTTTAACCGATGCCAGAGCAGCACTGTAGTGTTTTGCCAGAAAACCCCCTGAAACGTATCTCTCTTGGACCGCTCTCTCTCTCAGAGACAGTAGACATGTTCTATTGAGACTAACTGTACAGATGTTTTCTTTGTTTATATTTGAGCTGTGTGCCTTTTGTTCATAAAAAATTTATTTAAGTTAGTTTAATGTAACATTGATTAAATAAAGAATATTAAGTAATGCAAGTAAAGAATTCCGATTTATTTCTCTCTCTCTCGCTCGCTCTCTCTCTCTCTCCTCTCTCTCTCTCTCTCCCAAACAAAATGTCATGGCAGAGGGTGAGCCACTTTGAGCTAAGATGTGCTTGCGGTTTCTGCTTGTTCGGCGCAGATTACTGTCTCTATAATTTTGCTCACGTGGAAATTGTTGGGAAGAATGAAAGGTAGTGTGTCTCTTTTAGAAAAATTCCTTGAGGTAACCCTTGTGATTTGGAACAATATAGATAAAATGGACTTTTTGATTTTGGTGCTTTGAGAACTCACAGTAGACTTTCATGTACTGCACAATATATCAGAAATAAAAAGGATACGGTCACAGTTAGGTCAAGTTACATAAACTTAATTCATTAGAAACTAGAGAATGAAATAAACTGCAGAGTACATCCTGGAAACATGAAGTTACAAATATCCATTCACTAATGATCACCTATTAGGGTAAGTTTAAGTCACCATTTCACCTACGTTGCCTGTGGCATTAGATTCTTCCGTAAGTTATACCCGTGTATGGTCAGGGATTTTATAGAATCATCAAAGCTACATCTGCCGCGTCCGCAGACACATCAGTAGCTGTTCAACGTATCATTTTCAAATTTTGTACCAGATAGTCCTTACCGCTAAGAAGACTTGAACTGAATTTAGGAAAGGTCAAATCTTTGTATCCAACACCAAGGTGAGCATCTCTAAGGTTTATGGTCCATAATTCCTCGACCATTAGTCCGATTATATACGAATTTGAATTCATAAAGATCTTTCGTGTGCAAACCATATTTTTATTACAAAAATTCATAATTTATCTACCAGGTACCAGTTTTTTAAAAAGAAAAACCCAGTTTTCCGGTCGTAAATTCCTAACCGTTAGTCTTACTCCTTTGTAAAATCAAAAATGTCGTAGTTCTAATCATATTTAATCAACATGATCTATTTTAGACACGATTTTACATTGCAATATTGCAAGTGCACTGGAGAGCTTTTCACGACATATCCTTTTCCTGTTGTTATTGTACACGTGTGCCACGTTTCCCCATACTTACTGATTGATTGGCTTGTAGAACGTTGTGATTAAAACTTCTCGTTCCTACTCTCTGTGAACCCTGCTGACTTGAAACGTTTCAGTATTTTTATGCGTGTTTTCCAATTGAACCTTGACCTCTATGTTTGACCATTAACTATTTAAAATCTTTGTTTCTTCCTCTCCCCATGTGCCCCATTCCTAATGTCCCCCCTCTTTTCTCCTTGATGTTTCTATCGGTGGCAGCAACCTGCCTTCCCTAAAAGATAACCAAAGTCCAAACTAAGGGTGCTTTCCCACTTTGAACAAACTCAACCATGGTTCAGTCGGATCCCGGCTGAAAACATCTTTTTGTCTGACTGCTTGGCCTTTGATCAAAAAGTCCAAAAGTTAAGACCAAACGAAGTAGGTCAGTTAGTTAATATCTATCATCATCTTCCCAGAAACCTCGTTTGGTTGCCTGGAAATGAATAATGTTGACGAAAAAAAAAATGTTTTAGCTAACAGCAGGTCTGTGGACTGGGAGAAAGCAGAAGCATCCGAAGAGAACCACCCAGACACGGAAGGAACAAGCAAACTCCACACAGTCAGGCCTCAGAACCTTCTTGCTCTGAGACTCCAGTGCTAACTATCATGCCTTCAAAACTATAACTGTCAGCCATTTCTTCACTGCAATGCCAGTCTGAGTAGTAGCCACATGAAACTTGTTACACTTTTAATGCCTGATTATTTTCTTCTCGTCTTATCCCTACAGTGTTTAAATCAGGAACAACCCCCACATGTCTCCCAGCCCCCCTCCTCTCTGCAGCAGTGGTGAATCTGAGCACAATGACTGCTGCTGTCTGAAGGGTGGCTGGCAGAGCAGCTGTCTATCCCGGCCCAGAGGCAGCTCACATGGGGCACATGAGAACTCTAGCACTCCTCCCTCTTCTTCCTCCTCCTCCTCCTCTGCAGCTAACTCACTTCTCAAAAGTCTCATTCTGTAATAACTTTTATCTCATCTCTATCTTTTCTTGCCAATCCTCTTATCTGACCTTCCTTTTTTCTCTTTCTGTCTGACTTGTTTTCTTCTTTGTTTGGTCCCATAACACCATGGCAACCATGGACGACAATGAGGTCATGTCTCCTCTATTTATTTATTCTATTGTTTCAAGGAAATTTTAGGGATTAATGGAATGGCTCAACATTTTTGGCAAGAGTTGGATAAAAGGATTGACCTCATTCTCCATTATCCTCATTGTATTACTCTCAATATAAAATTATAGCCAACAGCCGCTTAGCTTAGCTAGCTAACACTCAGCTAAGCTAACACAGAGGTATGATGCAGGTGGAAACGGCTAACTTGCCTGTAATTCATTTATTATTATAAAATCTGCATTTCAATAATGTTACAGTTCACTAACACATCTTTGAAGTACTGTTTGATAAAGAGACTAAATATTTGCACAGATTCATTGACTTTTTGGAGGTTTAACAGGTGACAGTGACAACTAAACCATCAAAAGAAACTTTTCTCTTCCTTTAATTTACACACTGATGTTTTATGCTAGGCTGATTCCAATATTTGCCATCCATCAGTGTACAACCCTGTGTTACCCATTTTTCTAACTTTTCCTTTCTCTCTCACACCTCTTCCTCACCCAGCTCCCAACTCGCATTCAGGTCACTATGTCATGGAAGAGTGTCGTGCAAAGCTTTGCTTTTTTGCCGATTAACAGGGGAATGGGAGAGATAAAGAGAATGGGAGATAGGGAGGGGGAGGAATTATTTTGCTCTCTGCGTGCCTCCTGGTTGAGCTGCATGCCTGTCTGCTCTTCTATTGTGCATGCAAAATCGTGCAGGTTGCCCTCTATTTGCCCCCATCTCTCTCTAAGTCTCAGTCTCTCCGAGCTTACCCCTCTTAATCTCTTACATGCTTCTGTCTCTTTGTCTTTCCACTTTTCGTCCAACCTGCCCCCTAAAATCCTTTTGCCCTCTCATCTTAATAATTTTAACCCGTTCCCTCTCCTTCAGTGTGTGTCCAGTTTGGTGTCTGTCTCGCTGTGAGTCATGCAGCAGCCACTGACTGAGTTTGTTTGCCTGACTGCCCTCCAGGAATTGAAGCTGGCTCACAGAAAGCCCTTCACTACAAACCTTGACTGGGGTTAGACGAGGAGAGTTAGTAGGAGAACTAGGGAATATGTTGAGGGAGGATGGAGGGGATGAGAGGAGGGCAGAGAGAGATGATGAGAAGTGAGGTTGCAGAGGAAAGGTCTGTGTTAGGAGATAAAGGCATGCAGAGGCTGACGTACAACCTTCATAAGAGCAATGGCAAAACTTTGAATTATTCAAAGCAGTCAGGGTAGATTATTGTGTTTAATGTTTCAAGCAGTTTCACAGCTGCCATGTTTTTTTTTCACGTAGCACACTGCTGCTTGTTAATGAGACTGAATGGAAAGCAGATTTCTAAAACTGCATTTTTGTACAAAAATAGATGCCTTTCAAAAGTTACCAGTCTGCGCATGCATTCCTCCACGTGTCCTTTATGTTGACGTTGATCCGACTACTGGGTGGAAATGAAGAGTCAAAGGTGTGACATGAAGATGGAGATGTTTTTTTTTTTTTTTACTCATCACTGAATTGTTTTTCTTCGTTGTCATGTTCGTAGACATTTGCCATGTCTTATTTGACGTATGGCTACAGTGCCTCCAACAGTTTTTCAAATGCTCCTCAGTTAAACCCATATCCATAAGCTCTCAAAAAATTGCACAACCATTCATTCCGAACGCAGTTGTTGACAGAAGGATCTGTTCGTATTCGTTTGAGTCTTTTTGTTGCGTCTTTCGCCCTTTCTATTAGAATTTGTGGAGATTGTCAACTTTTAGTTTGAATTATTTTAACGCACGGTGCGATGATCAGGAAACCATAACTCGTTTTTTTATTGTTTGACCCTAGGGTCACTGGTACGACAACAAAATCTGCATAAAATGGTACTATTTTGTTGAGATTTAGCCTTTCTTTCACAGGAGTGAAAGCTTTAAAAAAATAAACACCATTACCAACTTCATGTAAGCCGATAAAACGTAATGAGACGGCACGTTTATTTTAAAAGTATGCAAGTCATCCAGGTATAAAATGTTTGTTTTTTTCCTAATTAATTTTATTTTACACACCTAACGTCACCTAAATGTAATCATCCCTAGGATATGCTAAAACCTACATCTGGGTAAATTTTCATGCTAATTCGTCCTGCAGCTTTTCCCTAAATCCCTTTTCCCGAAATCCAAAAAATGAGAAGTCTCACAGGTGAAAACTTGTGCGTCCTTGGGTATTGAGCAATTGAGAGAAAATGTGCCTCGCTGTAAATGGGAAACGTGGGCCTGGGAAGATGCACTAAACCTTTCTATTTTGACAACGATGAATGAGAGGCAGACATAGAGCTGCTCCCTGTAGCTCACTTAATTATGTGTCACTGAGAATGCTTCCTTATCCGGATATGCTTCAATGATATTTCAACAACTTTCCAAAGCCATGTCTTTGCCTTCTCTCTGCCAGTTGTAACTGTGCTAGCAGGGGAAAACCTTTCTCTGACACATTTGCACACGTCATCCATGTCAGTCGAGTTGACTACGATACACCCCACCCTTACTCTCCAGCGGGGGAGGACTTCTTGTTTGGTAAAGATGAAAGCCATACTTCCTGTAGATGACATCTTCTTTTCTTTGTCTTCCTGCTGGCATTTTTTTATTCTCTAAACTACCACTGGATGATGAAGTTGATGATTTGGAGGTATCAGATTCTTGAGCTTTTTTCTCGAAGACCATTATGTGTTAGTCTGTTTAATGAACTGTACCTAAATTAAATCTACAGCAGGTAGTGTGTCGCCATATGCTGAGTAATACATTAAGCATAGGTGGGTTTATATGGGACACTTTTCTCCTTTCCGAATTGCTATGTCGGTCACCTGTTTACATGACTTGTGATCTTTTCCGACCCTGTGTTTACATGCATCGACTCACCTAATCGGAAACGCTTTCACACATGCGCAGACAATCCAGGTTCATAATGTGGCGATAATGCTTCGGTGAGCCCGGTGCCGACCGCCAACGCGCTCAGAAGAAAAGTATGACAAAGAAGTGACTTTTCGCCCATCTAACCGTCCAAAAATGTTGAAATATTTGAAAGTTGCAATGTATAAGTCACCCTCCGATGCAGACCCGTACTGTTTTGAAGTCGCCCTATTTAAATTGCATTGCGGTGCTGAAAAACAACTTAGCCGAGCATTACGTCACGACGCTACTCATGCGCAGATACAACTCAGACAGAAAGCTTTCCGATACAGCGTTTCCTGCAGCGACTAGTTTCGGAAAAGATTTAGACTATCTCCTTGCAGGGGAGTGAAATCTAATTTGGAAAGGTTTTTGTCCGTTCTGAAAGGGGTGTTTGTTTACATGCAGCATATTCTTTCCGATTAGACGAATCTATTCGGAATTAGGCTGTCCATGTACACCCACCTAATGTAACATAGAGAAAAGGGCATGTGTGACACATTTGGATGATGTATGGGTAGCAATATTAGAATATATTTTCATTGCACCGTGTTGGTGAATGGTGGCTGCAGGTTTTTGGAGGGCTCATTGAGAAGTAAACTCTGTATCCAACTTTAATCTCGAACGTCATGTCTATAAACTCCTCATACACAAATTTTCACCATTAATGAATATTTCAGTATTTAGAAACTTTAGAAAATTTTGAACATCTTTTGAATGTGTCTTAAACACATTGAAGAAAGTCTTTCAATACTTTGGGTAATAGGTTGTGTTCTTTTCAACGGATTTCTGATGTATCGCACTTTGCTCTATTCACCTCCTCTCTGCTGCTCTGCTCGGCCAGAACTCTCCAAGCCCATGCTTCCGGCTCAGGGTAAGCTTTTTCATATTGCTCGAATATCTCTGTCACTCACATACATCATGCTGGCATGCGAGCACAACGACACACAGGAGCGTGCATACTTTTTTGACAAACAAACACACATACACACACACACACACACACACACACACACGCACACACACACATGTATCTGAAAATGTTTAAGCTTTGGTCTCTTTTAACCCAATATCTCGCTTGTCCTCTCAAACATGCACAACCGCATAAACAGAAAAATGTGCATGTAATACGCGTGCATGCATGCACAACGATGCAGAGACACACGCAAACACACTTCCTGCATTAAGCCAAGGTCCATATTGCTCCAACGATGCCCAGCTGCAACCAATGAACATTCCAGTTACATTTTTTTTCTTCCTCTCTCTATATCATTTCAAATTTCAACTCTAAGCCTTTAAGAGAGCCAGCAGCCAAATATGGTCAGACTTGTGTCATGAACTTTACGCGACCTTCTAAAGCGGCATAGAGATGGTGACATTTAAGACCCTGCCTGAGACCAAGCTTTAGGCACCGTTTGGCATGACCAAAGAGAGAAGTCAGAAGTTCGTGCCTACTAACGCACGCTGTCGTGTGCGATTCCGAGAGAGATTTTACAATTTCTGACAAAGAAATATTGTCTAATTATATTCTGCAAAATATTTCTGACATGGCAGCTCATTTTATTGTCTCTACATCTTCTATTTTTAGCAACCTTTTTATCTCAAGGACTTATTTTCTTTGTTCTAGCTTTTCCCTCTCTCATTTTACTTGTTGCACTTCATGTAGAAAAAAGAGAAAGTCCATCCATCAAGAAAACTTTATTGTCATTATTTTAACAACTTACTGGGAACTGGGTTGTATGATATATATTCATTATATTCTCTCAGATGTAGCAAACGTATACACAATCTTTATTCGAGCAGAAGCAAAGTTATTTGTGTACATTATAGACTCTACTAAAAGTAGGTTCAACTTCTTTAATTAAGTAAAAGAGGAAAAGTACGGCTCCTAAAATGTATTCAATTGAAAACTAGTAATTTGAAGTAAATTTCTACTGTCTGTTTTTGTGCAAAACCAGATAAAACTCATTCCATCTTGATGTAATATTCTTAATTATATATTTTTATCGGAAACTGCCATTTGAATGAATACTGTCACAGGCAAAGAATGTAGTCAGCAGACGTGGCTCTACGTTTGCAATCTTGGTAAAATCTGCAGATCATTTTGAAATTATTTGGACAAAATTACGAGGTTATGCAGAAAACATGGGAATTAGTTGAATTTATGTTAGTTGTATTTTTTGTCTTCCTCTGTGTCTCGCCTGTGGAGCTTCCTGACATGGACTGATGAGTGCACCGATGGGATTGTCCCCTCTGTGGGTTATTGTCCTTTTCATTTAGGTTAAAAATCCTTCTTGACGTCAGGAAAGCACATAATCATACACAATTGAAATAATCTACTGTAATTCTGCTCTTACTTTTCTACCTTCCTTCTAGTACTTGGATAACATCTTGTTCTTTGCTACTGTAATGCTGAAACTTTACCAGCTGTGGGACAAAGAAAGGCTCATCTTACCTTACCTTAACTTACATTATCTTATCTTATCTTATCTTATCTTAATGAGTAATACAAAATTACATAAAGTAGCTTTCCTCAAATTCTTTCTATGGTTCTATATCTGTTTTGTTTTTTTCAACTTAACTAGTGCTTTTGTCAAGACATGGAAGTGGATACTAAACTTCCTCTAAGCCATCGCAGTTTTACTGACATTTCCTCTTCTTCATTCCCCTCTCGTCATTTTGTGGAACCGAATATGCAGGTACAAAATTCCACCTGAGAGTGAAGCCATACAACATTTGTAGCCAGCCACTGTGAGCAAAATTGAAGCCCTCTGTTTCTTTGTCCAATCATCATCTTTCTCTCTGGCGGCCCTCCACCAGTCCTGCTGTCATCTCCTGTTTATCTAATTGGGTTTCAGAGGACTTGAGTCCAGCAGGGAGGGGGGCAAGAGATGGAGGCGGAGAGAGACACACAAAGAAACTTCAGAAACAGGCTTATTACAGGTCTGAACAGGCGGGAAGATTCAAATCAAATTGAACTAATCTGTTTAGAGAGCTGGTCGGCACCTGCAGGGAGCTTGGAGGGTGAACGTCAGTCAGCCGTGTTCTTGGGACCAGGTTTGAAGTCCTGGTAAATCTGACTTTTAAGTCAGGCTTCGTGGCCTTGCTAGCTTGCAGTAGAACACATATTGTATGCATTAAATGAATCACACACACAGGCAGGGTAATCTGATCTCCCTAATCTGTGCCTTAAACGCTCATTTAAAACCTCTCTGCCCATAAAATGTGAATGATGCTAATTTAATCATGTGCTGTGATTTTGTCAGTGGGGTACGGTGCCCGGCACACACATAATGAGTGTCGCCTCACTGCAAGAAGGTTCTGGCTTCAAATCGACATTTCTATGTGAGTTAGCATTTTCTCCTCATGTTAGTGGGCTTAAACCATGCAGTGTTGGTGGAATAGTGACCCTAAATCACTCATAGGTGTGAGGTGAGCGGTAATGGTGGATGTCTTTGTACCCTGCCTCTAACCCTAAGTCAGCTGGGTAAACTCAGTCATCATAGCTGTAGAAAATTGATGCCTTTGTATTTTGCTCTTACATGCTGCTAATCCAGAAGCCGCGGTACAGCCGTTCCATTGTTCTGCAACTTTGACAATAAAGTTCTATTCTATTCTAATGAGTAGCTTAAGAAAAATGAATTAATAGACGAAGAACTTGACATTTAGCAAAGCCTGCTTCTGAAGCATTTTGTTTATATGATTAATTTGACCCTGTTTGGTCAAGAAGACTGTTTAATCAAAGCAAATGGGCTCGTGCTTGATATCGATCAAATGAACCCAGTACAGAATCAAATGACATCTGCATTTGAGTTCTGTTCAGGTTTGGGTTTCTTTCTATGTTTTTTTTCTCACTGCCAGTTGCCAAAAGCAATCCAGTTAAACATGTGACTGGCCTTCTATCGCTGCAGCCACAACACAAGCCTTCTGTCGTCTGGTGACAAGTGTGGAGTATTTGACATAGCTGACTATTTCAAACACTTACAAAATGTGAAGGTCATATAGATGAAGGGTGACTGCTGCTATTTGCAGGGGTGTTATGGGTAGTTGAGAGAAATCGTAGCCCTATTTGATAAGAATTTACACAGAAGTTGTTGCGGTCATTTTGTGGCCACACGTGTTGCATTCTAGATATTAGTTATTTGTGTTCACGCAGCAGGATGTGACTTGTCTGTAACAACAGCTTCCTGTGAACCTTTTTTTGTTGCAACGTTAGCTGGTTTTTCTTACATTACCAGAGAAAAAAACAAATTAGACAGTATTCAGGGTGCTTTATTTCAACAATGGAAAATTGTCTCCTGCATTAATCAAACATAAATCATTAAGTCTTCATTTGAACCTATTTTGAAGTTTAGGTCCAAAAAACAGTTTTATATAAATTTTTTAAAAAAAAAGCTCCCTGTAATGAGCAAGACTGTAAAATATGATCACCTTGGGGCTATTCATATGCCCAAAATGCGTTCGATCCCTTTGAGCGAACGCCTCAAATTGAATAAGAAGTTGTGTCCGAAAAAAAAATTTGTAAAAAAAAAAAGAAAATTCACTGATTGAGTAAAATATAAATAATTTGAGTTAAACTATCAGACAAACAAGAAAGATCTCAAGTTGATTCATATGCACCAAATTTGAACTTGATCTAACCAACGGTTGAAATCATGGCCCACGAATCTGACGGAGATAAAGATTATGTATTTTGTTTGTGTATTTCCGACATTAGGGGGACCCCAGTGTCGAAGAAATATACAACCAACAGTTCCAAAAATCATACTGGTTATTCCTCACACTAAACTTCACGTGGATATTAAATTTGAAAAGGATCCATGAAATAGTTCGTAGTAGTTATCGCTTTAACAAGACCGATCTGCCTACGCGGTGGATGCAGACGTAAGGATGACTTTTCAGAGATATAATAAATTCTAAAACCAATCTATTACATAATTCATAAAATCATTAGTTCGTTACATTAGTTCATCTGTTAGTGATGTGCATGTTGTTGCATTTAGATGCAAGACTTTGAGTCTGCATGTTCCACCAAATCAGAAGAGCTGTGCAATGTTGTAAATATTTACAGTGAAATTATACAGTGACATCTCTGTAGGGATTTTTACTTAATATAAACAATGATTCTTCAAAAGACATCATATTTGACTGAGTGCTAGACTTTGAAAAGGCAGTTAAAAGTTGAGAAAACAGGTTTTTGTCTCTCCCCGTGACAGAGCAATCCTTTATTTCTCAAGAAGAGCCCATTCAGACTCAGCCTCTGCACACAGGCAGCCTTCAAACTAAGCATAATGTGGCCTTTCAGGGAAGAAAGGCTGGAAAAATTGATTCTCATCAAGCATTCATTTAGGAGGATTCAACGGGCTTGTGCGTTACAGTCTAGTGGTGTACGTGTTAGTGTGTGTGTATCCATGTGTGCTCATGTGCATCTGTCTGACTGTGTGTCTGTTTAAAGTTCAAAAGGTTAATTGTGCCATATGGAGCGTGCGTGCATGCATGCAGGCGCATGTATGCCAGTATGCATGCGAACCAAGCTAGTCTGTGTCGAGTTCAAAAGGTTAGACGTGCCACAGTGCTGTGAATCCTGCCTTAATAATTGAGGCTTAACAAGCACATGTTAAAAGACCATGATCCTCCTCTCTCACTCAGTTATGGCTCAGACATGAGAGCAGCAAAAACAACGTGTTTGTCCCAACTCAATTATTCATCAGCTCATGTGTCTTCACACTCAACTGCAAAGTTTAATATTGCTGGTCATTACTTGGAAATGTTGTTCATTCTATCCATGAACATTTTGAATTATTTATTTCATCAGCTCTTCACAAATTTTAATTGTTGTGTTGAACATTCCAGCGATCAGTCACCGGCGAAAACTTCTTCAATCGCCTTCACGGGGGATTCTCTGTCAGACTGAAAACCGTTGCTGATTTCAGTTTTTTTTTTTTTTGAGTCAACACTCTTTTTCATATGTAAAATAAATTTAACTTTTGTTTTCTGTTCCACACTGTGTCACAAACCAGCAGGACGGCTCTAATATTGAAAGGGACTGAAAGTTTAACATTTTAAAACTCTGTCTGGGTCAGTATCTTTTACATTTCTATAATACAACATGCAGATATTTTAGCAGGTAAGTATTTTGTGGACTCACGATCTATGTAAGGAATAATATAATAATAATGATAATAATAATAAGTCATAACGTGATGGATTAATCTGCTTGACATTTTGTGTGCTGGTGGAGGTTTGCGCTCTTTCAGTACTTTCATTTATACTCCAACCATGTACAAAAATAGATTTTATCTTTGAAAGGTTATATCGGAGAGGATCCATATATTTCCATGAGTCCTTAATGTTGACGTTGATATATCCAAATGATGGCAGTGAGGAGTCCAAAGTTTTGCTCACAACAATGGCGATGTAAAGTCAGTAGCGATGGACTGCAGTGGTCTGCAATGCCATTAAAAACAGAAAAAAATCTAAAATTGTACTGAAGTTGTATTTTTTCCGCTGAACTAATTTATTTTTGTCCTCTACATCGAGAGTGGTTGCCTGCCTTTCCCCAAGAATGTGCCCAAATAAATACAAATGAGTGCAGAGTAGAGATGGACGGCTCTGTCTGTATCCTTATGCATCTTATTGTTGAACAAAGATGGGCCTTTAATTTCCATGGGTGGAAGAGGCATCTGACACTGGTGGTGGTGGCTGATAGCTCTACTGAGACTGATGAGGGTTAATTGATGAAGTTGGTGAATATGTGCGAACTCGGTAGTGATAGGGAAGTGGAGCTTGCATATAATACATTTTAAAAAGATGGCGGCACAACGATGAAGGTTTCTAACTATCGTTTGCTTAGTTAGATGTGACTAGCGTATGAGAACAGCTTATATTTAAATGTATATGTATGTATGTATGTATATGTTAAATGTATGTATGTAAGCATTTATGAAAGACAGGATGGTATGAGGGTTAAAGTTTTGGTGTGCAAATATGAAGCTTTTCTCTTTCAGCTAAACTTTTTTGTATTTTGATGCAAGTACATTTAAATTCTTGTTAGTTTTTGTTCTAGGCAAACAAATCTTCAGAATAGAAAATAAAGGTGTTAGCTTGTCTGAAATAAACTTTGCAAACCATAATGTAAAAGAACAACTGACATCAATGGCAATTTGGAAATGTTGCTAATTATACTTCTGAAGATGTAACTTTAATGGGAAATACTGACTACTAAAGTGAGCAATCAAAGCCTGGTTGTTATTTAAATGGGTATCCTGTTGCTACTTTCACAAGACCTCCAGCTGTCTCACGACAATGGTCATTGGAGTAGTGTTGATTTGTATAAGAATGCTCTTCCAATCCATTCCGAATGTAGCATTCGGAGCTGTGGCTGGAGAACTCAGGGAAGAGCCGCATGGGTGTTCGGTGAGCCTACATCTGGGGATTTAGGGTCTGGGAGGAGTGGAGGGAGGGAGGAGGCAGGAAGGGTGAGGGCCACTAGGGCCTCATTCCCAGTGTATACAGGTGGAATTAATGGGAAGCAACAGGAAAAGACTGAATGTGTGCACACCTCCCTAAGGCCTCAAGGATTATAGCTGGTGCACATACACCCACTCACACACATGCACGCGCGTACACACACACACACACACACACCACTCACAAACACAGGCAGGCTCCTTGCAAAAACTTGCTCAGTCTTGCAAAACCACTCATCGTCTGTCAAATTGGCAATCTACTTATAATAAACAATTGGTTTTGCATTTCTCACTCCCAGAAGACTAAACTTTCCAATCCTTACTTACTCAGACAATCAACCATTCCTGTCTACTTTCATAACAAATAACGATAAGAATAGCGGCTATAAGTCAGAGCACCCGCGCTGTTACCCTGCTGCGCTGCAGCGGTTCTTAATATGATTTTTCTGGCTCTGTATGCTTCTGGCCATCATGACATGATGACATGTATTTTTCTTTCATTCAAGTCTCGACGGAGACTAAATGTGATTGATTCCACCTGTGGCCCTTTACTACACGTCACCTCCACATCTCCTTCTCGCCGTTTCGTGTCAGCATTCCGCTGTCCTATCAATAAAAGCCAAAGGGCCCAGAAAAAAACTAGAGAACTTGTGACCATACGGGTAATCAAAAATCAGTATCATCCTCACAAGTAGGTCATTTGTATATTTTTTATTCTAAGGGAGCTTTATTTCCAAAAGTTTGGGCCATCATTTCTCAACCATTGGTAGGGTTAAGACAAGATTTGGTGCATATGATTCAACTCGAGGAGATTTATCTTGAATGAATTATGTTTTTACTTTAATATTTCATAATTTTGCTCACCAGGATGAGTTTTAGGTTGTTGTTTTTTTTGTTGTTTTTTTTTACACACAAAACATAACAGTTTTTTTGTACAAGGCAGGAGATCGGGGGCTCTTGGGGGCCATACCATAGCTATCGGGGACGACAGCGCAGGCTTGGTTTAACCAAGTAAAGATATGGATACAAATGTGGATTGTGGACCATTTCTTGTTTTTTTCAACATTGTTGAATAGGGTATTGTTTTAACTCTTTTTTTTTTCTTCAAAAGAATCATCAAAAAGATATTGTTAAAAGCAAAATTAAAAAAACAATAGACCCAGACATGGACAGCTCATTCCATCAATGGGATTCAGATCTGTATCGTAATTCAGATCATGATCTGGATCTGGGAAATGGAATTTTTTTATTCTCATAGCCATAAGATTAAAACCACCTTTGTTAAATTGCAAACGTTTCGCTGCCAATGGAAACGGATTATCCGCTGGGCGACCCCAAAAGGTTATTGCCGATAGACGAAGACAAAAAAAGATTCTGGCCCAAAAATTGCTGTGATTGTGTGCTCTGTGAACTTCCCACCTGACCTCTTTTCCGCAATGCTTCCTTAAAAGACCTTGTTAGGTACTCACCACTGCAAACTGGTAACATCCAACAAGAACTGCAGATTTGGAGAACTCCAGATGTCTAGTCATCACAAGCTGGCCCTTCAGAAAGTCCCTCTGATCCAAATATAATATAATAATATAATAATATATCCCACCCACTGACAGGTGCCGTTTTAACGAGATGATCAATGTTATTCTGATTTCATTAGTCAGTAGCACTTGGTATACAATAATTGCATCTCTTTGGAAACCCAGACAACCTTACTTAATAGAAACTCAACAATCACCACCAGAATGACTACGAGAGGAGGTTTTCAATGAACAAGTGATCTTTATTGTTTTATTTAAAATTGAATTTTATACATAACTAGTGGGATGTAATTGTAGTAGGAGCAGTGAGTAATGAATTCATAATGTAATTATTAATCAATCCAGATAAAATGGTATGAAATTACATCAACATATTAATCTAATCCAAAATAATATATATATAATAATGCATACAGGAACATGATATATTGAGTTCAAAGGCATAAATGTCCTTTTTTTCAATAGTTTTTTTCAATTAAAACACTTGTAGGTTTTGTTCCACTACAAAAAATGTAACAAATCGAATGCGATATATAGGAAAATGCTCTTTAGTGCCTAACATTTTAATGTGTGTATATGTAATATATTATATTGTTAATATTTCAATATTATCCAAAAAGATAGATTTTTAGCCAGGTTTAAGTTTTTTTTTTGCTTAAATGTCTTTCTGACTCTCCATTAGTCTCATGTCCCTGTTCACTGCTAAACCCTCAGGCAAATGATGCAGTTTTCAGCGAGAGGGGGGGGGGGGCAGAAGCAGGAGTGCACACATTTATCTAAGCTAAAGCATTTTGTTCTCCATCCTCCATGTCAGCTGTCCTTGTCAGAGAAAATAAACACTGGTTGTAACTGCAGGAAGTAGAGTTCACAGAGAGAGAAAAACCTATCGCTTCCTTTCCCATAGGGACAGAGTGAAGATCTTTGCGTGTGTTTGGAGTGGTTGTACGTGTTTAAGAGAGTAGGAGGCGTGAATACGTGCAGCGTGGTCCGTGAGCAACGGTGGAGGTGGGGACAAAAGAACAAGCCTTGAGGAATGTGTACAGCCTGCTGGCACGTCTGTGAAACTCATCCCTCCTCTGCACCACTTTGTTTCGTCGCTCTTTCCTTTCCTTTTCCTTTCCTCAGTCAGACAGGACAGGGGTCATATATGCAGTATAAGTGCTACAAAACTGTAAGGGAGAGATTGAGGATCATTAAAGGAGGGAGGATGCTTGGGAGGGAGACTAATGCGCATGGGAAAAAAGGCCATATTGGAAAAAAGGTCAGAAGAACTCTCTTTCGAGTGAAAATGATGTATTAAGAGTGTAAGACTGAAACCGTTACAACAAGCAGGCTGGAGCATACGATCCCCTTATCGCATTGCACCCCCTAAAGTCCCCTAAAGTTTAGTGCTGCACGTCACATCTCGCTACTGAAGCATGAATCACCAACAGATCTCAGGAATAAGAACAGCTCGCCTCTCACGACAGAGACTTTCCCTGTTGACCTTTGCACCGTCGCCTCTCCTGCTCCCACACGCACTGAAGAATCCTCCCCGAGTCTGACTTCAATTTGTATTGTTTATGTTACACCTGCAACCTGACTGCACCTTTACCTCCTCTGTGGCTGCAGCTCCTTTATGGATCAGCCCGTTTTCTTCTTTTTTTCCGACAATAAGCCTCAGGCGTGTTTCTTTCCCATTCATATTGTCCCCCCCCCCCCCCCCCCCCCCCCCATCTGCCCACCACCCCAACAAAACAGCTGCTCTCCATTCGTTCTGATTATACTGGAGACCAGAACAGAACAGACCATGTAACAGAACGGCACAGACTGCACTCTATTTACTGTGCTGCATGCTGCCCTAGCTGAGCCTGGCTAACTAGCCACAGCAGGCCTGCATTCCAGGCCTCTGCAGTCAGCCAGCAAACTCAGTAACCTACTTCACAACTGACTCACCTCTCACATTGATAGTAATCATGATAATAATCCTGATAATAAACTTTACTTATACAGATCTTCTCAAAACATTGCGAGGGCATTGATGTGATCCAATCAACATTAAGACATTTTAGGACGGCATTATGGGAATGAAAGTTAGATAAAAAGGAAAAAGGAAAAAAAAAGACTAACAATAATGTTTGCATGGATGGTTTCATTTGTAAAATTTGGGAACATTATAGAATCGTCTATGCCGCTTCCTTTGTGTTGATGTTCGAACCCAAAAACCTTGCGAATTGATCATTTTCAAATTTATTACCAAAATAGACCTTGAGTAAGAAGAAGAATTTGATAGATCAATCAGTTTGATATTCCCGAAACTAGGTACATAGGAATCAGCTCAGGGAAATCTATCTTGAAAACAGCATATTTTACTCTAAGAAATTATATTTTAGTCGATACGGAGAACTTCCTTTTTAATGAAAAGCACTGTATTTTCAGACATCTCACATTTAATTTGATAAGATCACTCAGAGACATTTCTTGTACAAAGCAGGGGATTAGAGGCTCTTTTGGGGTATCCCCTTGCTGTGGGAGACGACGGCACAGGCCTGGAGACTTATAAAGGCTATACTGGTAAAGCATTAGCGTCAAAGTGTCGTTCCGTCCTTGAACCTGAGGAAACAAGTTCCAGGAGGGCATGTGTTTTTAGTAAGTACGTTGGTGACAGCATGTGTTGTTTCCTACCTCCACCATGGAACAGGAAGTCTGTTTCTGAATGAGTGTTACAAGGTCTGCTACGGAACAATGTCAAAATGTTCAAAAGAAAACTTTATTACAGAAAAACAGGTCATTAGAAAAAATATTTTAGTCTGTTTTTAGTCTGTAATCGACTGATTTAGAACCTTTTTTATCAAACGTTTATTCCATGTATATTATATGGTTTGTTTGACAAATAGAATAGATTTTGAAATTATTATATTAACAATAACTCTACTCAAGGGGATTATAAAACACACCACACTTTAATGTCCTAATTTGATAAAACAGTTTTTGTTTAACTACTCTAAAGGAATGTCGGGCAGTTTTTGTGAAATATCTCCAGATACAAAATTTGTTCATCCTTGACTGATTTCTAGAGTTGTCTTGAGTCTGAAAGTACAATTACAAGGCAAATAGCCATGATGATGAAATAGCCAGGTTCCAGCTGGCCACCACTGCAACCACAGAGCGCTGGCACCCACAGTAGGCCTGTCCTTGACAAAACAATGAGAAATTGTCTGAGGCATGATGGATTTTGAGCCAGACGACCTCACTCTGCTGCGGTGGCAGGATGCCATCTGTGAGCCCTGGAGGAGGAGAATGAAGTCACACTTTGGCCAGAGATGACCTAAACCTGGGATTTCTTTATAAGGGAGGAAATAAAGGTTGTTATATACATAGAGCCCAAACTACACATACAAATTTGACTATATTATAGATTATATATACTAGATACTAGATCATATACTACTACTAGATACTAGATCCCCCTCCTCACTCACCATGAGGAGGGGGATCTGACCTCAACACAATCCCTTCGTTCTACCCACTCATATCGCTTCCTCCTTCCCCGGACTAAGCTCAGCACCATGGGTGATCAGGCCTTCTGTTCTGCTGCCCCTCGTCTGTGGAATGCCCTCCCTGACCATCTGAGGGCTCCACAGACGACTGACACATTTAAAAAAGGATTTCAAACTTTCCTTTTTAGCAGAACCTATAACTTTAATTAACATTGCTGCTTTTTGGTCAGGTTTTTATATAGTTATTATTTTATTTTTTATTGATGCTTTTATCTGCTTTTACTTTGTAGCACTTTGAGATTTCATCCAAATGTAAAGTGCATTATAAATGAAATGTATTATAATTATTATTATTATTATTGTATCCTTGAGTGTATGTTACTGTCACATACATGCTATGTTGTAGCATCCTTGAGTGAAAATTGTTACTGTACTTATTAATCAGTACCTCAAAGCCTTCAGCCGCTTATCTCGGAGAAAGCACTCCCCATTGTAGAAAACAAAACAGGTCTTGATACGTTTGTGAGATGTAAGAGTAGAAGAAAGAGAAGATTAATTAAAGAATATTTCTCTGGAAAAAAATAGTTGTGGAAATATCAGTGCCTGTATGTAATGTCTGCTCCTCTGAATTTTGACTCACTGTGTTTCCCATGAGTCCCTGTCTGAGTCTTGTGTGACCGATTAGGACATTTATTGTGAAAGTGTGTCATCCCTGCCTTGGAGAGTATCGACGGAGAACTACATTTCTGTTATCTACGCTCAGACATAATTATCTTCAGCCGAATTCCACTACCTTCACATTCTCCACATGCAGGCAGAGGAAGAGAATGGCTTGTATGGCATGAGTTACAAAAACCTCAATATTTAGTTTGCAGAGTTGCCCAATGTGTTGCCCACTCGCTCCAACTCCCAGTTTGAAGAAGAGAAACATTTTTTCAATGCTAACAAAACTTATCCTAGTGATGAGGGCCATCTTACAACCGCTTCGCTAGAGTTTCCAGCTGAGACTCCATCACTTATTAAAAGATTTTGTTTTTTTTATTGCACAATAACAAATCATTCCTAAATATAAATGCTCTCTCTCTCTCTCTCTCTCTCTCTCTCTCTCTCTCTCTCTCTCCCTCTCCCTCTCTCTCTCTCTCTGAGCACTACAAGCTCAGTTTTTACATAGTCTTCAGGGTAAGACTGTTGTGCCTTAAATGTGCCTCGACGCTCAGTGCAAATGTTGGAAAGGCATTATTGTTCTGCCTCTGAGACGGTTAGCGTAGGTTATCGGTGACAAATCACCGTCTGTGTATGCGGATGAGCAGGGATTTGATGATCTTTTTTTATTACAAGACAACATACAGATCATTGTACTATCTTCTTCTTCTTCTGTACTTCTTATTATTGTTATTCTTATATTTATCATAATAATAATTGCAATAAAGTCAAGGGAAGTCCTAAAATGGGTCAATCCAGCAAGATCAAGTTCCATTCTATAATTATTAGTTTTTTCTAAATTGTGAGAACTGGACTTTTTGTATGTTTTCATTTTGTTTTGTCTTGTTTTGTCTTGGCTCTTTCTTGTATCGTCCTTATATACGGGCCCTGACCTTTTGTGGGAATGGAACATATTGATAATGTAGTTGGTGTGAGATATACAATCTGGAATGTATTTCAGGAACCGGGTTTAAAAAACTCTGAGTTAAAGCCTGAGCTCTGGGTTGATTAACCTTGACATGAGGAACTCACGAGTTTTTGGTTCCAGAACCGTTGATCTGAGTTGGTTCAATCAATTCTGAGTTTGTTCACTCTGAGTTAAACTCATACATGAGGAGGATCAACAGCCATCATCAATGCAGCTCGAACACTGTGATTCACCATGGCAACGGTGAGACTCTGTGTTCGCCATGCTTTACATGCCTGAGTTATGTATTATGTATTAAGAAAATGGCGGAATGATATTGATACATTTTTGGGCAATAAGCCCTGAACTCCTGAAAGCTGCTGAAAATTAAATACAATTACAGAGTTATTCTTGAAGAATTTTATATTTCATCTGAGGACACCTTGTGATATGCCCATCCCCCAGGTTGAGATAGAGAGGGTTGTGGCAAAGAGGGGTGTCTGGAATATTTTTGCAGGGACTGCGTGCTGCCACCACAACCCCCGACCCAAATAAACTTCATGTTGGTGTTTACAAAGTACTGCCTGACACAAAAACATCACACAAGACACAGACGCTGTTAAACCTATTCCCATTTTTGCTTGGCTTTTTATTGTAATTAAACAATAACATTCTGTCAAAGTAAAATATAAACTCTGGTGTTGGATAGTGATGATAATAAAAGACAGCTCTACAGGAGAAAATTACAGATTTCATCATTAATACATTAATACATACCCAAATACTCTGGTTCTTCTAAAATGGTTGTATTTTACTTTTTTTAATGATGGTCACCAGAGTCCAATAATATGCGTCAGTATGAATGTGAGTGTAATTTGAGGTTTGTGTCTATTAGTTGGTTCTGTGATAAACCCATGATTTATAACCTGCATCTTGCCCAATGTCATCTGGGATCGTGTCCAGCTCCCCGTGACCCTGCACAGAATAAGCGGTTACAGAAGATGGATGGCTTTTTCATATTGGACTGTAAAAAAAATGCAGTATTTGAAGATTGCACTTCAGGCTTTCACAAATTGTTATCATTCTTTATACAGAAAAAATAGTCCACCAGAGGATTTTAGGGAAATAAAGCATGATTAAAATCTTAATGGTGATGTTTGGGTAACTAAGAACTCGGCTTTGTTCCAGAAAACATCAGAGCAAAGGTCTGATGTCACTATCATTCTTCCACACCAGTGTTTCATTAGCTTAAAAAAAATAGCACCTAGATTAATTAACTGGATATCGCTGCTAAATTGTGTACCACCAGTCTCTGAAGCTTTAATTCATGCCTTCGCGTTGCCATTTTTGGTTCTTAAATTCTTTTGCTAAATATATTGGGCATGACGAATTAATCTGAAACCAATTTCCAGTGTGCCCATGTGCCCTGACCAAGATTCCAGGAAAGAGATATTCTAGCATTTCCTGTTGTGCATTTAAAGGCTTAAAATGTAGATTTGCTATCAAAGTTAGATCAAAAGAGTTAGATGAAACGTAATGTGTATTTTACTGTAACCTGCAGAGCAAGAACCAAGCCGGTCATGCTTCCCCTGCCTGGATCTGTCATTTGTCTGTTGTATGTTTAGTGAATGTTTACAGTTATTTCTTTTCTCTCGTAACCTTGGTAACAGGCCTTTGGGGCGTCGTGTTGTTCAATCACCTGATATTGTTTTGGCAGATTCCATGTCACCCTTTATTGAACTGCACACACATGCACACTAACACAAGGTGCAAAAGGGGGGTTCACAGGATATTGGTGGGCTCAGGGCTCTGGTGTCTGGTACTCTGGTAAATATCCTACTCACACCCTAAACAAGGGATATGGAGAGAAAAATACCAGACTACCAGGAGAAAAAAAAACAACCTTGTTTTCACCCCAGGCAGGCTTACCTGCTCTGCTCCGCTTGTATTTCAAACTGAGTGTTTCTTCTGTGGAGGATGGCGGTTATTTCACGGCATGTTCCCTTTGTTGCCTTTGTGTTTGCTTGGATGTTTTTTTACTGACTTTGATGTGTGGTTCTCAAGAGAGACGTGGCCCTGGTAGTACCCGGTCACATATTTTAAAATGCAACATATTCAAAAAAAGAAATCCACAGTAAATCCACATGAGCTACTCATTCATCATTAGTCCTTCAATAAAAACAAGCACACATCTGCATCCACAAAATTCTTTATGATGCTTTTAGACTCATGAATTAATTTGAGGAGAATCAAATGTTTGGTCCTTTCGTATATTGCTCCAAGCCCATGGTGCATAGAAGGATAAAGCAGTTTTCCCACTTACCTCAAAACATGGGGTACACTGATCAGCAGCTGTTTGAAGAGCACAATTAGTAACTACCGGAGCTGACACAGAGAAGGGTCAGAGGTCAGCTCGAAGTTTACCCAGTATTGCTGTATAGATTAAAATGTACCAGTGCTGTTGTCTGTGGAATGTCAGTGACATCCGACCCACAAAACCATAAAGAATGGTTTAAGGCTCTACAGCACGTTCTATCAGCTAGAAGTAGCAATTGACTTTATTATTCTGGTACAAAAAGTTCAATTCACACTTTTAAAGCATAAACTACAATATTGCAATACTTGGTCTGTGTTGCGATACAATATCATCAAGAACAACAACAATGTCATCCCACCTGAATCATTTTTTCCCCAGCATTTTTGCTTCATCTCATAACTTTCATCAAAGTTACCCCTATAGTAATTGAAATACATTTGCCTGGTGAGTACCTCATTTCAAATTTGAATTGAATGTCTGATCTCAGCACATTGCTCACGTGTTTTGATCTCCGTTTGAGCCAGTACGACCTGAAACCTATTCATAATCAGCTTGTACACAATGTTTATTTTTGTTGTTCTGCTCTGTACACGCAACATCTATTGCCCGTCTGTCCATCCTGCCAGAGGGATCGCTCCTCTCTGTCTCTTACTGAGGTTTCTTCCCTTTTGTTTCCACTTTTAAAAGGTTTTTTTGTGGAGTTGTTCCTTACAACGACCGAGGGTCTGAGGACAGAGGATGTTACATCATGTACGGATTGTAAAGCCCATCCAGGCAAATTGTGATTTGTGATTTTGTGCTACACAAATAAAATTGACTTGACTTGACATGTGTGTTTTTCATGTTAGAATGTAAACTCAAAGGTAAGTTTCAGTTCAACAATTTAAGAATGTGTAGCCTTTGCCTGCAGAAGAGCTCATCACGGGGACCCAGCCTTCAGTGTGTTTTGACTCATTACTACACAACTCTCTAATTGGCAGGTGGCAGTGGTCAATGAAAATAATAATAATAATAATAATAATACATTTAATTTATAATGCACTTTACATACTACTGCCCTTCTCTTCCAGGTCTCCCGTTTGTCTTTTCCCTACCGGCCGAGGTTATATTCGGATCATTCCCATAGAAAACAAGATGATACACCAAGTGTATGATCCACATTTATACGTTCCTCAGAACTGACTTTGAAGTATTTGCTATCACTGGTATTGATGTCTTTATTGTTATCACTGGCTTTCATGTCTTTGTCTTTAGTGTGTTGGTCGGGTAGATGCAGGTACTAAGAGAGCTCAGGGATATGGGACACACCCTGCCTCAAGCTCCTCTCAGTCCTATATGGCCTATTGTCACGGTATTAGCTGAGCACCTGAGGTAATTTGCAATAATTACGGTGGACGTCTTTGATATTAATCCAGTGCGAATGTGCCATGTCTGTAACTTGTTCAATAAAAATTCCACTGCAAAATATGGTCAGATGGTGATTTTAGTCTCATGTTAATTGGCATCTCAGTGGTTTGGGTGCGGAATTAATATTTTTTTGATTCCTCAGTCCACTTTTTCTGCCTCTGTCCCGATCGAATTGTAACAACTGCGGTGGCTATTATGAAATACGAGATTGCTCCATCGCTAGGAGTTTTCCCAGGAGGGAGATTGTTGCAACACTGACTTCAGGGGGATCCGCAGCCACCGCTGAGGTGGGTACGGGAGACACTGGAGGGTTGGGTACCCAGAATGCGGAGAGGCCCGAGGGAAAACACCGCCTCATATTTCACACTCCTCTGGGTGGCTGGGCTGGCGTTGAGTTCAGGGAGGTCTCCACAGCCGGTGATCTCCGCCTGCACGCCTCATCTGTCCCACCTCCAGAACCCGTGCCTGCCCCAGACACACCCATAGGCGCTGACAGCTGACCTGGTTGTAGCAGTGGGTGTTACACAGAACCATAACATCATATCAGGGGGGATTATGTCAGTAAATCCAAGGGAAATTCGGACTTTGCTTATCCCGTACCACATGATGTCATTTTTAAATCAGATGAAGTCCTCATGTAATACTAGTCCCTGTGTGAATAAGGGTTTAGGTCTCTGTGTGGTACACATAAATTGCTCCTCGCCCAGATCTGGTCAAATGTATTCCCAGCCTACCAGGTCTAGGTTGTTTGTTGAATCTTCTGTGGGTCACGATCCTTTACCGGAATTTTATTTTATTATAATTACAATTTTGCGTAAGCATGCATGTGTGTGTGTGTATGTATAAAAATAAAATAAATTTTAAATTTTATGTAATTTTAAAGATTTATTATATATAATAATAATAATAATAATAATAATACTAAATTATATTAAAAATAACAAAAAAGGTTCAGTTGCTTCGATTCAACCTTCAAGAATTGTTTCTTAGTTGTTTTATTCTCCTTTCGTCATTTCCCTGTCCTTTTTGTCTTTTCTTGAGCACTGAAAGGAACCCCGATGTCCAATGTCAATTACTAAAAACAGCTAAGCATAATAAAAGCATTGTGGGAGCCTGTAGCTGAAATGTATTCCCTTCCTCTTGGAGCTGTGTATCTTCTAGTAGCTCGAGATTAAGGTATTTTGAGAAATTTACTGAATTGTTTTCTTTCCAAGAGTTAGATGAGAATATTAATATCACGCTCATGTCAGTCTCGTGATTGTAAGGCTTGTACCTACTGCCGGTTAGCTTAGCTTAACATTCAAACTGGGGCGAGCTTGGCTCTTTCAAGTAAAATGATCAAACCACTAATACCTCTTTCATTAAATTGGTAATATCTTATATTCTATTCATTAAATTCATACAAAAAGGAAAGTGGAAGAAATCCAGGATATGTTTTTGGTTGAGTCAAGCCATAACCTTGAAATTCACCTGCAGTTTTTGGTGTGTTTAGGTTTGATGGTTGGCTATGACAACTTTGGGCTGATGCCTGGCTACACAATTGAATTTGTTTTTTACTAAAAATTTACTACAGTTTAACAAACAAACATCCAATGAAGTTGTCCCACTTGTCCTATTTTGCATAGGTATATAATTACAGAAATATAAAAGTTAATAGAAAGTCTCTCAGATGATCAATAAAGCTTTGAAACTGGTTATTGGTAGCTCCTTTGTGACTTCACAAAGAACTTTGTTGAGAAGACTGACTATCATTTTTGTTCTATGCTGTTATGCTCTGAATTCTAGTAATGTAGTTTTGAGCTGCAGTGCACTGCATTAAACCTACCCTTAATATCCTTGTGGAGGTGGAGTGTCATTGGTTTCCAGTCATCTGCTTTCGTCATGTTTAGTCTCTGGTGCATAACTCAAATACTTTTTTTGACAAAACATCCCATTCAACAAAACCAGATACTGGAAGTTGTGTCTTTTGCAATTTGGGGATTTTTTTTGTTGTTTCCTCTGTTTTCATTTCCATGGTTACAAGTTGAACTTTGGGCCATTTGGTGAATGGGTTTTGTCTTAGATGAAGTTTTACGGGGCATAAATCAGAATATGTTTTTTTCACAAAAAAAAACATGCTCACATCTACTACGTACTGAAGAGTTGCATAGCTGATTGCTTTGCCAGCCCAAAATGAACACTGGTCTTATCCGGGCTTCCCCACTCAAAATTGCATGACTCTGTCACTATTGAAGTTGCTGGAAAATCAGCGGACGCAGGAACTTGTTGATCCCAGCCAAGCACCTAAAACCCTGACAAACTTCTGACAGAGCCAGGCCAGCTGTTTAACCCCATCTCCAATCTGTATGATAAGCTAAGCTAACCAGCAGCTGCCTTGACTCTTTTATTTCTCAGACACACTGGTATCTACCATCTCATCTAAATCTTGGCAAAAAGTTAATAGTTTCATAATATCACTTTAGCCAAAGCGAGACCACTTCCGGACAACAGATGAGCTGAACAGAGCTCAGACAGAGACGTGTTTCTCTCTCTCCTCCCTGTAGTCATATCAGCACCATCAGCCTACGTTGGCTGCTTGATGTGTGAGAGCATGTGGGAGAGTCGTGGGTGTCGATAAATGAATAGCCCAGTGCGATGTCATTCTCTATCCTCCCACTCTTCCGGTTTCTGGTCTTGCGTTGGTGTGTCCTCTGCCGGCTCCAAGGGCAGACAAAAAGAGAAACGGCAGCAGGTTGTCAAGGCAACAACCAGGCAATTCACATACATGGAGACAAATTGGTGCAGGTGATTTGTGTAGTGGCACGTGTGCACTCACTCACTCAGACATGTGGTGAATATGTCTCAATGGTTCTCTTTTCAGCATGAGTTATTGATAGTAGGCTGGAGCTGAGGAACCTTTTCACCATTTCAGAGAATCTAAAGTTAGCAGTTAGCAACATTTCACATATATTATGTATAAAACACTATATCTTAAGTCACACAGCTAGTGTCCCAGCTAGAAATGGCGTGTTAATGTGAGAGAGTATAGTGTTCTGAAATATTTCAAGGAACCCAATGAATGACCAAAGGTTTTTTTGTACCTCGCCTGGATTAGGGAGACCAAGGCATCCATTTGGAGCCAGATCTTGTGGGGGAGCTTGTTGGCAAGCGATTAATGGCCGGTCCCTATTCCATTGGGCTCGACCTGGCCCAGCCCGAAGGAATTTCATGGAGCTACCACCATGTGGGCCCACCACCTGCATGGATGGGTGTTGGGGTCAGGTGCAAAGTTATACAGGCAGCAGACAATTGGTTTTAGGTACGTGTAACGTCACCTGTCTGGCAGGGAAAGAACCAGAGCTTTTGCAGGAGATGGAGCAGTACCAACTAGATTTAATTGGGCTCACTTCTACCCACAGCATTGATTCCAGAACCAAAACCCTGGAGAAGGGCTGGACTTTATCCATCTCTGGAGTTGCCGATGGTGGACGGCAGCGGTGAAGGATGCCGTTAAGCTAAAAAAGGAGACCTTTCTGACTTGGTTAGCCCAGAGGTCTACTGAAGCAGCAGACAGGTACTGAAACCAGAAGGGCCCCAGCTTTGGAGGTAGGAGAAGCAAGAACCAGGGTGAAAGGAGGAGTTTGGGGAAGCAATTGAAAATTACTTTCATTTGGACCAAAAGTAGTTCTGGCAAACAGTCCGACGACTCAGGAAGGGAAAGCAGGGTTTGAATCAGACTGTGTAAAGTTGGACAGGAAAACTGTCGACCCGTACTGAAGATATCGTTAGACGATGGAAAGAACCCTTTGAGGAACTTCTGGACCCGGATGCAACACCCTCTGTAGTGGAGGCAGAGTCAGGGGACTCGGAGGAAGGCCCTTCCATTTCCCTGGCAGAGATCACTGAGGTAGATTAGGATGCCCAATGGCAAGGCGATAGGGGTGGATGAGATTCAACCTGAGTTCCTGAAGGCTTTGGACTGTTGGGTTTTCATGGTTGACACGCCTATTAAAGGTTGCCTGGCAGACAGGGACAGTGCCTGGGGAGTGGCAGACTGGGGTGGTTGTCCCACTTTTTAAAAAGGAGGGTGTGCTCTCTGCAAATGTTTACTCCTAGGTTCTTGGACCGATTGTTGAACCTCAGGTACAGGGGGAACAATGTGGATACCGTCCTGGTCGTGGAACAGTGGAAAAAATCTTTTAACTCTTGCAGGCTTGCTTGATGGGTCATGGGAATTTGCCCATCCAGCCTACATGTGTGTTGTGGATTTCAAGTAGGCTTATGACCATGTCCCCGAGGGAGTCCTGTAAGGGGTACAGCGAGAGTACGGGGTACATGGGAAATTACTGAGGGCCGCCCAGTCTCTATATAACCAAAGTGAGAGTTATCTCCGTATGCTTGCCAGAAAGTCAGACTATTTTTCAGTGCATGTTGGACTCTGCCAAGGTTGTCCATTGTCTCCGATTCAGTTCTTGATATTAATGGACAAAATCTCAAGGCGCAGTCAAGGTGAGGAGTGTATCCAGTTTGGGGAGCTTAGAATTACATATCTCCTTTTTGCAGATGATGTGGTCCTGTTGGCTTCATCAGCTTGTGGCCTCTATCATGTACTGGATGGGTTTGCAGCTGAGTGTGAAGCAGCCAGTATGAAAGTCAGCACCTCCAAATCTGAGGCCATGGTTCTCTGCCCGGAATCAGTGAGATTTTCCCTTCGGGTTGGGTTGAAGGTTGCTGCCTCATGCAAAGGAGTTCAAGTACCTTGGTGTTTTGTTCTTGAGTTATGAGAAAAGGGACAGGAAAATGGACAGGCGGTTTGGCGCATCATCATCAGTAACGCAGGCGTTGTATCGGTCTCACGTGTTGCTGAAAGAGCTGAGTCAATTTAACGGTCCATCTACTTTCCGAACCTCATTTATGGTCATGAGCTATGGGTAGTAACAGAAAGATTGAGGTCAAGGATAAAAGCGGCTGAAATGAGCTTCCTTTGTAGGAGGGCTGGGCTCAGCTTCAGAGATAGGGTATGGAGCTCAGAACTCGGGAAGTAGCTCACAGTTGAGCAAGTGCTCCTTCGCACCGAAAGGACCCAATAAAGTGGTTTCGGACATCTAACTACAATGCCTCCAAGACCCTTCGAAGGTTTTTCAGGCATGTCATACTAGGATGAGACCCCAAAGTAGACTCAGAACTCTCTGGGGGAACTGTATTTCCCATCTGGCCTGGGAATGCCTTGGGATCCCCCAGGTTGAGCTGCAGAGTGTTGCTATGGAGAGGGATATTTGGAAATCTCTGTTGCCACCCCGACCCTGACCCAGATAAGTGGAAGAAAATGGATTGATGGATGTGTTAATGTAGTGTGTTGAAAATCACAATGGAAAATCACTACCATATGAAGAGTTCACATTGATGGATTTGTATATGTCCTATTTGTTCTCTAACATAATAACACAACATTAATCTTGTTGTTGTGTCTCTTAACCTCTAAAGACTGTGGCTTTGATAATATTTGTCTCCCTTATTCTTTGTCTTTCAATTTCATATTTCATTCATATGCCTCCCCCCCAACAGCCATGAGATAAATTTAATGGATGGGCGTTCTCACGCTTCACATACTAATGTTGGAAAACAAAAGAAAAGGCCAATTCAAGAGAAAAAATTCGGAAGCTATGCCTAATTAGTAGCAAAGGATTCAAATGGAGCCAAAAACATCAAAGCCAATAGAGCAAACAATTTTAATGGACAGGGCTGAAATTTATAGCAAGGGGAGTAGGCGACTTGGTATTTAGCGCCCTCAAACCTGTGTATTTTTGTGTATGACTTCTTTATATCTCTGATGCGTGTACTTGCATGTGTTAATTAAGTACGATATGCGGAGAAGAAAATGGATCTGGGAAAGCTCAGATGCTAAGACCTTGCTTAGCCGTGTAACAGATCAGACTGATACGGTTGAGTTCGGATTTCACTGGCAGGTTTCATTATCAAAGATTTATAATCTGATCTGGGATCACAGGCTGGGACGAATAACGGATTAATTTGAAAAAAGATAACCCTAAGGAATGGTTTAGGTCGGTATTGAAAGGCAAATACGAAGAAACAGAAGGATTCTCTATAGCTTAACACTGAACCCAACTCTTAAAGAGAGTAATTCCTCTTCCTCCCACTTGTTTTTCTTGACTGTATTATCAAAGAAAACGACTGACTGCTAGCAGTCCCACAAAAGTCAATAACAGACAATACAATACAATTAGCTAAATTAAATTGGTTAATTTTGACATATGACCATATCCCAATATGCTCTCTGAGATCCTAAGCCTAATAAACTCTCCACTGATCCGTGTCAAGTCTAATTTGCTCACTTTGTTGAGTCTCTGCACAGTGATTAAAAGAAAACACACCCCTCCACAGGGCCGGACCTACTCCTTATCTCACAGTAAGGAAGTGAGGAAGGAACCATCAACACTGACACGAAGGGCGGACCATATGTGATGTCATTTAGCTGTTTTTAGGTTTATGTAGTTTCTTATTAAGTTATAGACAAAACTAAAGCGCTGTCAAGAAAATACTTTCTATTTAACATTTTGTTGGCATATGAAAATCTCTCTTTTGGTTGACCTTTTGGCAGGGTTATGCAAACACTACTTAACCCATTTTCATGAAATATTGTGGTATGTTTGCGCATATTACAAAAAAGAACCAATTCAATTTTGGAGTGGATCCAGATTAAGGGGTAGAGACATTCATTATTTTCCTACTTTTTTAAATCAGTGATAAGACAAGGCTAAAGACATGTAAGTTATCATTTTTTTCTTGGACTTGATTTGATGGAAGCATGAAAAATGAGAAGTGGGTGGTTCTGAGTAACTGAAACAAGGAAGAAGATTGTGATGGCTTGATAACCAGGTCAAAGAATCTTCAGAACAACAGGCCTTGTTGGGTGTTGATCTGCACATAGTGGTAAGAATTTACCAAAAGTGGGGTAAAGAAGGACTAGTGAAGATTACAGCGTCATGAGTGCCCATAGCTAATCCATGCTTGTGGACAATGAACGTTAGCCGATGTTGTCTAATCCCACAGAAAAGTTCCTGTAGTGAAAATTCCTGTATAGTTGATTCCGGTTCTGATTGAAACCTGTTTTGGGGCTGAGAGGCACAAAACTGGTCAGAGTGTCCATGCTAACCTCTGTCCACTGCAGAAGTGGTTTCAATGGATATGTCAGCATAAGACCTGCTCCACAGAGAAATATAGTAAAATAGCATGTTCTGTTGAATCACCTTGTCTTTAACATCTTTACATGGGGAAGAGATGATGCGAGGATGCACCAAAGAAGGCACGCCGGGGCATTCAGGGCGGGGCCTTGGAAAATTTTCTGCAGGGAAACTTTGGTTACTGCAAATCTCCTACCAAGACATTGTTAAAGGCCAAGTACACCCGTTGATGGAGACTTAATGAACACATAGCCTCTTTCAGTAGGATAATACTCACTGCTACACTGCAAAAATTGTACTACAGAAGTCTTGAGTCAATGCCTTAATGGGTTAGGATTGTTTTAGTGACAAAAAGTCAAACAAATATGTGATTATAATTTTAAGGCTGATTAGTAAGCATATACACTCCCCTGTCAAGAGACAAATAGAGTTGAAAAAGGGTGATACCAATCTCATATCTATTTTTAAAATGAAGTTAAACCCAGGTGGTAGTTAACTTAACATAGCGTTGGGACTAAAAGAATGGATAATCTTATATTTTGCAGTATGCCGTCGACCCTGCAAGTGCTTACTCATGAAGGAATTTGTTTGGTCTCTGTGGGATAATGAATAAAGAGTTTGGTCTAGACTGGCTCTTTTTGGAAAGCAGCCTGAGGCACGATATAAATAAAATTTGATTTGATTTGAGCCATTTTCTAGAGAGCATTGAAAACTTGATGGCGCAACTTCCCATAAAACCAGCTGGACACCTTTAGGCAACAAAATAATTGTATTTAAGGTTTATGTAAAACATATTTTTTTTAATTCAACACAGTTTTGTAAAAATTTAACACTATTAATTTAACTTGCAGTCCACCACAAACAATCAAGAACAATCAGAGCTGTGAAAACAGCGCGAAACAGTAGAGGAAAAATTGATGGCTGATCAAAGCGATTGTATGATGTAAGTAGGAGTCAAGGTGAGAAGATAAATGCAGTGAGAATGACAGAACAGACGAGAGATTAGGAGAATGGTGTTAATAAATGACAGAGAAACAGAAGCACAAGAGGAAATTGGAAAGTGGATGTAAAAACATTGGTTGGACAAGTGGTGCTCCTGTGCTGAACTCCTCTTCCCTTCAGCAGGGGTGGTCCCCTGTCTAGATAACAGCCAGACAGCCGTGGGTGATAGAGATCAGATTGAAATGACTGACTGGAGTGCTGCCCAGAGAAACACACACAGACATGGACGCACAGGCGTGCACAACAGCACACACACAGACACAAAGTAATGAGGAGGAAATTAAACAGGCATTCTGTTGAGAGAAAAGAGGATAATCATCATTCTTTGTTTTTTGCTACTCTTTCACAAGTGGAGAAAAAAGAAGTGATCGAAACCAGAGGGCTGGAAGTTCTTTGTTCTGTCAAATAAATGTGTCAGCTTCGCAGAACCATCACTGGAATCATCAATACGATTGTTTATGCACCGTTTCACTGAACTCACAAGTGCCCTTCTGTGTACTATCAGTGTATCCTTTTACAAGTGGCTTACCTTTATTGGAATAAAAACAATAATGTCGGTAGCGTTTTTGACTTCTACTCAACTAACGGATATTATTTATTAGTAAAAGAATAATGCTCACATTTCTATACAATTGTTCATCAAATCATGCACTTTTCATCTATTTTTCAAAGAGAGTCACTAACTTTATCCTAGAAAAAATAGTTGTGTCACCTGTGCCTCCATATACTCTTGTCGATTTAAAACACTTCAGAGTCCTTGATTATGCAGCTATGCCAGTGAACTCTCGCTGTCGGTTCCAAGTACCGATAAAGGGGGAGGGTTGCATCAGTTCATCTGACATAAAACTGTCGACAAGTTAAAATAATAAGATTGTTTAAACGACTTCTTAAATTTTACTCAAAACTTATTGACCCATCCTCCTTGTGTCAATAGGGAGGAATCTGTATGAAATTGTCCTAAATAAAGTGATCTAATTCTATATCTAATGACAATAATTTTCACCTTTAATACTGTTGTGCCTTGGTGGCGGTTTTGCTCTCTGAGTGCATTTTCTAGTTTCAATCTGCATTCCAACAAAATGCCCTGATCAAAATTCTACCACAGCAGTGATGCTTGAGAAACAAACTATTAGTTCTGTTCAATCTTATTGTTGGTAAACAGGAATCGGAGCTAAGAAATATTGCATGCGGTGTTCCCAGAGGTGTGTAATCTCAGCGCTCCTCAACTCGATAGCTCTATGCTATTGCTTGCCCATATTATGGATTATTATAACATCACTTACCATATTTATGCAGATGACACACAACTGGAAATATTAGTGTCAGTACAGGACTATCGCCCCTTACTGTCACGGTGTACTGAGGGAATCAATGAGTTGATGTGCCAGAATTTTGAACAATTGACAATGTAAAAACTACTTTAAATAATTGTCCTTGGCTCAAAAGAAGAATGTTTGATAGTCAGTTCTCACGTTACCTCCATGATACTAAAATCAACAAATCAGGTCAGAAATATTGTTGTAAATGTTGATTAAATGAGTCAGACAGAATGCTACCACCAGAGTCTTAATGCTGGACTGAGATGACAGAAGTAAACTGAATTGAGTCCTCACTATACTCACTTCCGGTGTTTCAAGGGATAGTTTTTAAAATCTGACTGAAGCAGCTTTTAGGTTGCAAAATCCTCAGCTCTGGAATAATTTAAGCAAGTTCTTGAAATCTTTATATATATCCTTTATTTGACTATGTAAAATCCCATTAGGATGATTACTTTACAAGAGTGTCCTGCCAAATTGATCTGCTCAGACTGTCTATCTCTTTAAATCCCAGTTTAATAATTACATGATAATAATAATAATAATAATAATAATACATTTAATTCATAACGCACTTTAAATTAAGATCAAATCTCAAAGTGCTCCAAGTTATAACAGATAAAAGCATAAATAAAAAGTAGAATAATTATTATATAAAAATATGACCAAAAAGCAGCAATTTTAATTAAAAGTTATAGGTTCTGCTAAAATGAAAGTTTTAAGTCCTTTTTTAAAAGTCTCAGTCATCTGTGAGCCCTCAGATGGTCAGGGAGGGTATTCCACAGACGAGGGGAAGCAGAACAGAAGGCCAGAAAGCAGAAGGCCCGATCACCCTTAGCCCGGGGGTGGAGGAGGTGGTTTGAGTAGAACGGAGGGATCGTGTTGAGGTTAGTGTGATGAGTAGTTCTTTTAGGTAGGGGGTTGCTTCACTGGTGAGTGAGGAGAGAGATCTTATAATCAATCCTAGTGGAGACGGGAAGCCAATGAAGGAATGAAAAACGTGGGTGATGTGTTCGTGTTTACGAACTCTCATTAGGATCTTTGCAGCACTGTTTTGAACGTACTGAAGTATTTGAAGGCCTTCATCAAGGATCCTGATGAGTAGTGCGTTACAGTAATCCAGTCTGGAGGAGACAAACGCGTGGACCAGCTTTTAAGCATCACTCAAGGTGAGTGAAGAATGGAGTTTGGAAATATTTCTGAGATGATGAAAGGAGATCTTGCAGATGTGTTTGATGTGGAATTCAAAAGTAAGTTGAGGGTCGAATCTTACGCAGAGGTTGGTGACTGATGAAGAGAGGGGAATGTCGTGACCAGAGAAGGTAATGCTGGTTATGGAGGAAGATTGGGTTTGATGTTGGGAGCCAATTAAAATTGCTTCGGTTTTGGAGCCTTTTCATCCACACCTTTATCTCCTCCAGACAAGGGCGGAGATTTGACAGGGGAGATGAACATGACGATGAGGATGAAGAAGCTGCGGAGGAACATGTATCAGTTTTTATGTAGATTTGCGTGTCATCAGCGTAGCAATGGATAAGTGTCCATAACGACGATAAGGCGTAGGAGTATTCCATGGTCAACTGTGTCGAAAGCAGCAGACAAATCAAGGAGAATCAGGAGGGAAGGTGAACCAGCATCTGCTGCCATCCGTAGGTCATTTGTGACTCTAAGCAGAGCTGTTTCTGTGCTGGTGCTGTGTTGGTTTATTACAGCGGTGATCAGGGGACTGATGTAAGACGTATTAGTTTTCACTTGGGCTGTAGGAAAGGGGTCGAGGGCATAGGTGGAGGGTTTCATCGTTCTGATGATAAACTCAACCTCCTGCTGTGAGATTTCTGGGAAGCACTTTAGAGACAGGGAAATCTCAAACTTTGAGTAAGCAGACTGGATAGGTAGAGTGGAGGAACCAGAAAGGACAGAACAGATTGAGTAAATTATCATTTTGAAGACAGCCAGGAAATGATTACAGTGCTCTTCTGTAATTTCTGTAAGTTGGGGAGTTTGTGGTGTTAGAATATTATTGATAGTGGAAAACAGCTGCTTAGAATTTCCAGGACTGGTTTTGATAATGTTTGAGTAAAACAGTGACCGTGCTTCTCTAAAGGACTTTAGAGAGGCGTTACAAGACCTGAAGCCTTGTAACGCCGCTCAAGGACACGCCCAGCTGCCTTCATTTTCAGTAGCTCGCTGGTGAACCAGGGGGCTGAGCGGGAGAAGGTAACTGTTCTAGGTTTTTACAGGGGCGTGACGATCCAGGATGCTACTCAGGGAGTTATTGTAGAAATCCACTTAGTCATTGGCTGATACAAAGTTTGCAGAAAGAAGATGCTGGATGTCGACTGTCATGGTTTTCGGGTTGATGTTTTTCAAAAAGGAACAGTGAGGAACATGTGTTCACATCTTAGTGTACATGGTTAACCACTTCTAAACTGACCCATTTCAAATTAAGGAACACACTTTTGTTCACTTGGGTGTTGATTACTTGTACTTTATGGGAACCTCGTGAACATCCTCAATTGGTTCAAAACGTTGGAGAATCCTGAGCATGGCTAACATGCACATTTTATCGTATCACTACTAAACTGTCTTCACTGCCCTCACAATCTCTTTTACTTTTCAACAACCACTTTCATCAGTATTTTATTGCCTCGCCCCAGATTACGTTCCTCATTTCTCCAGTTAATATTCCAAGAATATTGCATGTTCTTCTGACTTCCTCAGTCCATAACTCAACTCTGCAGTGATGGTTCATTTAATTCATACAAAAAAACTTTCAGTCTTTCTTTCAGATTTAAAACTGTGAATGCCCCTTAACATCGAAACTTTACAATACTTAACTATTCGTAAAACACCTCTATCAATCCAATCATTTGGACACATTTTACGAACCAAAGTGAATAAATTGGGGCTCTCTAGGACTCAAAAATATATTGTAATTTGGTAGCATCAAAGCGTGACACTGTCACTTTTTGTATCTTACGGTATATATAAGCAGTGTTTTGTGAAGAGTCTACAGATGTTCAGATTGACAGCTGTGGCCCTGATCACATATATCCCATCCTGAGTTACTTCATTTGATGTTGCATTTTCATCGACGCAACGTAACTGTCAAAGCACATTCACTCGAGATGCTTCATGAAACCGCCACAGCAGTTTGTAAACGTGTGTGCAGTAGCATGTGTCTGTGGTAGATAGATGCCCTTTGTCTTTTATGAATAACAGTGACTTAAATTCTTGTCATTGCTTCACTGGTCTTATTAATATTGGAACTTTATGATACCTCACCTGTAGACATAGTCATTTATAGAAGCAGGGCATAAGAGTGTAGATACTCCATATTTTTTCCCTTAGCTCTGTTGCACATTTGTGTGTGTGTCCGTGTGTGTGTGTGTGACGTGCGAAAGCCTCAATCCCAGAGGTCGTTGTCTCTGGGTCCAGACAGCTCCAACTCAGGTTATCAGTGTGGCTTCACTAATCTGCTTTAATTATGTCTCACAGCCAGTTCACTCACAGTCACACAAACATGGTCCGCCTGTCTCCATACTCTCTCTTTTTTTTAATCAGGAGACCAGAATCGTGGCAACCTCAGGGTGGCTTGCAGCGCATGTGTTTGTGAGAGACAGTGTTACCTCAGCAATGGGGCTCTGCACAGAAACGGCTCTGCAGCTTCAGGATGTAGATAGAGACACAAACACCTTCGTGGCTTGCCATATAAATAGAAAGGAGTTTCCAACGAAAGAGTAATTTGCTGCACGCATTTCTCTCATCTCCCCCGTTTTGCTGCTTTGAAGCATATCTTCCTTGTGTTTCATCAGCGTACACGCCTCAGGGTATGTTGTTGACACAGACGCTATGCTGGCCCCCTAATTCCAGACTACCTGACCGGGTTCATTCAGTTTAAAGGGGAAGCCCTCTCTATCAAGGATTTCATTTGTTCATGTTTTGTATGTTATATTTAAATCCAAGCTGGTTGATGTTGAGATATTGACAGTTACTGTATGTAGGTAGACCATCAATCCATCAATCCAAAGATGTCAACTACTTCAGCTGTCTTGGTTCATGGGCCCAAACATGTCTGGTAAGTCCACTACTGGAGGTGCCCAAGTGAGAGACGCAAGTGTAGACGATGTTAATCTGCTAAATTAGCAATTTCTTTCATTTCACAATTCAGGCAGACCCTGTATTGTCCCCAGAGAAATCTTTTGGGACTCTATAGTGTAGAAAATCTGCAAAAGTCATGATGGGTGTTCTATAAGACTTGACATCTAACAAGCTTACAAATGAAAAAACGCATTGTACACCTTGCTCCTCATTGCAACAAGCTTAAACTTGAGGTTCATCAGATGTGAGCAAAAGAGTCTGGACTGACAACAACCGACTTGTTTTTGCTGATACATCCAGCCATTTCGTCGTCTTGAGAACCACTAGATGAAGATGAGGGCTCCAAAAAAATTGGTCTACTACTACTCCCTGTGTACCCTCTGCAGATTTTGGGATGGTTGGTGTTGCTCCTGCATCAAGTTAGTGGGTAACTTCCTCTTGCTGAGGGTGATTGTTAAACCAAGGAATGAACAGGCTTATGCAGAGCAAGATGTCCAGTCTGTATCTCAGGTAGAACCCTCACATTTACAGCAGCTGAAAGACACTAAACAGATAGACCATATTTACACTTGGTTCTAAAATGAGCTTTGGGCGATCGGATCACAAGCAGACAGCGAGACACATCGTTGTTTACATCGTTGGGGGTCGTTTACACTTGTATCTAGCGATGTGTCTTGCTTATGATCTGATCGCCCAAAACGCATTTTAACATTAGTCCTCTAACATTTTTTGGTTTTTAAAATATTTTCAATTGTACACGAAAAAAAAAAGATTAAAAAAAATAGACAGAGTTATAGGTTCATTTTTAAAATGTAGTAATTACTTGACTTTCCTGTGGTGGCTTGGATATAGAATTCTCCATTTTTGTAGTCAGGGCAAAACGGACTGTAGTGAACTTTTCTATCTGTGTGGAAGAAGAGCAACAAGTGCATTATAAATTAAATGTATTATTATTATTATTATTATATTAAACTCGTAAGCTCAGCACGCCCCCTTCGGTGAGGCAGAGCTACTGGCTGCCTCATTTCCTGCTTCTTCATTACGGTTTTATGTCATATCAGCAAGTTTAAATATGTAATACCCATACGTTAAATATATTTCCTATTCAATGGAAAGACATAAAAAGATATTTAATAAAATAGTCTAGAGTCATTTCATTGGTGACAAACAGTGAAAAAGCAAAAGGCACACGCTCAACCCAGTTTGTGAGGGAATACGCAATTTGAGATGAGGCTCAGCTCATAGCTGCCTCAACTCGCGCGTATCCTCTCTATTTGAAAAGGAAATACTCAAATTCAGTGATTTTGATTGTAAAAGATGAAAGAAATGATTGGAATCATACAGAAATTACTGGAATCATACAGAAATTATATTTATAGCACCTATCAGTAGACAAATATTAATATATATTTTATCATGACATTTGGGGCTTTGCAACACCTGCCTCCCCTGACGCACACCCCTGGTTTACAATCATCAAGGGCTCCAGAATATAAGCTTCTGTAGATGTAATGCATAAATTAAACGTAAACACTTTGTGATATTGAAACCAACATTAAGTTAAGAGAATAATTACACAGAAGAACTGAAATCTGGCTAAGATGGCTTTGAAACGGTATGTGAATGTTTCAAAATTGTGCCCTTTGTCGTAATATACAACCACAAACAACCCAAATAAATGCTAAGATATTTAAGATCAATGGGGAGATATCAGAAGAATTACGGCACTCGTTCGTAAGTCCTCTCCTTAAAATCACCGAAAAAGGTTGAATGATCTTACCATTCTTACCATTCTTCTCTATTTCTATCCCTCTCTCCACCTCACTTTCTTCTTTTCCCCTTTGTCTTTACAGTGAGAAAACAGTTTACAGAAGAGTAGACGAGACAGAGACATATGCATCATGTCTGCCTGTCCTGTCTATTTTTCTTTTTCACTCGACAGTGATTTTGACCTGACAAATGATTGACAAGTGATGCCTTTAAAAAGAAAGCTCTCTCTCTCCTTCTCCCTCACTACATCTTTTTCTCTTCCCACCCCATATTGTACATTCTTGCTCCACTTTAGCATGTTGTCTATCCATGTCAAGTCAAGGTACAGACTGTCTGCCATCAGGACTGTTGGAAACTGTCTTCTAGTATACATGACAGAAAGGAAGACAGATAGATCACTTAAGATGAACACAACTGCACTCACAGCAAATGGTGATCTGCAAGAAGAGAATCCTATGCACAAAATTACTATAGACTAATAGTCTATAGTCATCCATCTATATTTGTGATCGCTTATCCTGATCAAGGTTGCTGGATCCTGATCCTATCCCAGATGGCATTGGGCGGCAGTCAGGATACACCCTGAACTAGTCATTAATTTATCATAGGGCCAACACTATGATTAAGGCAACCATTCACTCTCCCATACACACATATGGGCAGTTTCGAGTCACAAATTCACCTATACTGCATGTTTTTGGACTGTGGTAGGAACCCGGCGAGAACCCACATAAGCATAGGTATAACATGTAAAATCTAAACAGAAAGGTCACAGAGGTGGATCTTAACCCAAAACCTTCTTGCTGTGAGGTAGCTGTGCTAACCACTGTGCCACCCTAACATGCATACAATTTCAAATGGGCGGCATATACAAGGCACAGGCTTTTGGTAATAAACCAAAATGTGGGACTAACTGAGCATTTACTCTGCCCTGCGGCATTAGATAAAAAGTCGAGTATCATGAAAGTCATTGCAATTTAATTCCTCCATCTAAGCAGATACATGAACCTAATGTCATGGCAATCCATGCAGTTGCAGTAATGACCTGTCACACAAAACTAACCATGAGATGAGTAACCGACAGACCAAACTAATACTGTACCTTTACCCTACAAGTAATCAAAAAATAAATAAAAAAATAAATCTAAGTTCCACCAGGATTGATTATAAGATCTCTCTCCTCACTCACCAGTGCATCCATGGTAACGCACCCCCCTACCTAAAAGAACTATTCACCCCACTGACCTCGACACGATCCCTCCGTTCTACCCACTCATACCGCCTCCTCCTTCCCCGGACTAAGCTCAGCACCATGGGTGATCGGGCCTTCTGTTCTGCTGCCCCTCGTCTGTGGAATGCCCTCCCTGACCATCTCAGGGCTCCACAGACGACTGACACATTTAAAAAAGGACTTAAAACTTTCCTTTGTAGCAGAACCTATAACTGTAATTAACATTGCTGCTTTTTGGTCATGGTTCTATATAGTTATTATTATATGTTTTATTGATGCTTTTATCTCCTTTTACCTTGTAGCACTTTGAGATTTGATCCAAAATGTAAATGGATTCAAAATGTAAATTGTGAAATTATGTTTTCTGAATAAAAAGGCAACTTTTCAGTTTTGGGAAAAGAGTCAAGAATCACACCCAACTTTAAATAACAGTTTTATTTCTCCAAATTTAAAACAAGCCATACCCAAGCTTCATTGTATGTGATTAGGTATTTGGTCATATGTATGTATGGTTAGTATATTCCACAGTAAATGGAATAACTGAGCAAAAATTATTTAACCTTAATAACCTTAATTAACATTGCTGCTTTTTGGTCAGGCTTTTATATAGTTATTATTTTATTTTTTTATTGATGCTTTTATCTGCTTTTACTTTGTAGCACTTTGAGATTTGATCCAAATGTAAAGCATTATGAATTTAATGTATTATTATTATTATTATTATTATTATTAAGTACTGAACTGGGAAATTATCAAAAAGTGCAAAAAATCCAAACCACGGATACATAAACACACAGCATGTACATCATAATTGCAATATTAAAGTCAAGATTTAGCACCAAAACATTATGCACTGTATCAACCTCAGAGTATTGACATGGTTTTGATCTTTGTTCCTCCTTCAGTTGAACTACCTGACAACATGATAAAGAAACAGTGCAATAAAACCCCTAATTACTTTTTGAACAGCTTTATTATCATATATTTTCAAGCTTGAATACTAAAGTATACTCCCAGTAGTTTCACTGTAGCGTGTTGAAATACACAGGTACAGAAAATTCACCCTGACTTCATAAAAAAACATACAAAGGAGCAAATGTTACAGAGTGGACAGAAACTGGGAGGAGGAAGTGTTTTGAGTGTGGGTATGTCTACAAATGGACAGACAGGCAGACAGACAGAGAAAGCCAGAGAAAGTAAGTGCGTGCAAGTGTGAGCAATATTTGAAACTGGGGCTCTTCTAGTGTGTTAGTGTTTACTGCACAGATGTCTACGTGATTCCTGCAGGCATGGATACAGCAGGGACTACTGTTTGTGTGCGTGTATGTGTTTGTTTGTATGTGTGTGTGTGTGTGCGTGAGAGAGAGTGATGGGACTCTATTTTAAAAAGGCTTGCATGCAATTCTTTTTGAGTTTTGGAGAGTGGTTGTGGTTGTGTTTTTATGGCATCATTCATGCAAGTGATGTCATGAGGACTGAAAACAAGGGGCCAATACACAGTGTTTAATTGACCTGAGGCCTGAATCGTGCTGTGCTGCTATGGATTGACACCCAAAAGGAGACACACATTTCTCACACTCATAGAGCCCGAAATAGCACAAAGCACAAATCTGTGCAAAAACAGGAGGGGTTTGTGAACTCACCCTGAGTTTGTTGGAGTGGCAACATACTCAGGGTCATCATTATAATGATAAAAATCATTATTTTCATGACTTCCATGTTTGGCTCCTAACCATTTTGGCATCATAGCCTCATCAAGGGTGAAGAAATAAACATAAAAGATAAAATTGAGAGTCAATGGGAATAGTCCGCTGGCATGCAAGGCTATAGGGTGTTAACAAATAATAAACTTCCAGCAAATGGCATCATTTTGGTCCAAAATATTCATAAAGACTAAATTAAACAGCACAAAAACAATGATTGTTACTAAGTAGGGGGTTACATGTCCAGCCATGGGATCATTAAAAGTCCTTATGTAAATGGAATATTTGTGTTCTGCGACCCTGTTTTCAAATTGTTTTTCATTCTTCTGGTGTAAAATACATTGCTGCAAGGAGATACATGCTTCCATGTATCCATAAATGGCTTCATTCAAAATTTATGCAGAAATTACAATGGTTGCACTTGTATTATTAAACCCAACCAAGCTAGTGTTGACCGGTAGAAGATGGGTATGTAACACCTCATGTTGTTAAGTAAGGCATCGCTTAAAATTGATAACTATTGGTTCAGGAAAGCTCTAATTGATTATACCATCACTCTAAATACCCAATACCTAAAAACCCAGCATTTTGTTTTATTAGAGTTAAAATGTCTTTCTAGATGTTTGGCTCTTTTGAATACTTTGGTTTTGTTTCTGTATCCCTGAATCCGGAGTGTTAAGATATGGCCTCATATTTTTCTTGGTCACCTATTCTCTGAAGACATTGGAATTGGCCATATTCTAGTCAGGCTGCTTAGGATGGGAGCTCCTGGGATGTAGTATGATGTTTCTGTTCGAGAGGTTTGTGAAAATAGAATGTAAAATGGCTTTAAAGATCGTTTGATACAAACATTCTTATACTCTAATCTGTGTGTGAAACTTGCATGATTGATGTTATAAAGATAGCATCAAAGTCGATCCCATTACCACAATTTTAGATACCCATTATGAAAACAACACAGGATAGACAAATGACATCCCTCAAAACGTCACAAAGACTGAAAACAAGTGGCCAATAGGCAATGTTAAATTGACAAGAAATGTCTCTCTCACACACCCACATGCTGTATGTATGCTTCCAGGAACAGGAGGACAGCTGTGCAGTTATTCTGGACAAGCTCAGAAAAAGAACCACAAGCTTTGACTCACTTGGAGAAGTTATGTCGCAAAGACAACCCTTCAAACCAATCACAGTACCCCACATTTAGACACAGAACATTACGAATACAACACATGATTGGTTGTTGTGGTGTCTTTGTGACATCACACATGCATATTAGGTCACAAAGACCGAAAATAAGTGGCCAATAGAAAACTTTAAAATAACCTGAGGGCTGAATCATGCGGTTGCTATGGCTAAACAACGAACACACTGATTTCTCACTATTATACAAAGCAGCAAACGGTTACAAGCTCTTTTTTTGAGAGGCACCCAAAGATGCTCCGACTGTAGACAAACACATTAAAAGCCTCTGAGATACAAGCACAAACATGCTATGGGTAGAAAATAAAGACAAATGCAAAGACAGACACGCACAAAGGCAAATATACTGACAGGAGGAGCTTCTCGCATACACAAAGACACACACACACACACACAGACACGCACAGACATTAAAACACAGACACCCTGAGGGCAGAATGTCTGTGCTACCCTTGGGTTGTGTGCTACGTGACTAAGTATGGCCCCGCGAGAAGACCCCTTGCCCTTGGCACTGACATGTTCACTTAGTGCTCAAACCGAAAAACCGACCCCTGCACATGCCCACTCTCTCTCATAGTCAGATACACGCACAATACCTGAGAGAGAAAGGAGAGACTAAATGAACGAAAGACGGAATTAACAAAAAAAGAGGAGGGGGGGTCTTGTTCTTTAAATGTTTATGGCCAGTAGACAACAGATACGTCTCTTCTACACACCGAACCTCATTGTCCTCTGGTCCAAACTACATTACTACTTTCTGACAGTTTTCTGGCACTTTTCAAACAGGAAGGTATTTGGTGTGTCATATGGACAGAGGCAGGTATATAAGACTTGGTGGTGGAAATAGGAGGTTCAGGAGTGTATAAGTAGGAAAAGGTTAGCAAGAAAGAAGTAGGATTGCAAGATAGATGAAGAAAGTACTTAATAAGGCAAAAGTATAAAGAGATGCAACGTAAGATAGGAGTTAAAGTCAAAAGCTCAAAGGCTAGACGGGAGGTTTAAGCAGGTTGTATGAGAGGTGGAACACTGAGGGAGGAGAAACGGACTTGTTCTGATTGGTGATCCAGAGAAAACAAGATGGGAAGGATGTGCAGCAAGTTAGGGTGATTAAGGGTATGGATTTAAAAGTGTTTAGAAGTGGGGAGAGGGTGAGGGCATGATAGTTTGGGGAACTGGTGAATGAAAAAATACCGTTGGAGGTATGGAGGTGTGTAGCTCAGAAGGGAGTGAAGTATTTAACTAGATTATTCAACACTATTTTGGTGAATGAGAGGATACCTAGGGAACCGACGAAAAGTGTACTGGTGCAGATTTTCAAGAACAAAGATCACCTTTGTTCAGAGGTGTAGCAGCTACAGAGGTATACAACTAATAAGCCTCACAATGAAGGGTTAAGAAAAGAGTTGACAATTTGTGAGCAGTAGTGCGGTTTCATGCCAGAGAAGGCAAGAAGGAGTTACAATGTGTATTTGTGGATTTAGAGAAAGCTTGCGACAGAGTGCGAAAGGAAGGATTGTGGTATTGCATGAGGTAGTCTGGAGTTACAGAGAGAGTTATATCAGAGTTGAACAATATATATTTGACAGAGCATGACAGCCGTGGGGCGTGCAAGTAAGAGTCACGGATGGGCACAAGGTGAAGGCACGACTGTATCAAGGATCGGCTCTGGGCCCCTTCTTGTTTGCTATTGTGGACAGGCCTACAGATGAGGACAGGCAGGTGTCTCCATGGACTATGTTCGAAGATGAAATTGTGATCTGTAGTGAGAGCAGGGAAGGGTGGAAGAAAACCTGGAGAGGTGGAGGTATGCACCTTAGAGAAGAGAAATTAAGGTCAGCCGTAGCCAGACAGAAAAGATGTGTGTGTGAATTAAAGGTCAGGTTTAACGGTGGGGATGCGATGGGAAGAGGTGAAGGTGGTGCAGGAGTTTAAGTACTTGGGGTAAACTGTTCAGAGCAACAGGGAGTGTGGAAAAGAGATGCAAGCTACGTTGGGCTGTACGATTAAAAAATACAGATAGCAAAACGAACAATCCCTAAGCAAGAAAGCCAGTTTTACCATGTCATACTGTTGTTTGGAAATTACTGGCAGAAGCAGATTACTGAACAGCTTTTTACTCAATTAAAAGTAAATAGGGTCATTAAAGGATAATTTAACTACCAGTCCCAGAATGCACCAAAAGCATAGAGGATGAATGAGGAACTCTCTAGGCAGATGGAGGTGGCCCAAAATGAGTTTGCATCCAGATTGAAATTAGACTCTGCCATCCACATGGATATCAGATCCAAGCTGGAGGTTTTTGAGCCGATACAACAACCCTTTGTCAGAAGAGCACAGAAAGTCCTGTTGATTGGCCTGTTTTGCAGTTGGAGAAGCTTGCATTCAGCATTCAGTCCCATAAAGAGAGTGATGTGGCTGCTGAGCCCAATGAAGTTGTGCCCAGATGAAGGGGAACTTTTGTTTCAGTATGGGCAAGTATAAATCAGGCCCTCATTTAAAAGAAGTTAGCCGATCAAGAAAGGAGATGAGAGAATGGTTTACCGCAAGACCAACCATTATAAGAAAATGGTGGAAGAAGGAATAAGTGAGGCTGTGGAGCCAGACAGGAGACATTGTCAAGCTTCAGTCTGCCTTCAATATGACCGAGGAGCAGCAGAGAAAGGGCCGACGGCTCACGACAACAGTTTAGGAGAAACGAGAGCCGGTCGGTTCAGTATGAAAAATTAAAAAATGTCTCCCATCGACATCGTAAAAACATCCTCTTTTTTTTATCTCTAGCAATGATGTTTATCGACAGCAGCAACACAAAAACTGATGGGAGAGTTGGACATATGCCAAGGAAGAAGCCTTTAATCTTGGAATACTTCACCACTTTATTGGATATCCTAATAATTTCTTTTTGCATTTTTGAACATTCCAAGACAGGGCGTTTTGGACTAATCTGTTTGTTAATCATACATAAAAAAATTACCATGAAACAGGCTGGAAGGGGCAAGTGAGGGGAATGTGTCATGCAGGAAATCCCCAAATCTTCAAGAAAATTGTAATTACTATGATTTTTTTTTTCTTAAAGTGTTGAATAACTGGAAGGTTACTTAAAATAGTACAAACCTCCAGCAAGGCAGCTCAGTTTCCTCATCATAACATATCACAAACACATCAAAGCCATGTCAAAATGCTTTGTTCACCCTACCAGGCTCATTTAAATCAAATAAGACAACAATTAAAATTTTTCAGGGGTGTTTGATCTCAAAGATCAGTTTTTTTGTTTTAGCGTCAGTAGTTAGCCAATTTGATTGACAGCAAGACAGTTCAGGAGCGCAAGTTCAAATCCATATGGGGATCAGGGCCTTTCTATATGGAGTTTGCACCTTCCCCGCATGTCTTTCTGGTTTCAGGTTAACAGTGGATGGTATAATTGTCCAGAGGTTTGAACGGTTGTTTGTCTCTATGTCTTGGCCCTGTCATGAACTGTTACCTTGTCCAGGGTTCATATCCCGCCTCTCACCCACCATCAGCTGGACTAGGCTCCAGTACCAGCCCCCACAAGATAAGTGGTTTCAGAAAATAGATGATGGATATTATGTAGAACGTTAAGGAAGGGTGAAGTGGTGCAGGTTGAGGCATTTTGTGGATGGTTGGCGTCTGGCCAGGATGGGAAAGATATTTAATTCACATGATGCCTTTTTAAACTCCCTGACTGTCTGTAGGTGGGTTTACATGGGACACTTTTCTCCTATCCAAAATTAAAACGTTCCGAATTTCAATGTCGGTTGCCTGCTTACATGACTGGGGATCTTTTCCGACCCGGTATTCACATGCATCGACTCATCTAATCGAAAACAGCTTTCTGACTTGCGCATATGATCCACACTCCAGTTCATAAGGTGGTGATAATGCTACGATGAGCTGGGTGCCAACTGCCAACAAGTGCCCATGACAACAATTCTAAAAAGGGGGCATGCGCTGAAGTGACTTTTCATCCATCAAACCATCCAACTATTTTAAACTCTTTCAAAGTTGCAATGAGTAAATGACTCACCGATATAGTCCGGTAATATTTTCTAGTCACCATATTTAAAATGTGTTGCCGTACTGTGCTACCACTGAAAAACTCCGGCAAAGCGTTACGTCACGACGCTGGGCATGCGCAGATACAACTTAAACAGAGAGCTTTCTGAAACAGTGTTTACATTTAGCGACTGGCTATCAGAAATGCTTTCCGAAAGGATTTAAAATACCCCCTTGCAAAGGAATGAATATCTCATTCGTAAAGGGACATTTCATTCAGAAAAGGGTGTTTCCATGCAACACTTTCTTACGATTAGGTACCTTATACGGATACATTCGGAATAAGGTTGTCCAGGTAAATCTACCTTGTGTGTTAGCTCATTGTCTCATGATCTGAGGAGGGTGGTGGACAGATACGTAGACTAGACTCATAAAAAGATTAGAACAATCCCCATTTGATTGCCTCTATTGTGCTACATTCTCTCCAACTCTCCACTCCTCTTTCATCTTTCTCTAATCTTCCATCTCCTTCTTGCATAGTTTTCTCCCTCTCCTACTCCTCTTCCTTCCATTCCTCGTTTTTCTTCCTTTTCATTTCCATCGTCCTCCTACGCTGCCACAGCTACGACTGTCATGACCCATCTGGCTCATCAAAACACCAGAATAGGTTCTCTGTCACGAACAGGGACCTTTAATGCTAAACACACACACCAGCCACACACACACACAAATGCACAGAACATCCTAAATATCCTCAAAAATGCATTCCATGAGCAAAAACTTAAAAGGCTTTCCGCCACTTGCACACAGAAGCCTACACTACATACACACTGCATTAAGTATCTGTGAACATATCAAGCCAGTGTGATACATAATTTAGCATTATTATTACTTGTTAGAAAGTCCATGAATGTTTAAGAGAAGCAGGAGGAGCTACTTTAAGAAGAGTCTAACTTAAGTTTTCCAGATAGGGATATACAATGCAGAACACCAGCGGTATAACAAGTACAATTTATATTTGTGTGAAACACATAGTTTATTGAACTTCTCATTTGAAGTTAATCCTGGAGTGGGATGTCAGGCTAGGTTTGGGGTTAAAATTAACCCCAAACCTAGCCTGACAAACCCAGGCTTGGGGTTAAAATTAACCCCAAACCTAGCCTGACAAACCTAGGCTAGGTTTGGGGTTAAAATTAACCCCAAACCTATATAAGCCGCATTAAATAATGCCCAACATGCCCATGTTTAGTATCACATCTCTGACCTGCAAGTTATTTAATTTCTAAACTACTGTATTAGTATACCTGAACCAAATACATGTAGGGTTAGGGGTAGGGACTTTGACAAGGGCCAAACTGTGATGGCTAGACAAATGGTCAGCGTCAGAAAAGTCGGGGCATCTTCATAAGTTCAGGCCTGTTGGGTTAATACCAATAGCAAAGTGGTCTAAGGAAGAACAAGTAGTGAACCGCCAACAGTGTCATGGGTCCCCATGGCTCATTGAGGTGCGAGGGGTATGAAGGCTTGCTGGTGTTGTCCAATACCAGAGAAGATTAACTGTAGCACAAGTTGCTGAAAAAGTAAGTGCTGGTCGATAGAAAGGTGTCAGAGCACACAGTGAATTACAGTGCTATTTTGGCAAGAAAAGGGGGTCCCTGTTCTCAATATCAGGCAGTTGGTTTTAATGTTATGGCTAATCTGTGTATGTTACTACTGACCTGTTAAGGTTTTTTCCGAAAGTTACTTTGTAGATTATTAAAATATTACGTATTTTAATAATCTATAAAGTAACTTTCGGAAAAAAAACTTCCGTCATAAACTTCAATGAAATTTATTTTAACCAGTATATAGACCAAAATCAAAAGCAAGCAAAAAATACAATAACAATATCAAAACTCCTCTTTTAATGACATTTATCAAAGAAAAAAGCCAGGATTAGTCACAAAGTAGAAATAGAATGTATGCTGTAGTAAACAGGCAGATTGTATTGTGGATCGTAGGCCCCAAAAGATCTTCATAGACAGACTAAGCAATTATTTCCTTCTATACCTCAGTGCTCGAAAAACCAGAATACCCATGTAGTAGATTCGCTAACTACTTCCAATATGACGAGGCAAGAGTTCAGAGTTAAATCAGTTTCTTTAGTGAACGAAAAAAAAGCATACACTTCAAGCTTGTGTAAACAAGAGAAAACAGCTAGTTTAGCTAACGCTGCTAACAACAAGGAAGTCAAAATTAAACAGCATTTCCTTTTCCTGTTCTCAAAGCATCATGGGTAATTAAGTCCCAACACACAAATAAATCTTTTCGACTACGAATTGTTGTTCTCTCTTTAACACAACAATGAATTATTCAAATGAAATGGGGTTTAACTTTTAACTCTATATTTATCACATTAACTGTTTCAACTTAATATATGAACACCCGTTCTAGGTAAACATCAGCTTCATCAGATAAATCATAACAACCCATGTGTAATTTGGGAAGTAGGGGGTTAGGCAAAATTCAGCACACAGTGAAATCTGTTTGGAGATAGTATGAAGGGGTACAAAGTACTTAAGCGTTTTTTGGGTACCTGAAGGATTATAGGCATTAGGATTGGTGTAATCAAGTGATATGATGATTGGACAGCAGATTTAGAGACAAAAAACAAAGTCATGAGTCCTGCCTCACATCCTACATGGACCTTTCTCGACTCTCTCTTTCAAACTCTCTCTCAATTTATTTCTACTGAACAAATGTTTGCTTGTCTATCTGCTTAACCAACCTTTCATCCCACTCCGCTGTTAAATCACATGCACGATAGATCACGCACGCATTTAAGATGGGATTAAGTGGTTAAGGGTCTTATCCATGTTTTCCTCCCTAATTTTCCCAAATTATTTTCTGTTTTGGATTGTCAATGCGTGAGAGCTTGTGTGGTGTGCGAGTGTGTTCCACTGAAAACATGGTCCAGCTGTGCTTTTCTCTTTGCGTGTCAAAATGGGAATGTTTTTGTGAGCTTTTGTCACTTTCTGAGTGTGTGAGTGCTTTTGTTTTTTGCCTTCCATGCCTTTGTGTGTATCGCCCATGTGTATGTGTAAAAATGCCCTGGCGCACGCATGTATGCTTGTGCTCGTGTATGTGTCTGTGATCAAGGCGGCGCTTCGTGACTGCGGCTTTGTTGATTTTTGCAGCGATAAAGACCCCCTGTGGTGCTCGTCGTAGCGAGAGCCAACACTGAGATTCCACTCATCTGGATCCCATGGCGCACTACACATCACATGACGTGTGTGTGTTTATGAGCAAATGCATGAGTGTATTTGTGACCCTTTGTTTGAACATTCTGTGCATATTTCTAGGTTCCTTGAACAAGGTACAATGTGCATGACTGTGTGAATGAATACGTTCCTATGTCTGCTTATTGAGATGTGTGTGAGAGGAAAAGGGAGGGGTGGTAGAGGTCACGAGGTATAGAAAGAAGTGAAATAAGGGGGGGGGCAGGGACATGCAAGTAGCAGACAGAACACAGTGGGCAGACAGATCAGGGGCATACAGTACTATGGAATGGATGAATCAAAGTGTGTGAGACACCAGTGTCTGGGTTGTTGGTGTCTATGGAGATGAGTGGAACAGGGGAATCCACAGCCGGTGAGACACACACAGTTATGCACACTCATGTGCATGCAGACGGCTGAGGATGCAATGATCAAAAACTGTCACATTAAAGTCAGCGATACAGATAAAGTATAAGGGAATAAGGGTGTTTAAGTTTTACCCAGCCTGGATACAAAACATTGGGGAGAAAAATAATGTAAGGAAAAGGAAGGGTTATAATCCAGGGTGGATGTTTTGTTGGCTGACAGGCTGTCCTCCAGTTTGCATATCCTCCTAATCCTCTCCTTCTCTTCCCCATCTGCCAGACTGTCTACCTCACTTGATCTTTTGCGTGGAGGCAAAGAATGGGCAGTGGCAGGGAAAGAATCACATGTGGCTTGCTTTACCGGCATGTGGCCACGCATCACATCACACCCAAGCCAAGGGCTATAGCACAGCATGGTATACAAAACAACAAACAACTAGCTCGAGCAGCAGGATAAGATTGCCTATGTCCGTTTTGTTCCTCTTGTGTTGGTGTTCCTGGAGGGTAGGAGTCAACCACTCACTTCACTTATCTTAATATATTTCCTTAAAGTTAGAAGAGTTAGATATGTTTCTCCAGACACCTCCAAACATTAAGACACATACACACATTTAGAATATGTAAAAACAGGTATCATGATAAATTGATTTCTCCACAATTACACAACATACCACTACATTATACCATTTACATTTGAACAGCATTTGAACAGAACAGACAAAATTGCATTGGTTACGTTAACATTATTGAATTTCCTTCTTATTTGAAACTGCATAAACTGTATTAAGACCAATATTCATATTTTCTGCTTTTACGCTATACATTGTAATTAGCTTGACTTTACAAAAAGAAGCCAGGAAATTTTCCAAATCAAAGCTAAAAATTAATTGAAAATGATCATCTGCTTTATGTGGAAATTAGATAATTGGTTGGAATGAACCCTGTGTTCATTACAAGTCTTATGTCGTATGTTTCCTTTGTTTGTACTGAGAGACTACAAGCAGCAAAAATAAAGCACTTTGCATTTCATCCTGATGCTGTCAACAGCCCATGTTGTTGAATGTTTTTGATTTACTCACACTACTGATAATTATTTCTCAATTGCTTTGCAGACTACAATGTTTGGCTTTTTTTGTTTTTCTGTAAATAACTGGTTTGACTTAAGTCAGTTCTTTTTTAAACTACTATAAACAAAATAGAAACTACTTTGATCTTTCAATCCCAGAAATATTTTGTGTCTTTTGTTCAATCCTGCCGCCAGCATTTACCCTACAGTCGTTTATTTTTAGGTGTAGGATCTCCAATGCGCTTCACACAAGAGCAGCCGCACAATAGAAACGCTGTATTATGTTTTAATGAGTCTCTCTCTCTTGGAGCTCAGATTTGAAACGTAAACTGAGTGCAGACGTGAGGTAAAGGCAGGACAGCGGTGTAGCGGGTGAAAAATGGGGGAGTACAGTCTGTTACATTAATCAGAGTTAGCAGACAACACATGTGCTCGTGTTAGTCCCACTAGACCACGCATCACAACACATGGCTTGGCACGACATGGCATGGCACGATAAGCCCAGAGAGGCCAGTGGAGGTAAAATAAGGCTAAAAAATGTGTGTGTGCCTGTCTGCCTTGTGTATTTGCGTGTTACATTTTTTTCCATTGAGCTCATGTTTGTCAGTACCTTTCTGAACATTTTCCCTACTATTCATTTGCAGTTAAAAGCAGGTGGTGTTGGACAGTCAGTGGATCCCGCAAGATGCAACCTAATCTAACCTTCGTGAGCATGATTAGAGGGCCATCATCTTCAGTGTTTAACCATGTGCTGCATCTGAGGAGAGTCAAATAGAGAGCATGTAATTCAGCTCAACCGCAGAAGTGTTATGTCACCAAACGTCATTCAGAACTTTAATTTGAGTGTTAGATGTCAACAATTCTGACACAGAATTCACATCAACACGATTGATTTAGAATCAGAGCCAAATGCAGGGTTAAAAAAAATACATTATTGTGGTTATGTAATGTTATGTTAGATCGTTATGCTATCAAACTCAGTTGTAACATGAGGTATTGTAAATATATCTTTTTTTAAATTATTTAATTAGGGATCGACTGTCAGAGCACTTGATCTTTGTCTATCTTTCTGAAACAACTGCTGCTCTGGCTGGCATGGCAACTGCTTCATAAAAGCAACAGTGACCTTGTAATGACCCGTGGATTATCATGCAATATTGTCACTTTGTATTTCCAGGCTCCAGACAACGACCGTGACAATGCTGCACAATAATCCCCCCGCTGTCTCCTGGTCATTACTGCAGATCAGCATTCACCTGATGAAACCTCCCCCTCTCCCAGTCCCTCTCCCTTAATCTGGCTCTCCCAGACTGAAGAGAACAGACGGGAAAAGGGCATCAAGGGTGAAGAAGATGATGAAGAACTACGGGAGGAAAAGACAATTTGATATGAGTGAAGAGAAAACATGCATGCAAGCATTATACAGGAACATCTTATGGTCTTATTGAGGGGAAGGATCACAACAAGAAAGTGAGGTCTGATTTAAAACTATGAATTATTTAAGTAAGAGAGATCGAAAGGGAGCAAGACAAAGAAAGAAAAAAAGAGATGCGTGGCACTGTGTAGCTCACGGTGACAAGTGGCTTCTCTACCTCCTCTATTTCTCCAGAAGTCTTTGCCATGCTCATATTAAAAATAGATGGATGGAGCGAAGGATGGAGGGAGGGAGAGAGGAATAAAGAGAGCCGTTGAGAGCCTTCGGTTGGGCCGTCAAAAATGAGAAGCACGAAAAGACATGACAGCGCAAAGCCGGGTCTCTGAAACTAAACATTGAAGAAGATAAATGGAGAGATGTTTTAAGAATCAGGCACGACATTCATCATGATCGTATCAGATTTTAGGACAGAGAGATAGACAAAGAGCTCCCCAGTGAACAAACCAGACTTGTCTGGTGAAAATGTTTTCAGTGTGCAACAACAGTCGCCCGTTGGATCTTCAAAAGAACACATTGTACTGCTCTATATAAAACATTGCTACATTATACAACGCTCTTAACAATGCTGTCCTGTGGCCATAGCAATATTCTGTAAAACATTTAATTGCTATTTACAAAAAGAGACGACAGGAACTGTTTTACTAGGAGGGTAGACTTAATATGCCTTTTTCTTCTTTTGCTTACAGACGAATGTTTGAGAGCATGACAATGTAAGACTGTTTTCATGTTCATTGCTGAAAGTGTTAACTTTCTCTGTGCTCAAGAAGTTTTGCAGTAAGACATATATTCAGTGAGTGTGATATGGAAGCTGAAAGCCTGCAGCGCACATGCACAGACAATGGATTTAAAATGAACTATAAGTTGTGCCCAGTAGGAAAAATGGAATTATATTTACATTCACATATGCAAGATTTGGAACAGTTTCGAGGATACAAGTCCTGTTTCACCTGAGTTAACACAAATGTAGTGTTCGACAAAAAGACCATATTACCTAGGGGCAAGTGTGGAGGTGGTGGTGCAACGTTATAAGGATGCTTTGCTGCTCCAGGGCCAAGACGATTTGCCATAATTGAAGCAACTATGAATTCTGCTCTCTACCACAAAATTCTGAAAGATTACAGGTTATCAGTTTCAGTTGTCACTCAAGAGCAATTGGAGAATGCAGCAAGAAAATAATCAGTTGCAAAGGAATGAGTCCCCCTCTCGATGGTTCAAAGGGTATACAATTTAAATCCATTAATGACGATTCTGTGGGGGAACATGAAAAATTAAGTAGATGATCAAAGACCCTCTAATATTTTACACAATGGAGTGGGCCACTATTCTGTCACAGTGATGTTAGTGGACGAACTCCAGTCATCCCAGCTATTTGGTTGCATTTGGTGCTGCTAAGGGTGGCACAACAAGCTATTAATGAGCTTTTATAGGTACTCGATAACTTAAATTCCTGATTTAAAAACATGTAATTACTTGGGTTATAATTTTGTGTGAATAGACAGTTTAATTTGAGATGAACAAAAAAATAGAAGAAATATGGGAGGGTTGAATACTTTTTCACAGGATTATACACGTGGAGCTTCGACAGCTACATTTACTATACAAGTGAGTCTCTGTTTGCATTGCAGGGGTAGGAAGAAGTAGAATCTAGGCCAATGCTGTCGTCCACGACAGCAAGCAATCCCCAAAAAGCCATCAATGCCCGTCGTTGTACATGCAAACCCCCTGATTGAACTACTTAAATTAAATGTGAAGTTATGTCCCAAAAAATATGGTTTTTAATTTTTTTTATGAAGCTCCCCCAGTGTATAAAACATGATTGCACCATAATTCAGTGTTCACCTGTGGGCTAAGTCCATACTGCAAAGGTTTCATATGCATCGCAAAGTCTTTTGACATTACGGAGAAAAGATGTAAAACGGATTGCATTTTTTTCCTGTGTTTTAATTAATATTATTATTATTATTAGTAGTGATAGCAGTAGTAGTAGCAGGAGGAGTGATAGTAATATTAGTACTAGGGTTTAGAAGTTAAGGTTAGTGGTTTCAGACCTTGGACCTAAGATGGGGAGAAGGGTTGGTTTACTAGACATCTTGCAATTCTAGTTGAATACCACAGCTGTGACGTGTCAACAGCATTTGTGATTTGGCCTGTTTATTGTCAAATTAAACTAAAATGAATTTGTTTCTTCAAGCAACATTTGAATGAATCTGTATCTGTTGTCGGGAGCCTAGTTGCTTCCAGGTTCTAATCCACTTCTGGCCTTGAAGTATTTTCCATGTAGCATATACATGTTTGCGTTTGCCCCCTTCAGGTACTCTGGCTCCCTTCTACAGTCTAAATAAAAATGAAATATAGGGTAATCAGTCTGGAAGCTGAAGGGAGAGGACGCTGGCGTTGTCTGTTCGCCGCTTTCCATCAGAATTCTACAACCTGCAATACTATAAACCGACAAGTATACCTTTATTGTTACTCACCGCCAAACCTTTTGGATTTATATCCATATTTGTATCTGTTATTCTGTATTTGTATTTGTACCAATTCTACCGGGCCTGGTGACAGTCTGCCTAACTGTTGCTGCGATCTAAAGTCGGCCTACCATGGCTGCAAAAGTAGCGGCTGGTGTTTCGGCTGAACATTACCATAATCTAAAGCCGTTTTAATGCTTTAAAACTTCTTCCTTCTTTATTAGGACATAACTACTCAGATTAAGTGTTGGTCAAAACACAAGTGACTGCACTCAGGACTGCATCGGAACACTCCGATTACATCCAGATGAAGGGCAGGAGCTTTTGGAGCAATTGTATAACCATAATTCTGAGATTTATTTTGTTAAAGAAATTAACAAATTGAATCTACTTCATTTGAATATATTTAAGGAGTTATGATCATATTCTAATGACCTAATTCAAATCAATTTGAAAATGTAGTCCCCTTGGTTTAGAAAATTATTTAGCAAAGAAATGTATGTAATTTTATTTTCCACTGACTCTCCTAGCATGTGTAGAAACACGCACCACTACTTTGTTCACTTTTGTCTGTTCAAGTAATTTTGGTTGGTAGCTTGAAAGAATGTTAAAGTCTTGGTTACCACTGTTACTTTACAGCATGAATATTCTGGGTTCAATGTTTCTGTGTGGAGTTTCTTACAACTTCTGCGTGATGTTCCTCTGGCCTCCTTCCACAAAGATTTTAAATCGAATTTAGTTAATATATAACATCATTTCAAATGCGGCAAACTAATGAGCACTTTCAACTTTAAAATATAAGTAAAGTCAACATAACCAAAAATCTAGATAGAGATAAAGATTGCCAGTATTGTCCCCGACTGACATAATAATATTAAACACATTCAATAAACCATTTTTGTGAGTGAAGAGACCTGAACTACAGGTGACACACCAAGTGACTCTGCAAGCACTATGTCACGCAAAGAAAGAGATTGAGCCAGGAGGAGTAACACATTACCAAAAAACTGTAGCAGGGATGGCAGGCAGCCTCGGACAGACAGTGTGTGTGTGTGTGTGTGCGTGTGTGTGTGTGTGTGTGTGTGTGTGTGTGTGTGTGTGTGTGTTAGTGTGTGTGTGTGTGTGTGTGAGTGAGTGTTAGTGTGTGTGTGTGTGTGTGTGTGTGTGTGTGTGTGTGTGTGTGTGTGTGTGTGAGTGTGTGTGAGTGAGTGTTAGTGTGTGTGTGTGTGTGTGTGTGTGTGTGTGTGTGTGTGCGTGTGTGTGTGTGTGTGCGTGTGTGTGTGTGTGCGTGTGTGTGTGTGTGTGTGTGTGTGTGTGTGTGTGTGTGTGTGTGTGTGTGTGTGTGTGAGTGTTAGTGTGTGTGTGTGTGTGTGTGAGTGAGTGTTAGTGTATGTGTTGATGTGTGTAAGGAAGTTTCCAAAAAACTTTTTTCAAACTTGTTTCAGAAACAGAAAAAGGTTTTTAAAGAGCTATGAAAGTGAGGGCTGGGTAAATTATCGTGATTTTGTACTTCCACTTTTTATCAAAGTGGTCTTATTCTCTTCATTGTTTCTCTGTCCCAAGAAAAATCAAGCACTTATCCGTCTTTGTCACAAGAGGGGTGCTCCCATGTCTCCCTTTCTTTTTTCTCACTCGCTGTCTATATCCAGAATGAACATCTTGTTCTGTTACACTGCATTTCCAAGCTTATCACACCGCACAACATTTGAAAAGTTATTGTCCCTCTTGTCCCTGTATTATTTTTCGACTTGCTTTTCTTGTTTCGTCTGACTTTGAGATATTTTCTCCCCCTCTCTTGGATGTGAACGTCTTGTCCTTTTACAACGTGTGTTTGAGCTCCTTTCAGGCCGTGACTCTTGAGAAATGAATTGGTAGTAAAAGCACCTCATGGAGAACAAGAGGTGCTTGGCTGTGGCATGAAAAGGCTGCAGTGTACTCTGCTGCTACTGCACTGAAAACAGGAAAGAGGGTTTCCTTTGACAGGTAAAAGCTCTGAATGGTGGCAGGTAGGACTGGGATGATATTAAATTTGACTACATAACAATTGTGTCTAAAAGAAATCATGAAAATTACATTATTGAGATATCTATGGAATATTTGAAAAATATTTTTATTTCATTTCATTTTATTTATTACTGTTGAATTAAGTTAATTGTTCTATTTTTGCTCTTTTTCCGTTGGAGAGTGTGGTGACTACAATGACAAATAAAATTGATTTTGTTTTTTTAGTCTTATTTAATTGATCAAATTAATCTTTAATTAGGTGGATGACTTACCCTCAAAATAAGATGGGAGTAAGGAGTGTTGGGAATGCTGTAAGTGTAGGAGGGTTTACATGGACAGCTTAATCCAGATAAGATTCAGAAAAAAGGTGTAATCCAAAAGAAAATGCTGCACACAAACACCACTTTCTGAATAGAAAAAACCTTTCAGAATGAGATTTCATTCCTTTGCAAGGAGGTAGTCTATATCCATTTCGGAAAGCCTTTCCAATTGCCAGTCGCCGCCTATAATGCTGTATCGGAAAACTTTCTGTTTGAGTTGTATCTGCGCATGTCCAGCGACATGAAGTAATGCTCCGGTTGCTCCGGAGGTAATGCTCCGGAGGTTTTTCAGCGCTGTAACACATTTAATATACGGCGACTTCAAAACAGTACCTGTCTGCGTCGGACAGTGATTTATTCTTTGCAAATTTGAAATATTTTAACATATTTGGACAGTTAAATGGGAAGCAAGTCACTTCCGCGCATGCTCTCTTTGTCGTGTTCTTCTTCTGGGCGAATTTGGCAGTTGGTACCCAGCTCATCGTAGCATTATCGCCACCTTATGAACGGGGCTTTGGCTCGTCTGCGCATGTATGAAGGCGTTTCTGATTAGATGAGTCGATGCATGTAAAAACCGGTTCGGAAAAGATCACAAGTCATGTAAACAGGCGACCAACATTACATTTCATTCATTTCATTGCAAGGAGAAAAGTGTCCCATGTAAACCCACCTTATGACAGTGCAACAATACAAATAATATTAACTGCAATGGATTCATAGTAGAAAGGCAGCCAGACGAGGTGATAAACAGAAGATCAATAAGGACTAACTTCTGTGATGGATTATTATATCCTCGAAATGGTCATTGTGTCCACAACAGACTTTTTGTGTTAACACAATACCTCAAAAAGAATTTCATTGAGCATTATTAAATTTCATACATTCCAAAGACCTCAAAGGAAGAACTGGATTGAGTTTGGAAAATGTAAGTTGTATATTTACGACACTAGGGGGAGCTTCATCTCTGACAGTTTTTTGAACCATCATTTCTCAAGCGTTGGTCTGATTTAGTCCAAGTTTGACGCACACCGATAACCTCAAGGTGTTCTGTCTTGTTCATATTATATTTTACTCCAACTGTTCATATTAATTGCTAAGGGGAGCTTGTTTTTGGAAAACAATGTACATACATTTTGAACAGTTGGTTCATTATAGTCAAAATGTTGTGCATATGAATTGACTCAAAAAGATCCATCTTGTATGTAGCATAGTTTTCTTAGTTCACACTTTAGTAACTACAGGAGCTTTTTTTTTTTTTTAAATGAAAAACAGTATTTTTCGGACATAACTTAACATTTTTTTTGAGGAATTCAATCTGGGAATTGCTTGTAAAACAGGGGGAATATGGGGCTTTTTTGGAATATACCCTGGCTGTCGAGAACACAGAGGCTTAGTTTACACCATATTATCACGTGTACAATTATCATGATGTAATAGTCCAAATCTTAAGTTTTATATTTATTGTCAATATTGTTATATTGTAGTTTGAGTATGCAGTAAAACTTGTATGAAACAAATATTGGTAGGGAATACACTGAAATAGGTAAATTTGGTAAACTTCAGTAACACCTGATAACTTCTGTCATACATTTGGTGATATTGACATGGATTTGTGAAACTTTGTCGAATATTCAGTAACCTCATTCTTTGGCCCAGAAGTTATACATTTGTGCCACAAAATGGTGATGAAGGCTTTAATATGGTCAAAATAAAGTCTTTGGCAACATTTTGGTTTGAAGAAGTTTTTCAAGGATGGCAGACTTGATAAAAACATGGGTAGTTTGCCAGAGTTGGAGGATAGAAGGGAAATTTTAGGGTCAAATTTTGAATTTCAAATTTTTGAGCAGACATCATGGCTGTTGTCGTCAACCGTCAACATTTCTGTGAAGTAATTGTACCACATGCAGTTTGTATAAAAAGAGTTTAATTAAAGATATTTCAACTCTAGAAACAATATTGAAGGAATACCAGACCCTTAACATGGTAAAATAAACTCTTCATTTGATACTGTGTTACAGCGCTGTCGTTGAGATGATCCACATCTTACAGGTAAGTCTGTTTGTCTTCCTGCGTAAACCAAGTGAAACTATTATTTCAAAATATTATTTTAAGTATCTGAGGAGGAGATCAGAGATAGTAGTTCTGATAACAGCTCTAGGGCATCTCGTGTCTGTTGATTCTGCTTTTAAACTGTGTTCAAAGATCAGTTACTAATGTGTGGATTTAACTCTTGTAACATTTGATGCAAATTACTTCAAAGTAAGTTTAATTAAATTTCTTTCATCTTTATAATGTTGATTTTTGTATCTTTAATTATATTGTAAAGTACTCAACATTCCTTTTTCTAAAAACATTTTGACATTTAATCATGAAGCATAGTAAAAGTATCCAAATACACCCTTTTCTGTGCATGTAATGTCAGAACAAAAACTTTGCTGCATCGCAATATGCTACAAAATATCGAAATATATTTTAATACAAAAATTCACTGCAATACAAAACCCAAATCATGGCTCAAATAGACGAGCGCTTTTGCTGTGCTCAGCCTTACATTAGTACAATGTTTCTGCATTACTACAGCAATAAGCCTGACACAGAGGACACCCACAGAAAATGTAGTTTTTTCTGTGTTTTTCATCTTTGCAACATGAGCAGGATATTGTCTTTCTCATGTTGTGCGAAGAAAACACACTATGACTGCTGCCAAGATTAGAGAGACTTATTTTGAGCTCTTAAATCATGTCTCACAAGATTACAAACTTCTGAGCGATCCTTTAACATCTGATAAATCTTGAAATGAATGGAACTTAAATCAAATCAAACTGGACCTCCTCCATTCTATTTAATGTTCTCACGAGTACCTGTAGCAACATGCCTACGCAGTCCTTCACTTCTTTAATGGAAGTCTATTTTTAGACTTAACACCTGCTTACAGAAGCAGGTTTGAGTGTATTTTCCATTCCAAGACTGTCAGTTGAAGGGCGGCGTAACGCCCTCTGGTCCCACAATAATCAGTTCTAATGTGCCCTTGAGAAAGACTAAGAATGGGATTGGGCGGGGAATGTCTTCACTTGATGCAGGGTGGGACTGCATAGATTATTCAAAGTTCCCATGTTAAAAGCTGCTAAACAAAGAGTTATTCACTGAGAAATGGGTCAGAGGTTTGGCACCACGGAAACGAGAAACAACGTAATAAAACATCTTCCGCCGTCCTCACCGAACTATTAGGTCATTCAGTTGCTTACCTCCTCTTGGAAGAATTGTCATTATTGTTGGTATTTTTTAAGAAATTTTGAATAAAATTCCAAAAATGCCATTGCATTCAATGGATCGATCGATCAATACAATTTCATAAAGAACCTTTCAAACAATTGTCAAGGGGCTTAACAAGGATTGATTAAGCAAATTACGTTAAAAAAAAGAAATTGCAACAAATGTGCATCTTTTTCAAATTAAAACATTTACAGACTTAAACATCTACGATTGAAGATGGATTTTCAGAAAAGGAAAAAAAAATAATTAAAAGATAACACAAAAAGAAGATAGGAATAAAAAAGAATAACATTTCAAGATGTTACATATCATCAGTAATCTCAATTATCTTATTTGTTGCAATAAAATCAGATAAAAGTAATGTCTTTCAAGTAAACTTGAAATCGGCATGTTACTATTTTAGCCCCAGCATGCACTGTAATAAGGGGATGGAGATGAACAAACTGCCAGATGAGACGCTGCGTGTTTAAAACAAGCCGCCAAATCCGCATGAGATGGAAATCCATGTTGGAAGAGTTACACCCTGTCTAACATTGTTTACCATTCAGTTTGACTGTGTGTGTGTAGTAGAACGTATGTTCATGTGTGTGCAGTATCCCTTTGTGTGCACACAATAAAAGTACTGTTGACACTGAAGGTTCAGTGGAAGTATGTATGTCTGGGCCCTAGTGTGTGAGTGGGAGGCATAGTGTGTCTGTGTAACCACATCTCTCTCTCTCTCAGCAGCCCACCATTAAACGTTGGTGCCAGCCCTCTCCCAGCACACCAGGATTAACAGCACTTAAATGGGCCTGTTAGTACACCATCCTCCTCTTTGCCTCCCACGCCGACCAGTACACATGGTGCTGCCCACAGCTCACACAATACACAGCCTCTGTTGTTTCTGCTCTCCGTTCGCCCTCAGCCACCTAAGCCTCTCCAATAAATGCCGAAGTGTACTCAGCAGGGGGCTAAGCCCAGAACATCCTCTATTTTACGGACCTATTAGAATCGGAGTGGATGAATGGGGAGAGGGGGTCCTGAGACTGATCCAGATGGGCTATGATCAGCATGTCAGTCTCTCCCTCCCTCTCTCATTCTTTGTCATTGTCTCTCTTTTCTTTCCTCTGTCTGGTAATATATGCCCCTTGTGACAGATAATAAACGGAGGGACTGAATTTGATGCACACATACACACATACACACATACACACATACACACATACACACATACACACATACACACAGACACACATACACACAGACACACATACACACAGACACACATACACACATACACACATACACACAGACACACATACACACATACACACATACACACAGACACACATACACACAGACACACATACACACAGACACACATACACACATACACACAGACACACATACACACAGACACACATACACACATACACACAGACAAACATACACACAGACACACATACACACATACACACATACACACATACACACAGACACACATACACACATACATACATACACACAGACACACATACACACAGACAGACATACACACATACACACAGACACACATACACACATAGACACACATACACACATACACACATACACACATAGACACACATACACACAGACACACATACACACAGACACACATACACACATACACACATACACACAGACACACATACACACATGCACACATACACACACACATACACAGACACACGTACACACAGACACACATACACACATACACACATTGACACACATACACACATACACACATACACACAGACACACATACACACAGACACACATACACACATAGACACACATACACACATACACACATACACACATAGACACACATACACACAGACACACATACACACATACACACATAGACACACATACACACAGACACACATACACACAGACACACATACACACATACACACATAGACACACATACACACATACACACATACACACATACACACATACACACAGACACACATACACACATTGACACACATACACACATACACACATACACACAGACACACATACACACAGACAGACATACACACAGACACACATACACACAGACACACAGACACACATACACACAGACACACATACACACAGACACACATACACACATACACACACATACACACAGACACACATACACACATACACAAATACACACAGACACACAGACACACATACACACAGACACACAGACACACATACACACAGACACACATACACACATGCACACATACACACACACATACACAGACACACATACACACAGACACACATACACACATACACACATACACACATACACACAGACACACATACACACATACACACAGACACACATACACACATACACACATGCACACATACACACACACATACACAGACACACATACACACATACACACATACACACATACACACATACACACATACACACAGACACACATACACACAGACACACATACACACATACACACTGGCTGGGGAGACATGGATGCCCACTACAGAAATCAATAAATAAAAACATATTCCCATTGGCGTCTGTTGGACAGGACAAAAAGACGGACGAATAGATGGATGGGAGAATGGACTGTTTGTAGAAGACTTTCGGGGGAAGCTGGGGGGATTTTGTCTACACATGGGCAGGGAAAGGTCACCCTCACATAATGCCAGAGGGTGTATTGTTCAGAGCCATTTACTGGCCTCAATGTGAAATGATCAGAAATGACTAAAGAGCAATAGACAGAATAAGTGAAAGGCATAGGATGAGAGGGCAGAGTACAGAGATAAAGAACAGTCTCATAGCTCATTTGAGGAATTTAACTATATGCTTGATAATTCCATTTTTTTTCCAAATAGGGTAGAGTAGCGTTTGAAATAGTTTCACTGCACTGATAACATTTATAGCTGGGAAAATAACCTAACTACTGAGACTGACAGACCCGTGCAGAGAGCTAAACAGGAAGGCTGAAAACAAGTCAGCAGCACAGGTGTGCTATATCATATAGTGGTTTCATACACTGATCAGCCATAACACTGAAACCACTGACAAATAAAGTCAGAATAAGATAGATTTGTTTGTTACAATGGCACCTGTCAGTGGCTGAGATATATGCTAGGTATCAAGGGAATTATTTGTCCTTAAAGTTGAGGTGTTGGAAGCAGGTAAAATAGATAAGCTTAAGAATGTGAGTGACTTTGAAAAGGGCCAAATAGTAATGGCTAGACAACTGGGTAGGGAATTTCCATAACCGCAGGACTTGTTGGGTGTTCACAGTCTGCAGTGTTTCGGACCAAACGGTCTGAAGAAGGACAGCTGGTGAGGTGGCAACAGGATCATGGGCGCTAAAAGGCTCATTGGTATGCATGGAGAAAGTCAGGTAGCCTGTGTTGTCCGATCCCATGGAAAAGTTACTGCTGCACAAACTACTGAAACAGTCAACCTCACAGAAAGATGCCGCGTTGCCATATTGTACATGAATTCCACCAAAGCATTGGTTTCATTCTGTCCAGTGTTTGCCTCTCACCTCTGTGTGTGCATGAGTGAGTGCGTATCTGAGACCCATCTCTGGAGCTGCAGCTCTTCTGACATCCATTACAAACAGGGAGGAGAGAGATGGTGACAGTGATGTAACCAGGCCCACCCTCATACCATGTACTCCATCATTGGCTAAGGGCTACAAAACTACTACTAAAAATGTATTAACACAGCAAAAATAATAAGACAGTAAGAAGATAAAGGCCAAAAGGCAGGCAATTTGAGGATATAAGCAGATTTCAACAATTAAAATTTAAGACTTTAAAGACCATTTCAAGACCAATATAAATTAAATTATTGACCCATAGTACATCCATACTCACAAAAAAATAGAATCGTCGTATGGTTTATAATTCTGTAATTCTATCGTTGTAGTTACATGACAGTGAATCTATTCAATCAACTCTGTGTATATGTACAGAAGACTGGATCGACAGACAAGAGTTACAGCTATGCTGTTCTACACACAGATGTTCAAGCGTGACATTAGCTCACATTAGTGAGCTTTTTTGAAGGAGTATTAAAAGAATGTTAACACAGCTTTGAAAATGTGGCTCCACCCTTCGCATCATATGTATTCCATTATAAAGCCTTTAAAGAATGGAATGCACTCCCTGTCAATCTGAAAGACTGCACTGCCTGAAATTAATTTTTGGTCATTAGTTTAGATATATTGGGTTATTTTTTCATCTTTATGAATGTTTACATGTATTTTGAGATTTGGATGTCTGTTTTGCTTATGTATTGTGTTATAGCGTATCTTTCTGTGAGAGTTTTGTGGTCTCTCACCTTTCCAGGGACTGCAGATGTCTTATGGTTTGTTGATGAATTATGGTGTTTTGTTTTTGCACTATTTTGCACAATACATACTTACATCATGATGATGCATCAACAGTTTGCTAAAACACAAATTAACTTTGCTGCTAGCTGCACTGTGGAAGTAATAGCCCCAAAATTGGAGTGGCTTTGGCACTTTCAAATCAAATCTACTTACGAAAAGTATTGTTTCTTGATTTCTCTTGACTGAATCGGTCCATTTATTTATTATTATTAGCATCTCAGACTAAAGTCACATGTCACGTTTTATCTTATCCACCTTGTTCTTGAACCTATAATGTTTGTAATAAATACTGAGACTATCCTCCACATTAATTCCACCCATCTAAACTCAAAATAACTGACATATCTGCATTCAATTTTTTTTCTACACCCACCCAATCAGACAGTGGATTTATTAACTTGACATGGTGGGCGATACCAAACGTTTAGGCCTGTATTGGGGAATTAGTTTGATAACATCATTTAGCTCTAATAAGTGAAATGTATATGAGAAAAAAGTAGAGGCATACCGTAAAGGCAGTTGTGATTTTTAATAATATATATCAAAAATATTGTCATGGCAAAAATGCATGTTACACAATTTTTCCCTCCAGAGACCAATTCAAGCAAAATCTAGGTTGTTTGCAAAAGACAGAAGATGAATGATTAGTTTTTACAGTATTACGGAGATATCACTAGCCAGCTGCTTTGTTGGCATATTCTACAGTTCTCATGAGAAAGATGATTTTTACAAAGGTTACTCAGGTATATGAAAATGAAGCAAAGTCCTACAGGTATCAGAAATTGATTAACTTTAAGAAAGACGAAGGTAGAAGCAGACCTTGTTCTCTCAAACAGAGCAGAATGGAAAGTAAAACTTCCCATTATCCCCTCAGGTACTTCCTTAATCTTATTACTTTGCTTTGTATTCACTTAATACATTTTGATGTAAAAAGACATTAAAAGAACTGTGTATGATTTTTTTTTAAAAAGCATCAGCTTGAGAATAAAAATATCAATTACTGTAAAATGTGTTCTTTTACAGAACAGAAAAAGAGTGGAGAAAGAGGTATTCCCCTTATTCATATCCATACCATATGGTGTATCATATGGGCAAACGTAACTGACACCTCACATTGACAAGGATATAAAGCGACATACCATGATTGCAATTTCACTTACTGCGTGCTCTGGCATAAAAACAGATGGAAGATTAAAAGAGGAAACATACCAATTCTTATTCAAATCATGTGAATTACTGCAGCATATGGACTAAGTACAGTGCTTTGATTTCAACATATTTGTATTCCTGGGTTGTAAAAAAGGAAAAAATTGTAACAACATATGTTGTGTCAATCTGCTCTTTAATTAATGCTGTCATGGACGGTAACATGTGAAGTATGGTCCAAAACTGAGCTCTTCAGTGTTGAGCAGGATTTCATTTTACTTCCTCTAACTTCAAATAAAAATGATCAAGGTACCTGCCAGGAACATGATTTTTGAATCAATGCCTACCTTTTTTATCTCTTCAGGCAGTCGGTAGATGGGACAACAGTGAAGAACCGTCTTCATTTCCTGCTCTCTATCCCGCTCTGCCTCCACAGATCTCTCCTTGTCTCCTGGGAACAAAAATTAAATTTTAATTTGGTGCTGTATACCAGAACTGCAACTACCAATTAATTTCAGTATTAATGAATCATTTGATAGAAATGTTCAATTTGGCTATAGAAAGACAAGAAACAGTAAAAAGCCCATCACAGTTTCTCAGATTGGACCAACAACAAAAAATAATTTGCAAATGCAATTAAAAAGAGTAAAAACACAAATCCTTTGTTGAATAATTGTTTCTGCTCTATTTTTAACTTGTACTACGTAGAAATGTGAAGCTGTCAAGGTAGAAACGCAAATTATTCAACAAACCGTCTGTTTGTAGGTTAAGTTTTCATCCCTGTCTGTTTGTTTGTCTACCTGTTTGTTAGCAAGATTCCCCAAAGGTAGGTTTGGCATATCCTAGAGATGTCATGACCTCACAAAGTCATAAAATACATCATAAAAACGTTTTCTTAATCCACTGCCGGACAGATGTTTTTGAAGTACCTCAAACATTAATGATGGATTTATAATAATAATCATTCTTACTTTCTTTATCATGGTATACACATACAGGACAACTTTGTCAAATTAATTCTCTGCATTCAGGGTGTTAGACAAGTCCAGGGCCTGTTGTGTAAGGGGAGGCTTCAACGGTATGTGGGACAACCTCCAGTACGTCTCCAGTATGTGGGACAACCTCCAGTACGTCTCCAGTATGTGGGACAACCTCCAGTACGTCTCCAGTATGTGGGACAACCTCCAGTACGTCTCCAGTATGTGGGACAACGTCCAGTACGTCTCCAGTATGTGGGACAACCTCCAGTACGTCTCCAGTATGTGGGACAACCTCCAGTACGTCTCCAGTATGTGGGACAACCTCCAGTACGTCTCCAGTATGTGGGACAACCTCCAGTACGTCTCCAGTATGTGGGACAACCTCCAGTACGTCTCCAGTATGTGGGACAACCTTCAGTACATCTCCAGTATGTGGGACAACCTCCAGTACGTCTCCAGTATGTAGGACAACCCCACTGATCGGAAGCCGCCGTATCACATTTGAGATTTTGGCATATCCTAGAGATGATTTAATGTTGGTGACGTTACGTCATGACCTCGCGACATGACATCGTAACACGTCATTACTCCAGCCATACTGTCACTGGACATATTGACCCCAATGATAAATTGACACATGTTCAGTTTTCATAGGCATATCTCATAATCATAAACTGCATCTTGAATAACACACAGCAACGAATAGTCGACGTAATCGTCAATAATCGATTATAAAATTAGTTGTCGACAAATTCAATAGTCGATTAGTCGGTGACGTCATCGGACACTGCCTCTGACACCGCGGAATACGAAGGAAGTAAATATTAGCGCCATGGCAACACCATCGCGACAGAAAACATCCAAGGTGTGGGAGCATTTCTCCCTCAACACCGCCTAAATGTTGTAAACTGAAAGATTTGCAAAGATGACCTGTCCTGGCATGGAGCACGTCAGTAATGCTGGAGCATTTGAGGCGGAGGCCCGTTGGCTCTGTAGACGATGGAGACTCGTCTCTCTAAGCTGGTTTGCCAGCCAGCTAGCTCCATGTTAAAAGGAATGTACTTAAAGCTTCAGTTGGGTTTAAATTGACGTTTGAAATGTAAATGTATGTATTGTTTTGGAATTTTTAAAGACATGAGTACCAATTAAAAATCAAACACGTTGCGTTGCTTACGGAGACGTTTCACATTACTGCAGAAGGTGTGTTGCTGCCTGTCGAGTGCACACCTCTGCATGTGTGTGTGTGTGTGTGTCCAATGTGGGTAGTATCCAACTTGTAAATGATTTGGTCTAATGTAGTTGTTGACTACAGAATGCACAGAACCCTGAATGCTTTCTTTTCTACCTTGGGTTTTTTTCTCCTAAATTTACATGGATGTTTGATTTGATTCCAGAGAAACTGCTTTATTTTTTATATATATATTTTTTTATATTATTTTTACATTTTGTTCACTTTCGTATCAGCAGTGATGTGATACAACATGAAAGGAATTAATTACAGTTCAGCAAATACACTGTTGGTATAGCAACCTGTCTGGTTTAATAGTCTGTTATAAAAGCAGTAAAGTTTCTTAAAAGACATTTTGGGCTGAATCATTTATCTGTATTGTTTTTATTGTTAGTTTGCATTTGCCTAAAAGTACCTAAAGTTAGATTCAAAATCTGATAGCAAAATAACAGCCATTAAGTGATTGTGTATTTATTTAAATTTTTTACTTAACCTTTATTTAACAAGGACAAAAAAATTATCCAACTAGTCGGTCGATTATTGAAACGATTAATCACCTATGAAAATAGTCATTAGTTTCAGGCTTGGCTTACGGTACATAAAAATATAAACTCACAATCATAGGTCATCTTTTTTTTTTTTTAAATAAAGCGATCCAATTGATTCTGATCCCAATAATGTCTACCTCAGGTTCTGTTGTGCCTTGGCGGAGGTTTATGCTCTGTGAGTGCTTTCTAGTTTAAATGTGATGTTCCTCAATCTGTTGGTTGCTGGACTGAGCTGTTGACTTTTGAGTTCCATTTCTTAGGTTTCCTGCTGTCTGTATTCAGCTTGAACATTTTTGTCAAAAATCCATCATCTTCAAATGACAACACAACACTCAACATTAACACCTTTCAGAAAAAAGAGTTTGTTTTAAAACAAACAAACAAAAAAAGAATACATACCTAAATATGCCTAGAAGTGTCGAAAAGCATTCTGCTATACAATATTACGAGGGGAAATCCATCAGACTTTTCAGAACAAAGGGAGGTGGTACTTTTAAACTGATGAAGAGCACTCAGACTGTGATATTAATGTAGGGCTAAATCCCTTAGCATGATGTCTGACATATTAAACCTATTTGCCATAGATTCTGTTCAATAGATTAATCAGTAAAGCTTATCGTGTTAAGCTCAAAGTCTGGAGATAAATAGACCTTTTTTCCCAAAGAGAGGTCCACACGGCCTTCATGGATTCATTTTTGTTTGCCAGATGTTAAGAGCAAAACATTTATTTTTTTCTAATTATAATATACATCTCTTGTTAATATTTTGGTTTTGGTCAGGTAAAAATTCCTATTAAAAACATTGGATTTCTAAATATCAATTATTTTTAATATTTTGTGAATGGTAAATAGAGAGACAATTTGAGCATCTGTTAATGAAATTTTGGATCCTGCATTTTAGCGTTACAGCCGATAAAAAGGAAAGGCCAATCGGATGGTCCTCTGAACATGGCTGCATGCCACACATTAAATGCCCTTGCAGACTGGGAGAGGAAAATAGAGTCAGAGGACACACAGGAAATATTAGCACAAACACAGCGGGATTTGGCTCCGAGCACAATGCGCACACATCAATTTACAATCTAAGAACTTGTGCAAAGACTGGCAAGTTCAATTTAATATTCGCAACAACCATTAACGCGCTGTAAACAAGCCTGTTTACTCCCTCCTCTTGTTCCACACCGACACCCCAGCATAAAAATACAAACCAAGCCGAATCAAGGAGCAGGCTTCGTGCTCGCCCACGCTAATGGCCTGATTTCTCCCCTACTGTCTTCCAGGTTCTTTATTTAAAACACAGCAGAGATCCTCAGTCGTTAGCTAACACATTAGTAACGCCCTTTGACAGCTTTAAGCAGGCCTATCCATTTAAGATGGACGCAGATATGAACAGCCGATTTTACACGACAACTGGTCCACGGTGACACTTTAGCCTTGATTGAACTATTAATCAGTCTAATGTGAGAAAGGCAGGCTGTTCATAAACAAATCTTTTCTTTTTGGACGCATGCCGGAGTTGTGACAGAAAATTACGAACATACAAACTCACAAGGGTCCACAATCGACACCTAAGAACGCAAGGACCTAATATTGAGAAACACTCCTTACACATCTCCAGAAGGAGGAAGATTGAGGGGAAATAAGATGACTTTACTATTATTACTGTAGGATTTTGTTAAATTGATTAAATAAATGGAGGAAAAGCGAGTCGGGCGAAAATATGCTAAACTAGCTAGCTAAACTGGTAATTTAATCAGTGCAGCTTCGTTTCTCAAATATTTAACCATTCACTCACCCAACAAAGTTTATTACTTAACCTATTTTGTTAATGAACAGAATTTTTTTTTACATACCCATATTTATCAGTTTCTGTCGAAACGGAGGCAAACAGAGGCTGAATACAAGTAATTTTGACTAACTTTTTCCTGTCATAAACTGCAGCCGTTGCTATAGCTACTAGGCACTTAACAAGAGCTGAGCGTCTGAAGAGGAACTTGATTCCCTAGTAAAATTAAAGCATTATGGGAAAAAGAAAATACAGTACAAAATGTAACGAAAACACGATCCTTTGGAAATGACCATACATCAGATTTATTCAGCTGTTTGAGCCAATATGATATGATCAAGGTCTGACGGGAAATGCTTCAATCATTCAAACCCCTGTAACAACTTCAGCAAGTTACCCCTCGTCCATATACATATATGCAACTGGTCGTATAGTCATTTTTCAAAAATATCTGTCTAAACATCATGATCGCTGACAGGTGAAGTCAGAATGACGTTGAGTAGCACTCGTCAGTGTAATACATTAGGCAGAAAGTGAACATCTTCCCTTCAAAAACAAGTTGTTGGTAACAGGAAATATATGCAGATGTAAAGATCTGAGCAACTCTGACAAAGGCCAAACGGTGATGCAAAATGATTGGGTCAGAGCATCTCCAAAAGTGTGGGTCTTGTTGGTGTTTTTCTGGTCTGCATTGGTTAGGATCCAAAGTGGTCTAAGGAAGCACTGTGCTTCACTGATGCACGCATGCATGCAGCTAGCCTGTGTTATCTAATCCCACAGAAGCAAACCAAAACAGGGCTGTTTGGGTGCCCAAACGCAGATCTGCACAATACGTGACAGCAGTAATGTTCTGACTGATCAGTCGTGTGGCTTTCCTGTGGGCATATTTCACCAAAAAGTGAATTGAGGTGAACTGAAGTCCTGTAAGTGCAACCTAAAACAACCCAGACCAAAAAGAGAAATGCTCTTTAATAATCTGGGGAAATTAAGTCCAGCTTCTCAGATTAACATCTAAAATGCAAATCCCATATTAAAAAGGTAACAAGAACACGCATTTTTCAAAATATGACCATTTATAAATTAAAAATGTACCGGAAAAACTTGTTCATACCTTTATTTAAAGTCTATTTGATTAACATTGATTATTGTATAAGTCCTCAGTTTATTAGAAACTAGAAACTAGAACTAATAGGAGAAAGCACAAATTCAACTGCCCTGCAGTAGCTTCCTTTTGCATTTAGAATGAATTTCAAAGTCCTGCTCCTTATATACAAAGTTCTTATGGGCAAAGACAAAACTATAAAGCTTTCCTTTGTTCACTATTCCCCTTTGAGAACAGGGAGTTCATCTGCTGCTGGTTTATTAAATGTTCCCGGAAACAGCCTAAAGACAATCAGGGATACAGCTTTAGTCAATTACGGCCTAAAACTATAGAACACACAACATATAGATGTCAGCCAAGTCGGCCCACTATTTTCTTTCTAAGGAAAGTTTCAAACGGATGTTTTCACTTAAGAGTTTAACGTGTTTCTTTCCAAAGACAGGCTTGAAACTTAGAAGCACATTGCCTTGAACGTTTGCATTTTTCAAACAGGTTTTTTTTATCCATGACGTTTTATTTTATGTATTCTATTCATAACATAATTGTAATATTTATTCAGTAATTTACTTTCATCTTGGTTTTATCACATTTGTATTCCTGTAATAATGACGAAAATGATGTCAAGTACCCAGTAACACATAAAAGCTGGCTAGTGTGCTTTTTTTAGAATGAGTTTAGTAAATTGTTTGTTTTTTGTTGTAATAATGTGCTTTCTATTGATAACATTAGCTGGGGTCTTTTCTCATTTTATGCATAGGTCACACACGCTCTGGTTGGGTTGTGTGTATGTGATGCAGTGCCTCAGAAGTAATCTGAAATAACGGCCAGACATTCCCGCTGGGGATTTTACTGCACCAATCGGTTCGCGGTAATGGATGGTTTACAAATAGCTTCAGACAGACATTTTCCCTTTTTATGTGAAACCATTACCCTTATTTCTCTGCGTCTGACTAAGGCAAATCTGTGCCCTAATCTGGACTAATGTCTCCCATCCTGTAAGAAAGTCAGAGAGACATCTTTGCTTTGCTATGATTTCATCTGTAGTGAATGTTGTACTATTTATGGACCCATCAATGAATTGTGCCGACTCAGTTGCTCCGTTCCAAATATCATACGCCCACTCACGTCTAGCCTACCTTCTGTGACTGTTTATCTGCCTCCACAGCAGAGAAATATGTGACCGTGACCAAAGAGGGGAAAAATGTTGTACTCAGGCAGTGATAATAATCAAACCTCACACCCTACTGTGCCAAAGAAGGGAGAGAAGGACAAGCCTGCCTCTATCGTCTCAACCCAAAACCCCCTCCCTCACTCCCACTCCCACTAACCCTCTCTAAACTGGTCCCATCATCAATCACCCTTTTACCAATGCATATGACGTAGTGGACCTCTACCTTCCAAATTATACTATATGTGTCCACATCAGGGTTTATTATAACATTTTGATAGTCTCCATTATCATCATATTTAATATGTCCTGTGTTTCACTTATGCTTGTCTGATTATTTCACCCGGTCAGGTTAATAATTAAGGAGGATGGGAGATTACACAAAACTAAATTGAATTATTTCTCTGTGGTAATTGTTTGTGGGACCACTAGACTGTTTTTTGGGCAGTCTCCGTGAAAGCAAATTAAGCTAATTTGGGAAGGTGCATCCAGCGTTTTAGAGGAACTGAGCCTGCAGGGACTCGGAGCTTGGCATCTATTGAGTCTGCTTCTGGCACGCTATGCTGTGTGGGCAAGTGTATAATGAAGCATAGTGTGTATGTGCTTGCGTGCGTGTGTGTAAGTGAAAGAGAGGGCGGGGGGGCTCAGACGAGTGTAGGTGTATGCATGTGTGCGTGTGTATGCGTGTGACTGCACAGATTTAAGAGGGGAGGAGGGTTTAATATGACCCAGAATTCCTTTTTTTGGCTTGAAATGACTAATGTTGTTACGCTTGACATATTTGGGCTAGGCTTTGCGGGACAAATCCAATGGCCAACCATGCAGGTTGAACTCGCCAAATCCCCACAAAACACTCCAGGGGCACTGTTCAAAACTGAGACAAATATTGACGCTGATGGCACTCGCAACACATGCAATGTTAAATTAGAGTGACACATCAGATGTGAGCAGCTCTCTTTAGGTGACGCCAAATGGTCTTCTTGTGCATTTGCTGTGTCCATCCCATGTGGTCGCTCACTCCACTAACGGTGATACTACTCTTTTTGTTACTTTTGTTAATGTAAAAAGGGAAAGATTTAATGAAAAGACCAGCAATTTGTCATCATCTTGTGAGTGCCGAAATAATCCAACACAAGTATTCAGGGTAAAATCTTAGAAACTAAAATAAAATCCTAATCATAGCCCACCACATGAAATAAGAGGAAGAGGAGCGGCGCTTTCGTATTACTAAGGGGTACTAAGGATGGGATGAGCTTGTCACACAAAAAGGAAATTCTTCAGATACCAAACCTTCGCATTAATCAATGGAGCCTTAGACCCTACTTAGAGCACACTCTCACACACAAAAAAAACTTTGATGGACAAAGTCTACGTTAGTTTAATCTAAAATCACAGATAGTTCAGCTAACGCTCACATGTTCTCTGCTGTCATGTCTTCACCATTGTTTTCTTGGAAATCCAAACATCCAGATGGTTCTCAACACAGATGTAGGCTTATAACTGAAGAATCCCTGGAATCGTACAGGAGACAATCCATCCATTTTCTGTAACCCATTAACACACACCCCCGTGCATCCATTACGGGAGGTGGAGCATATCCCAGCTCACATGGGACAAGATGTGGGTTACACCCTGGACAAGTTGCCAGTTCATCACAAGGTCAACACACAGACAGAAACAACTGTTCATTCTTGCTGTCAGATCTCTTGGCAATGTGCATTAGCCATAACTTTATAACCACTGATGACTTTCAAAGCAAAAATATCTTACATATGGGTTGAATATAATACAAATGTTTGTGTGGGTGTCTGACTGTGTGTTTGCTTGTATGTTTCATTTTTTTATCATTATTTTTAACATTATAATGACTAACAGGCAAAGTCAGAATTATATCGATTATCTCTCTACAATGGCCCCCTTCAGTCAGCGGGATACATTAACCCACAGGGGGAACATTTTGTCCTTGGAGTTAATGTGTTGCAACTGGGGAAATGGGAAAGCATAAGGATCTGGCAAACTTTGACTAGGGCCAACTTGACCTTGACAACTGGGTCAGAGCATCTCCAGAACTACAGGTCTTGTTGGGTGTTTCCGGTTTGCATTTTTTGAACTTACCAATGCGGTCTGAACAAGGATTGCTAGTGAACCAGCGACCGGGTCATGGGTGCCTATGGCTCATTGATGTGCATGAGGAGCAGGCTGATCATCTAGTTGAAGTGAACTGGACTTTGTCATTCAGATTCAAAGAAAGTGCTGGTCAGATGTGGAACTGTAGGTAAAAGTCCCTCCACCCACACCTTTCGGGTATCTGACCTGGCTACTTTTATCTTTTGACCTGTCAGCAATGGCTCATAGTTTATACCTCCTCCACCTGTACATGCCGAGGATAAATTCAGTGAAGAGTTAAAAGACTTTTAATTCAAGCGGTTGCCTCTTGTCAGAGAAAAAGGTCAACTTCACTTACTGTCCATTTAAGTTTGTCGGTGAATCTACAAGTTGATTTGGACATCCGTTTCGCGGTCTGTCTGTTACTTTATCCCTCTTCTTCGTCTCTACCTAATGGTTTTCCTGTCCAACTGTCTCAATCTGCTTGAATCTTAACATGGCTCTCTGCACAGCTGTCTTTCTGTCTTTCTGTATTTTATCTTATCTGCAGGACTTTTAAGTATGTGTGTGTTTGTCTGTGAGTGTGTGCGTGTGTACTGAAAGGATTTGCATGAGAGCCAGTGGGGTGACCCTGCTCTCTCACGCCAAGGCTTCTGTGGAACAAATAGGACTAGTCGGATGTCGTGACAGCACTCACATCAGTTTAAATAAGTGTGCTGTGCTGCAGCCGGGTGTGTGTGTGTGAGTGCGTCTGTGTGAGTGTGTGTGTTTTAGCAAGCAGCCAGGCACGCATTAAGTCAGAAAAGCTTTGCAAGGCTTCATATGTGCGTATGTGAGTATGTGTTTGGGTGTGCTGGGATGTGTGTTTCAGCCGCTGAGCATGCAATCTCTTGTGTGGTGTGAGGTTTTGTGAGGAGGAAGACAGCGATATTAACAGTTTACCGAGCTCAGCGGGGTACACACACTGCCAGACAAACAGGCCAAAACACTTCACAGAGCTCCTCTGAAAAGGAACAGGTTCGTCCTGTAAGGGCAACTTGCCCTGTGAATAAGTGAATGTTATCAAGGGGTTAAATAGAGTTCAACTCAACATACGTTATTGCAATATAAATGAGTGTCAACCACAATTATGTATTACAATTCATCATTATAGAAATTATGCTTTATGAAATATTATATCACGTATTTCAAATGGGGTTGTTAATTAAGAACATACAGTCTGGCATGACCAATATCTGGATCATATTTATAATTTTTAGATTGTTAACCTAAACGGGCTCATTTGATGTCTCGGTTTCTTATCCGCTCCAATTCAATCATACAAATGACGTCATATCTAATTTCCTCTTGTATGCAACAGAGATGTAAATTCTCCTGTAAGTATGAGGTTACTGCTGTATTGTCCCCATATAAAACAAAGGAGGAATTTTATTAATATCGAACTGGGTGAAACGTTTATTATAATAATAATAATACATTTTATTTATAACGCACTTTACATTTGGATCAAATCTCAAAGTGTTACAGGGTAAAAGTCAATAAAAAAAACTCAAAGTGCTACAAGGTAAAAGTCAATAAAAAAATCTCAAAGTGCTACAAGGTAAAAGTCAATAAAAAAATCTCAAAGTGCTACAAGGTAAAAGCAGATAAAAAAAAAAAAAGTTTATGCACACTCTTATACGAAAACAATATGTTTAAACATATTTAGTCGAAATTTGATACAAAAGCAACATGACCAAGTAAGGCTTTTAGTGAATTTAGTGTGTTTTCAAGACTGCACTGCCATAATCAAGAAGTCTTGAAGTCAAGTCTAATCAAGTCTAATTATCCTGTGATCTGACAGTGTTTTCCTTTCAGGGTGTATGTTTGTATCAGAGCTGCTGTTTACAAAGCCTTTCAAATATGTCATTTTCCATTATTAGAGTTTTTGTCCTTTTGGCAGTCTGACTACATCTTCTGGATGTTTATTTGGAAATAAAGAAACATATTTAATGTGTCCACAAATTGCAGGTTTAATTGTGTGCGTTTGTTTGTTTGTTTGTGTGTGTGTGTGTGCGTGTGTGTGTGTGTTGTGTGTGTGTGTGTGTGTGTGTGTGTGTGTTTGTGCGTGCGTGTGTGTGTGTTCAAATAGCAGGTTCAGATGTTGATTGATTGATCATCGACGTTATATAAGATGTTGATTTTCTTATTATTAAGTGGTGCCAAAGAACAGTTTTTTAGTAAGCTAATTTAAGCAACACATTTGTCTGACAACACACATGAGAGTTTGAGGGACGGATCTGGTTCTTGATTCGGAGAATTCTACAGAATTTTACTAAACAAATTAGTTCTATGATTACAATATGGTAAAATTAAGGAAAACAAAGCCCAACTTTGAGTTAAACTCAAACATTCAGGTTATTAGACAGAGAGTAATTGTACTTTTTAGCGATGTTACTGCATTATTAAATTCACTTTAATATATAAATCACTTGTCCAGTTAATTTTATTTCTATTGCTGTCTTCCTTTTCAATAACAAAGGAAGCAAAGCGGACTATGGTAACTATCCTTGTTGTCCAATTCTGACATGTTGGTCAATGCCATCTCAGACAAAGTACTGGTCTAAGAAACGCCCAGCGACACTAAATCAATCATCTGCACCGTTGTTATATTTTATGTTCTGCAATGTGAGCCACAATCCAACAAAAATGTACCAAACATGTCTCCATTGACCCACCAAGGCCTTCGATGCAGTTAATAGAGAGAGACTCTGCATGATTGGCCAACTCACTCATCTATTCCTTGATAGTATGGAGTGGTTTGTCTTGTCACAATGATAATACGTAAGATCAACCTTTTCAAGCAATGGACGACCCTGTTTACACTCAGTTTTAAACTTTATTTAAAATACCACATTAAAAAAAATTTCAACTTCTATTCTATTTCTAAAAAATGGGGTGAACCTATGATATTGTATCACACTGAATGAATTTTAAAATTGCGATGGAAAATTAAGAACTTAAGAAGGTGCAGAGCAAATGCGCTCTTTCTCTGAGCCGATACAAATTCAACGTGAACTGTTGTAAACCTACAACAGTGACTTCTGACTTTAAGTGGTTTTACACGGGACACTTCTCTCCTATAACTGGTACAGTCAGTAAACCTTTCCGAAATGCAATGTTGGTTGATTGTTTACTTACCGGGGATCTTTTCTGACCCGGTGTTTACATTCATTGACTCATCTAATCAGAAACAGGTTTCTGACATGCACAGATGATCCACACTCCAGTGCATAAGGTGGCGATAATGCTATAATTTGATGGGTGCTAGACGCCAACATGCCCAGAAGAAGAATCCAACAAAGATGATCTGCGCAGAAGGGACTTTTCGTCCATCTAACCTTCCAACTATGTTAAGCTCTTTCAAAGATGCAATGGGTAAATGTCTCTCTGGTGTAGACCAGTATGGTTGTGAAGTCGACATATTTAAAATATGTTACGGTACTGTGCTTGCTCTGAAAAATCTCCGCCCGAGCATCACGTCACGTGGCTGGCCATTCTCAGATACATCTCAAACGAAGACTTTCGGAAACAGTGTTTAAATGCAGTGACTGGCTATCAGAATGGCTCTTAGACTACCTCCTTGCATAGGAGTAAAAATGTATTTGATCAGGGCCTTGTCTTCTCTGAAAGGAGTGTTTACATGAGACAAACTCCATCCATGCAGCCACCTGCCTCAGGAAGAGGGAGGGTCAATCAATATCAAGAAAAATAATTTCACCTTTGAAGCATCCATGTCCACGCCCATATCCACGTAAATTTGTATAGATATATACAAATGCAATAGGACTCGTCCTATTGGAAGCAAATTCATGCACACCACAATAGATGTGGTGAAAGTCATATGACTTCTGTGCCTTTTTAGCAGTAATTAAAGGATAAGGTTGTGTTTATCTTCCTATCAGCATTGTATTCAGGATTCTGTTACCTTGTTTTCAACATGTAACAGCCATTTCTAGCTTGACATATAAACCATCAGCATACCGTCCAAATTTCAGTTGCCTCTCTTCCAGATATCGTCATGACAATGAAAGCTCAGGGGAAGCAATCTTATCCTTCGTAAGAAGAAAGAAGTGACAGTAGCATGAATAAAATAAACTGACACTCAGCAAGAGAAACATCATTTTGGGAGAGGTTTTTCTGACAGACAAATGTAAAAACAACATCAGAGGGAGGGATTAGAGTATTGTCTTCCTCTGCTTTTAACTGCTGAAAGATGACTCATCTTTGAAACCACTCATTGCCACAGATCTGGCTGAATGTTGGAGCTTATACTTGTCTGTCTAAATATATTTATAGACAGCTTTGATGTTTCAGTTTTAAATGCATAATACTATAAGCCACATAACTCTGAATTATTCCACGATTAAAGCAATATTTATTACTACAATACAATTATTCATATAGTTTGCCTGCACTCCCCTTGAATAGAAACCACAGAACACTTTTAATGTACAGAACACATGGGAAATGGCCAGCAGACGTGACACATACAATGGCAGAACAAGATGTTAATGGTTTCCCGTTACCTTTGAAAGCTTCCCTTGACATAACTGACGACAACAAGTTAGATATACAGATCATAACCTTTTACCCCATTCTGAAGTCTCCACATCATATATTTAGCTAAAAGTTAACTAATGTTGCATTTGCTATAGTAGATAGTAAATAGCAACATAAAGCTACACATCAATGCAGCAATAACACCGAACCATCCTATTTTATAGTTGCACTGAAACCTAACGTTTACTTTTGATGATTTAAGTATAGTTTAATGATGATGCACACAATATACACACAAATACTTTTACTTAAGTGAGGTTTTTCCTTATTTTAAAGTATTTTAGCGGTGTACTATTGCTACATTTACTTGGGTAAATTATTTGTTTTTGTTCACCAATTTATTGCTAAATAAAACAACTTACTGCTAATTTAATTTCAACAAAAAGTGCATTTTCTGCCCTAGATGGAGCACAGAGAGACAGTGTGTCGTTACTGTGGCATAAGCTACCTCATTTTCCACGAGTTTCATCAGCTACACACCAAACTGGCTCAGTTGGAAGCTGAGCTCCAAGAACTGGGAGAAACCACACAGAGGGATAAGGCCCAGCGAGAGGCTCTGGAGCTGGGCAAGGTGGAGAGGGAGAGGGCCCTAACTGAAAAGATACAGGGACAAGCTGAGAAGAAAGAGAAAAGCACGACTGGAGAGCGAGAGGAGAGGATCAAAAGCAGACAGAGAGAGCTCTGAGAGAGGAGTTTGAACAAATAATTGAGAGGATGAGAATACACGTGAAAGAGGTGAATCAGAAAATCTGTGAAGAAAAAGAGCAATGGCTAAGGAGAGAGCTGGGCACCTTGGAGGAGGAGAAACTGAGGAAGCAAAGAGAGGACCTTTAGAGTAGGGCCGTGGAGAGAGAGAAAGATCTGAGTGATGCACTTCAAAAGGCCAATAAAAATTCAGAAGGACTGAGAGAATACCTCCGACAGCTGGAAGAGAAGTGAGATTTAGATGTGTTCGTCGATGATTCCAATCCCTGGCGGGAGATTATCTCTAATGCTACGGCTCGTGCTGGCAATTATTCTATGAACACATAGATCATAGGTAAAGAAATAAGTGAAATATCTTTAAAATCAATGACCCCATGGAAGGTGACACCTATGATTCAACAAAAGGCATATTCCAAACCCTTAATATGGCTACGGTTAAATGGATGGACTCCACAATTCCTATATAGGGTGATGGTATTAGACTAATACCCTCGTCATATCAGTTCAGCTCAATTTTCAATCACTTGGAAACATTTTTTTATGAAAACATTGATGTGTCTCACTTTGGATCCATGCACAGAAACGATGCAGGAGGGAGCAGACTTTGTTTCTGTATCGGGATGCGTGAAGGTGTTGACAAACGATAACCCTGTTGCTTTCATTATTTCTCAAGAGAGAATGCATTGTTTTTCAATTTAAAATACTTATTTTAGCTTGTTTACAAATCTCCACAAGCCAAAATTATGAAATAATTACAGTCAGACCTCCATACAAATCGATTGGACTCCATAAAACCAATGGTTCGCTTAAAACATACTTGACCAACACAAAATAGATACACAATACTGTAATAAGAGGTACAGTTTGAGACACAAGTTTCAACACACCTTCCTATTTCCTCGAGTGAGGAATTTTGTCTATTTGACTACTACTTTAAGTTTGATATTAAACATTTGAGGTAGACAGTAGGTTCCCATCGGATATTTTTAAGTAAAACACTAAGGCAGGTCAAAAAATACCATACTTGAATGTGCAAGCATTGGGAGAGCAACTATGTGCAATGGATATATCTGATTATTCTTTTCTTTCATTCATTAATGACTTGAGGCTTTGCATAACAGCAAGTAAATTGTGAATGTGAACAGAAACACTTAAGAAAGCATATTTATCAACATGGAGTGTCTGACTAGATTTTAGATATGTAACTATACAGTGTGCATTTCCTGTCTTTTAGCTTAGGCATCAGATTAATGGAAGACACCTTCCATTAGTATTTTTGCTGTAAATTGCTTTAAGACCATTGGTGATTGGTTTGTTCCATCTTGATTGAATAGGTTGATGTTTGGATCAGCAGTAATGCGGGTGTTGTATCCGTCTGCTGTGGTGAAGAGAGAGCTGATTAATAATGACTGAGGTCATTAAAAGAATGAGGTCAAGGATACAGCAGCTGAAATTAGCTTCTTTGTACAGTGGCTGTATATCACCTCTGGCTTGAGACCTCGGGTTCCCGAAGGTTGAGCTGGAGGGTTTCACTGGGAAAGGGGACATCTGGAATGCCCCTCTTAGCCTGATGCCACCAAGAACCGCCCCCGGGATAAGCAAAAGAAAATGTATGACTGGATGTTTGGATAATTCACCACATCAAGTCTATCTTCTAGGGCCTCCTTTTTATGCAAGCAAACAGTTTTTATCATCCGCCGCCACAAACAAAACGAGGCCGGACGATATAGGAATGGGTTCAATCTGTCCTTCCTGTCTGTCTCCTTTCTTTCCTGGATCATAAGTCAGTATCTGACACAATCATTTCACAATCGTTTTTACACACATCAATCATAGTTTGAAATTTTTTATTTTTTTATTTACTTCATTGCTTCCTAACCAATTCTGGTAGCTGGTTTTGATCGGGAAATATATCATAAATCCTCAATAAAAATAAACATTTCTGCCAACCGAGTTTCTACACATTTATTTAAGAGTGAAAATAAGTAGGGACCAAGCTTCAACGTCCCCCTAATGGTATTTATTATGAGAAATGTAAACCTTGTCAGGAGATCCTGCTATTTTCATGCTTGTTTTCTGCTGGGTATCTGCAGAGTCTGTCTGATCTGCTCAAAGATTAGTTGTAGCCTAGACACTAGTTTCAGACCCTCAAAATCAGAATAATTCTTTCCTCAGATACTCACTTCAACATTGACAGATGAAAAGTATAAGTTCTATTTTCTAAAGTGACAGCAGACTGAATAGCATGTTATTCAGCAGACCTATGTGGAGCTGTCATGTTATTCACAACAAGCCATATTATTTCCTTTATCACTACGCCCACATTAACTGCTTTTTCTATCACCATTTAAACATGGTTTCTATCGCCGCTGACTGCACATGTTCAGTCACTGAGTCTAGTTCAATCGCTTTTATAATATTACAAACACAGGCAAAATAATGAGGTGCTCGGTTGGAAATGATTCCGGGGCGGTTTAAGCTCAGTCGGTAGGGCAGTCGTCCCGCAACCGGGAGACGAGGCCCAGACCCCTGAAACCTCAGCTCCCTGGGCGCTTTCCAGCGGCCGCCCCCTGCTTCCTCAGTGATGGGTTGAACGCAAAGATAAAATTGACGACGTTGTACTATATGTATGAACTATGTAACATGTGATAGGTAAAGGATAGGTTATTATTACTATTATTATTGTACACCCTTAACACACACAGACACACAAACATTCAAACACAATGTTGTTTTCACTGACTTTACTTATAATCGTCCCTTAATGCTCTTTTGAAATAAATTATCTTTATTATTCACCATTTATTTTTGTCCCTCCTCTTTAAGCAGCTTTTAGGGCTGTAGAGAGGTAAACAGATTGGGCTGAAAACGCAGAAAAAACAGGAGGGTAGATGGCTAAATCCGTCTACAGCTAAATCTGTTTTATAAAACACAACCCATTTTCCCTTTTTGTAGAAGTCAATCAGTCAGCCATGACATTAAATTCCAAATATTGCGTAGATGCCCTTTTTCCGGAATTGGCTTTTCCAGAATGTTATGCTACAGTTGCTCTTCAGTAGAGGATACATTTGTTTTGCTTTTGCTCCCCACAAGCATCGATCGGTCTTGGATGCCCATGACCATGTCACAGGTTCAGCAGTTGTGCTTCCGTAGACCGGTTTGGTAGACACTAGCCACAGGAGGCCGGTAACCCCCAAAAAGACCTGCCACGAGAACCGCCTCCGGATAAGCAAAAGAAAATGTATGACTGCATGTTTGGATAATGCACCACATCAAGTCTGTAATCCAATCCTGTAAATGCTCTGTCACTGTTTGTTGAAGTTGATCAGATCCTTGCTTGCCCATGTTTCCTGCTTCCAAATGATCAAATTTGGTCCCGGCGTGTTCACTTGCTGCGTAATATATCTCACCCACTTGTAGATAATCAATGTTAGAACCAGTCATTGGCTATAATGTTATGGCTGATGGTGTTTACACTTATATCTACCTTCTACAACTGTATTAAAGTATGATAATTCTTCTTTATATGTACCTGAAATAAAACAAAAAATTTATGTCTTCTGTGTAATAGTGAGCATTAAATTGATATTTCAGATACTTAGAAATCAAATGAAATGTAGCCGGATCAGAATCAGAATCAGAATTAGCTTTATTGGCCATGTATATGCATACAAGGAATTTGACTCCGGTTAACTGAGCTCTCCCAGTACGAACGTCATATAAATCATTTAGAATTAAATGGACAAGGCAATAAACAAATAAACAAGCTATACACAAATGGAGATGATCTTGTGTACAGGCTATATACATTTAAATATATATGTATTAATATGTATATATAAATATATATATGACATATATAAAATATATATGACACTGTGACATCTTTATAAATAAAGATGTCAGAGTAATGACAGTTGGAGATAATTATTGTGTAATGGGGTGAACCTGGTTATTGTACAACACTGACACTGGTTTGATTGTTCGTCGGGTTGATGGCCTGTGGGTAGTAGATCTGTTTATATGTTGGGTGATGTATAGCAAACAACAGAGTGTACAGAACAGAAATGTTAAAACTGAGCTGAAACGTCCAGCTTCAATAGATTCATTGTGAATATTTGAAGTGTGCGTATAAGTGTGTGTGTGTGTGTGTGTGTGTTGTTTCTGTGTGTGTGGCCTCAGTATCCTCATATGGTTTGCTTGGTTGGAGGTTGTCCACATGTTGTGTGTATGGCAGACTGGTGAGCCAATCCACTAATGTAAGCTGATTATCTCTCTCAACGAGTCGAACCAACACACAAACAGTTGTGCATTGGAGCCTTGGGGCCAAGTGTGGGTCAGCCGGTCAAAGTTCAGTCAGAGATAATGATGCACACCAGTGATTTGTGTGTGTGGCTAGCCTGGACTAACAACAGTCAAATTGTTTAGTCTCTCTTTATAAATTCAGTATCCCTTTGTGATTAAATATCTTATTATATTTGAATTTAACATAATAATATAATTCAGTCTTCTGCCTTCTTTGCCTGTTTAGCAATTCATTTGCATTTTACGTTCTCCCTCTCACTCCATTTTCACTTTTACCTGTGTTAATCCTTTGGCATTCACACCAGCAATTTTCCATGTACTTTGCTGCAGTTGTAGTCTTCTACTCACGTAGGAGGTGAGATTAAAAAAAGAGGGAGGGGAAAAAGGAGATGGATAGCATGTGAGTGGGAGTTAATTAGGATGTTCTGAATGCCTGGCTACACAGGAGTGTGACTCTGTTGTTATGTGGGATTGATTAAGGGTTGACGCCCCCCCCTCCCCATCCTCTGGGAGACTTAATGCAGCTTTTGTTGGGAGATTATTTAATTTACCATAAAAGGACAACAGATTTTAGAGCGGAATTGATTTTAATATTTCCAGCCAGCGGGTTTTTTTTTTATTTTTAATAAAGGTCCTTTATTCTTTATTTGGATCTCGATTGGCTTCTACCAAAGTGGTTGCTTATCTTCCTTGGGGACCTGGGACTCTGGTTCAGCCTCTCTGATACTGCTTTTGGACATAAAAGACTTCTTTTGATGAAAGATTGTTATACTAACCTGCAACCTCACATAGTACATCAAAGGCCACACGCACACACAAATGCACAAACACACAGTCACAAAGATGAACGCACACACGAGTTGTCTTCATTTATTTCTTCCCCTTTGATTCCAAGTTTGGCAGGATAAGAGCAGTGGTTATGGCGTTCGTGTCTGAGCCCGACTGGTATCAGCACATCGTATATACCAATCCTGATTAAACTTCACCTGTGATATATTGGCCTATGTTTGTGACACGTGAGTTTGGGAGTGCGTGAATGTACTGGTGTGTGACAGAGAAAAGCAACAATTGAAGGGTACATTGGAGGGTTCAATTAAAACTCAATTTATAAAGCCACCTGCCACACAAGCTGGAACACAGATGAAATGGAATCCAGCCAAACAGGAGGGAAAAGAGCAAATAGACACATGTCATGAAAATATCTCATCAAATCTTATTGAACAGTTTATAATTTGTAAATATATTCCATGTCATTACACAAATTGGTGCCGAATTTCTCAAAGGCAAATTTAGAGTAGATATGATTGAAATTCAGAGCAGAAAGGCAGTGTGTGAAGAGGAGAGCAGAGGAGGACAGACTACTCAACCCTCCTCTGGGGGTGGGATCTACTAGATCAATTTAATGTATTTTAATGAGAGGCCAGGAAATGACACAAGACACATCACAAAGAATAAAACCTGTTTATGATTCTATACGAACCAATACTCAGTTTGTTGGAATTGGCGGTAGATTTAGATTTCTTCATTCTTCATTATGTTAATGAAGAAATCTGGAAGTTTTTTCCTTAACCTTGGTTGTAGTTGTTCCTTCTCCCTTTTATTTTTTGTACTGAGAGGAACAGGAAATGATTAAACAATGTCCGTTTAAGAGTAGGTTCAGCGGTAGGTTTTGTCTCATGACGAAGTTCTGCTCTCTTAGTGCTTTTTCTAGTTTGTTTTATAAGCTATTTTCTCTCCATAAAGATCTGGAATCATCTTCATACTGAAATGTATATATGTAATACTTACGCCATATTTTTACATCCTTTATTTTCCCTCGAAGAGTATGGCCATTTCTGCAGCAACAAACATCCATCGAGACTTCTGATAGGTTAAGCTAAATCTGATTCTGCTCCAAAGGGCTACTTAAATGCTGCAGTGAGAAGATGTTTCGGTTCCAACACACTGCAGTGATCTTGCTTCAAAAGTAATACCTCTGAATAAAAGCCTCAGAATAATTTACTCAGGAGCCAAAATGCACACATTCTTACTTAATAATTTGCAAACTATCGAAATTATTCGACATATATATCAAATTCTTGGGGGTAAAGCATACGCTACATCAATATTGTCTTTGCTGGGATCCTGGTAGCATTATTCTGAACAAGTTTCATGTTTTTTGGCTTTTTGAATCTTTTTTTTGTGGGCTGCACCTATACTACATCAGCAAAATGTTACACCCCCATCCTGTCCTGCTGCATTGCTGGCTTGATTGTTTCTCCAGACATCTGATTCAGTGCAGTTTGCTGCCATCACAGAGGTGGAACAACACACACCCATTTAAATGAAACAGCAGAAAAAAATAGGTGCGCGGTATGCCTGCATTGAACAATCTGTTTAAAAATGGAACATTAAGTTAATCTTGACCTGTGCCTGATAAATAAGAATTCTAGAACGTGTTTTGTCAAAGACAGTCACACCGTGTGGACACATTAAATCCTCTTTCCTTTTAGCAGTCATTAGTGAGCTTCTGTAAAACCCGTCTAGTTCTCTTTACCATCTTGTCTTATTCCTTGAATTCAGCCTGAAATTTTGCTGAAGAGTTAGTGAATTTGATATTTAAGAAAGGATAGATGAAGATATAAAAGATTGAATTTAAAGTTCTTACAAGAGGCTGTGAACATTATTAGCCTCTCAGAGTTGCTTTAGCCTTTTATGACAAGAAAAAGTTACTCATCAACTAGATTTAGTTCTCATATGAGTTGATAAGGAGAAGGAGAAGGAGAAGGAGAAGGAGAAAGATACAGATTTTGATAAGTAGATAATACTTTGATATCAATAAAATGCGATCAAGCTCCAAATAGGTGCTGATTTCACAGAATAAGCCTCCTCCAAATCCATCTATTTGCGTACACACTAACAAAATGTGTGTACGCTCGAATTCTATATCTGCTGAATTCTCTTTAGGGTCGGTCAAATCTTACTGGGAATTTAATCCTACAGTTGGTTATAACAAATTGATCAACATGTATGAACAGACAGCTCATTTAACTGGAGACAGGTTGAAACATATCATGTAACATGTGGACGTTTTTCTGTGGTTGAAAAGTGTCTGGAAATTTGATCAGCTTGCTTATCGATGGTTGTTTTCAGATTTGATCCAAATAGTGTGTCTTGGTGTCCAACTGTGTGTCTAATGTGTTTGTATTTGAGTTACCCCGCACCTGCATATATTTTCATACCAGCAGTAGATAAGATAACCTCTTGTTTACAGAAACAAAAGTTTTATTTGGCAGTCATTACGAAAGAATTATAAAAATGTGTGAGAGAACACACAAGCACACAACAATGCACACATTAGGAAAGAGTGTACAACGACAAGACAATGACGACGATGATGGACGACAAATAGAAAATCTTTGTAACAACAATGTAATTTATGGAAAATCAGATTTGAACCTATGTGGTTTTATCTCAAGTTTTTGTCCCAGCAGCTATCAAATACAAATCACTGTGGTATTTGTACAAGTGAGGTAATACATCCGACGTATTACGGATGGAGTCAAACGGCATGCATGTGAAAATCCAAGATAAAGTTCACATGACCACTTCAAATAAACCCACGTGCACAAACACATCGACACAGGGCTCTTTCTGTGGCGTTTGAGCTCTTCCTGGTAGAAGATGACAACTATTCATCACTGGTGGCTCTTTTTCACTGTGGGGTTCATTTGGACAACATAAACAAACCAGCGGGAATAATGTCAGTGTGAGTAAATCTGATTGCGCGCACACACATACAGAATCACACACATACAGACATACACACACACAGACGCACACACAAATATACAAACACACACAATATGACAAAGTTTATTTGACAGCGAACAATAACATGTTGGAGCGGTTGCATAGCAACCCCAAAATGAAACACAGAGACATTGCTTCCCTGACTTTGATTTCAAATCAACAAGCTGGAGTATATCATGATGATATCATTGTTTATACTTGTATTTTGTTAGTGTGTACGTGTGTGCATGTGTGCTGTGTTAATGATCACAGTCATTGTTATGGCATCTCTACTATAACAACAGACAACTCGAAAACAAAATATATACAGATAAGGGTGGTGATTATTTGATGAGGCATTGAGTAACCCAATATAACTGCTGACGTCCCATCTCTGGTCGGCCCCATATATATTTTCAGGTTCGTAATTGTACATAATCTTTTTTGTGTAATCCAAGGACTGCTACTCCACCCTTTGAGAAAAGTGTAAGTCAATTGAAATCCAAACTGTTTAACATTATAAAGCAAGATGTCAATCCCTGCTTTCAGCTTCTCAATTGTTGAAATATTTGAACGCTGTACAGTTTGTGCAAATGGGTTTTACAGTGTGTCTCTTTAAGTTTTTGTGTACTAAATTCTGTCTATGCTGCTTTTTGGTTAAGGTAAAATAACTTGCAGCATTCACTTCATTACTGTAACATTGAACTAAACGGTCTTTGGACTTGGACACATGCACACACGTAGCAAGAACAGATGATGCCTTAAAATGGGGAGGATTTTTGTCCCTGGTAATGACAACAACACAAAACCAGCAAACACACACATAAAAATACAAACACCTTCATGCTAGCATGCTCACATAAGTAATCACTGAATGTCTTAACGCACCTCATAAATCAGGCTTTTCAAGGCAAATGCCATTGTTACAGCTCCAGTGGGAGATTATTGTCAGGAAACGTTTCGTGTGGGTAAATAACAAATTACTCACAATTAGTTTTGGTTACATTGATCACTTCTTGTGTGCTTTCCAATGACTGTTTTATGGTCCTTGAAAAATATATACAGATAAAACAGTAGAATGTTGTCAAACTGGTATAATGGTAGATTGACTGTGCTGACCTGATTGACCTCTCAACGTGTTTTACAACACAAGCCAACATTCAAAGACACAGGCAATCATACTGTGTTGGCAGCCATTACCATGCAACATGGCACCTGCTCATTCACATGATCACTCATAAAGCTTGGAGCCAATGGGAGCAAATTGGGGTTAGTAGCTTGATCAAGACCCTTTCTCCATGTGGGCTGCAGGGCCTGGGAAACAAACCAATGACATTTGATAAATGCATTCAGAGGGAGGCGTATGACAATGTTTGACCACCCACCAACCTCGCATATTGGCCTGATTTGCATTCACAGCTATTGACAACTCTTAAACTCCTTAAGCCTCCCTTCAAACATTTACACCAACGCTCCATGAGTCCAAACTTATTTTTAGATCGTAGCCTGTGATACAGTGTAAGACAAAACACATTCAAGATAAAATTAAAAAAATTAGTCAGGGTGGTTGCCGCCATTAAAGTCTAGCAATTGTATCCAAGAGAAGTCAGGGATATTATGAAATCATCGCCACTGCCTTGCCCAGCGCAGATTCTTCGTGTCAGCGCGATATAACAAAATCTATTTCATGGATCATTTTCATACCCACATAGATCTATTTGCGAGGAAGAACTGGACAGATTTAGGGAAAGTTTGGTTTAATATTTCCCACACTAGAGGGAGCTTTATCTCCAAAATTATCAGGCCATAATGTTTCAACCGTTGGTCAGATTTAGTCCAAACTTGGTGCACATCAATACACTCAAAGAGCTCTATCTTTTTATTTATTGTGTTTTCTTTAATAGCTCCCGGACATAAATCAAAAACTATTTAATGGATCATTTTCAAAGCTAATACCCTATAGATTTTAATACGAGGAATAACTGGGTTGATTTTGGGAGAGGTGCATTGTTTTTTCAAAAACGTGTTCGAGCCATTATTTCTGAGCCATTGAGCTGATTTAGTCCAAATATCTGTGCAGTTTTACGACTCGAGGAGATCTATTTTTATACTTATTACAGTTTCTATATTTTACTCCTTTTTTACAAGAAATATTTTGGGCATAGCTTTAAATTTAATTTTAGGAAATTCAATCATGGATAATTGCTAGCAAAATACAGGGGATTGGGGACACCTCTGATAGTCTCTCCAAAGGTAAGTAAGTTCTTCATGCAGGCAAACATTTTTGTAAAATTGTCAGATATACCCAATACAAAGCAGTTCTCGGCATGTACCTGTACCTGAACTTATAGGTGGTACCTGGGAACCCCAAAGCTTAGGATTGTCACTGAATGAACTACTGCTTCAGCCAAAGTTACCCCAATCAATCCTTTCGTAGCAAAACAATAAAGAAAAGAGAGAGGGAGGGCCTTAAACTAATGATTTGTAGCTGTTGGTTGATTTGCAAGATAAGATAGGAAAGTGGACAGATGTCTAAAAATAAAATCCAAGTGACTGATTCATCCGTTGGTTTCAAAACAGTGCGAACCCAAGGATAAAAAGACATAATGTCACAGAAAATTTTGCACCCTGTCAGAGGCTTAAATGTGCCAAGTAGGGAAAGTTTTGCTTTGTGACACTGACCTCCAGCACACAGATCTAAAAATATGAAGCAGCACAGAACGGCTAAAGTCTTAAAGACATGCACACTCCAAACGAAAAAATGTTTTGACTTTGTAGGTCACCATTAAAATTAGACTGACAGAACAGCATTGTTGATTTGTTTGCATGATTGTCGGTGTGTTTGTATGGTGTGTTCTGTCTGTGACATGTCCTGATGAAGCAGTTGATTTGGGATGTTGGTAGGGTGTACTCTAATCTGGCAGGCGCTCACTGGCACGGTGCTACCTAGTTATTCCCCTGACAGCCAATGCCCTGGGAACAGGAGCTCAAGCTCAAACACAAAGCACACACAGATTTGTATACAAAATACACATTCACATGAACACACACACCCCGCTTGAGGCAGTGTTCTTTCTGATCTCGCTTTGGGACTTGTGGGGACAGATGGGTGAACAGTGGGAGTCTGGGCTGCCATCACCCCACAGGCCTTCATGCACAAATAGACAAATACACGCATTGACACGGACACTAACACAAAGAGTATCACAGGCACACCCAGACCGGGTTGGAAAGTGGCAAACATACAAACAGAATCAAATTCACGTGGAAAAGTCCAAATCTATTTGTCGTTCCAAAACACACACAGTCACAAACTGTTACATCAGATTAGCCTCAGCCACACGCATACTCATTTAGCCGTAAACATGCACCCAGACGCAAACATGGGACACACAGTATACTAGACACATTAATCACATACATTTTATCAATGTCGATCAATCGCATGCTTGGACACATCAGAGATGTTGTTTTACAACCATTTAAGAAGGATTTCGTATTTGGTTTAAAATGGATTTAACCAGTATACTCTCTCACAAATAACAGACTGTAAGTTCAGCAAAGATATCTGCATAGTAACATGAACTGAAAACCAACACAACCAACAGACAATGTAGGCGAGCATATAGATAATATCTCAAGTATTAAACCGACTGATAAATCCCAATTCTGAAGTAGAAATAGACTGCAATCAAGAAAGCCCGATCATATTCTTCAGCCGACTCTACAGTTCTGTGCAAGGATGATCTTTTTTGACCTTTTGGGAAGTGAAGAGAGGTTACAAGATGGAACGCTCCTTTTTCTATTGATTCTGAGCTTTTAGCTGCAGTTTCGCTCAGTGAATGGAGCCGGATCATATGTCATTAGAAATCAGAAGTTTGAACTTGGGGTCAAGTAATATCAAGTGATCAGTTGAAGTGGTTATAAGCTCTGAATCATTAGTAAGCTGATCTTGATGCTCCGATACTCTTAACCATATGACTGCTCAGTTTCCCTTTGGTCACTAAAGTGATAATGTGTGTATGATGATGTTTGTGGAGTAAAAATGGACTGTAGTAAGTAAGGTGGCACACACCCACACACGAATTTCACACAACTTTCACCCAGGAAACTTGATCCCTTCCCTAGCCTAACCACACCTAAAAAGCAATGTTTCATGTTAAGAACGTGTTATAAAAATAAAGAAAAGTATCTTGCTGTCTTTTTTCACAGCAGATATGAATCCAGCCTATCAAAGGAGAATAATCTTTCACATACCTTCAAAACGCTTTTTGTCAGGTTTTCTTCTGAAGTACCGCCAATAAGCTCAAAATCCCCAGGCAGGATCAATGCCTCTCATACAAATTACATTCTTGTTGGCCATGAATATTGCCTGCCTGATTTAAGTCTCTGTTTGTCTAGTCTGTTACTGGTGATTCTTACTGCTCTTTATGTTTATTATTCTCCGTCTGACTTGCGGTGCTTACTTGTGAAAAGGAAAAGAAGAACAGGATTTGTTGTCGCCGCTGTGTCCAGCTCACAAACTGTTTATGTGTCTTTACTTGATTGCTCTTTGCTGAAATATGTCAGATTGGAATTTTCCTGTCTGGAATCAGTCAAGCTAAAAACATCTGCTGAAAGGCAATGGAGAGTACAAGTCCATCAGAATAATCACATTTGTGGTATTTGTGAGCAGTAAAGGGCATGACATAAATATTCACTTCCTCAGGTCTGCAGATTATTGTTAGTCTTACAACTGGGTTATGGATGCATTACCCCCCGACAGCTGGACTTGCATGGTCCAGCACTGTTTTGATGAGTCTGCCTAAAACGTTGGTTAATTGTATATTTAATTGGGGTTAGTGGGCTAGTGTTGCTTACTGCCTCGCCATGCATGTATACACACTTGATTGCACGACAATGCAAATGTGGGAAAATGATATAGATTAGAGCAACACTAGCTTTTTAGTTTTATTATACTTGAATCTCCAAGATGCTCTCGTTGTTCTTTTCCTTTGATGTCACAATTATTTTGCAATTCAATCGTGTTAATATTTGCCTTTCTTCTTTGCTGACTGCTCACTTTCACTTATTTTTTATGTTTTTAATAAAATGATAGAAGATAATATGATGTCATGAAGGAAGGGTGTATCTTCAAATCAATTACATCTGAGGAACGTTTAAATGAAGATCAAAAAGATCTCATTCTATTTCATCCTCTCCCCTGGATCATTAAACCTGCATCAGCTATAAGCTCATTTAAGCCCAGTACAGTACAGTGGTATTATTTTTAAGTCTAAGTTCTGTACTCTTTGATTATTACTCAATAACTCTTTCTCCTTGTTCTTCTCTTTAATTCAGTTTCCATGAATGAAAGATGAAACATATACTTGGTAAAGAGAGGGAGAAAGCTCTAAATCTCAGGTATAGAAAATAGAAAGAAAAAAGACAAAACCACATGAGAGAATGGGGTAAGGGCTAACGTGATACTGTTTAGTGAAGCAGGATGGAGATGAAACACAAAAACAAAAGATCAAAAAAAAAAAATGGAGGGCTGGCTCCTTGACCAGATGAACAACAGGAAGGCCAGGGCAGATGGGAAACAACTGTTTCAGACGATAGAGGGAAAACCATACAAAAAAAAAAGAGAATGGAAAAATAGAGGGGTGAATGATTACTCAGCTGACCCTCTAGTTACTTTATGTAAATTATTGAAAACAATTACAGAAGATGTCAGCTGAGTAGCGGAAATGAGAGAGTGGAAGGAAGTTTAACAGATGTCAAGGGAAGAAAGTTAGGAAAGACACTGAAATGAGGAGACAGCAAACCCTCTCTGATTATCACTATCACAGATTTTGCTCACACTCGATCATTTCCTCCATTTGCTACTGTAAGCCTTATGATTTATGTCATCTGACATTAAAATACTGGCTCTCGTGACAGGCAGCTCTCTTGCCCTGCTCCAATCTTCCAGCTCGCACACACTCTTAGGCACCATGGAGCAACTTAAAGTCTCCCCACTCATCCGGTCTCACATGACACTCCATTCATTTTTGGTGAGCTCCCAAAGACGGTCACATCGCTTTCCATGCATGAACCTGCCATCATCCTGCCGTTTGTGTCTGCAGACCTCTGTTTGTTCTTGCAGGTGTGCGTGTGTGTGCGTTTTTCTAACTGTAAGCACCCACATATGTGAGTATGTAAGAAAATAGAAATCTGTTCAGTGTGCTCTCACCCACATGTTCCTTTGAAAGTTTTCTTGGAATAACAGAATGTTCTATTCCAGCACTCGAGTTTTCCACGTGCACACTTTGTATGGGTTTTTGACCTGTGTGTGTGGGTGTGGGTGTCTGCGTGTGTGTGTGTGTGCTGAGCTAGTGATGTTCCATGTTGCTGAAAGGGCCTTTCGTCTGAGCTCAGTTCTGTGAGGGAGAGAGATATGGAAGAGAAAGAGGGGAAAGGGAGAGTACTGTAAAACATGGCTTTGCCCTTCTTTGAAGACATCAAGGTTACAGCTCTCCTCAATTTATTTATATCTTGTCCTGACTCATATTACCATCAATTATTTATTAATAAAAATCAATTTCCTCCTAGGCATCATTCATTTACTCAATCTAGTGGTAGCCAAAAAGTAGCTTGAGAAGAAAACTGGGCTCACAACAGACTGTCTGAAAGCCATAAAAATGGTGACTGAAATACAACATTTATATGCCCATTATAAATTAAATGTATTATTATTATCTATCAATCTAGAACCAGGCAGCATGGTGGTGTGGTGATTACCACTATAACTTCACAAGCATCTTAGTTCAAATCCCCCTTAGGAACTAAAGCCTTTCTATGTGGCATTAGTATGTTCACCATTCGGTTCCCCTTGGGTTCTGCTGCTTCCTCCCTCAGGTCAAAAACGTGCAATATAGGTGAATTGGTGACCCAAAACAAAACTACCTGTTTATTCAAGTGATTATTTGTCTCTTAGTGTTGACGCTACTTGTCCAGGTTGTAATCCATCTCACGCCTAATGTCAGCGAGGATTGGCTCCATCCCCACTAAAAACCTGAACAGGACAAAAGGTTATAGACAGATAGACAGTTAAATAGCTAGTTAGATAGTTATTATCTTTGCTCGCCTGTAATTTAAGTTTTCCACGATTCTGGTGCTGGCTGAAGACAAATCTGCTCAGCACATGCGCATTTTCAAAAAAGCCACAAGAATGCCGATATAAAATTCCCATTCATATTTTATGGCCCAGTATCACCTATTTATTATTCTTACAGTTAACCAATGAAATGGGGTGTGTCTGCCATCAGATCAGTCTGTATGTAATATCTGCGTGAGTGATTGTTCATGAGTGTAAAAACACACAGTACAAACAGAATCAGTCAGCAGGCGATAGAATGATCGTGAGAGCACCTCTCATGTCTCATTCACTGGCCTCAGAGTCCAGCCTTCTCAGGTGTGTTGCATGAGAAGAATTCTAAGCTCCGCCCATCAGTTTACCCAAAACGTGATGAAAGCACAGACACACCCAAGGGAAGACTAATTGGCAAGAATCCTGATAAGAGTTCGTAAACACGATGACATGACCCCCGTTCTTCATTACCTTCCTTGGCTTCCCATCTCCACAAGGATTGATTATAAGATCTTTCTCCTCACTCACCGGTGCATCAATGGTAACACACCCCCTACCTAAAAGAACTACTCACCCCACTAACCTCAACACGCTGACACAACACGATCCCTCAATTCTACCCACTCATACCGCCTCCTCCTTCCCCGGACTAAGCTCAGCACCATGGGTGATCGGGCCTTCTGTTCTGCTGCCCCTCGTCTGTGGAATGCCCTCCCTGACCATCTGAGGGCTCCACAGACGACTGACACATTTAAAAAAGGACTTAAAACTTTCCTTTTTAGCAGAATCTATAACTTTAATTAACATTGCCGCTTCTTGGTCAGGTTTTTATATAGTTATTATTTTATTTTGTATCGATGCTTTTATCTGCTTTTACTTTGTAGCACTTTGAGATTTGATCCAAATGTAAAATGCATTATAAATTAAATGTAATATTATTATTATTAATTAAAGTCCACCCGGAGGCCATCTCAGGTGTTGCTATTTCTCTTAAAAATCTAAATATGTGTTGACACTAATTTAGTACAATCTGATTTCATATGTTAGCAATGTGATTAGTTTCAAGCCAGCATTGCTTCTTTAAAACAAATTAATTAAAATTTTGCCTGAACTGGTTGTTACCACAACTGTTTTCTTTTTTTCCCTTTAATTTATTTGGATTTTAAAAGCTTGGTGTTTTCTTTAATATTAGATGAAACTATTAAGATGAAACTACTATGGAAAAATAAGTTAATGTGTTTGTTTGTTTTCTGGTTTAGTAATGCATTTTTAAAAAAAAAATCATTTTACCCTCAATTAATGTTAAGAAAAGGCATGGAGAGACAGACATTGAGAGGCGACATAAAACATAAGTCATAGCCGGACTCTGGAAACTGAGAACATGGTATTTATCTTCGCCGTCTTATCCCTTCTTATGCTGCACAGACAAAATACACATGATCCGAGTGTGTCGGGCTGCAGAAGAATTCCATTCCAGTCGGTCTGTGTATCAGTTGGCTCAATGAAGGCGTCTCATGTGTGACTCTGCACACATGCAACTATCTCTATGTGCCGGTTCTATTTTTTATCAGAGCAGCTCATGACTCTGAAGTTTCTAACAGACTAATGAATGTATAAATGCAAATATTTACTGGACTTAACATTAATCAGCTTACGGCATGTTTCTATCTTCCAGACATGACCCGCCATTGAAGCATGTTGAGGCTCATTTCTGCTTTCTGTATAGGAAAACTAATAAATCAGCCGCAAAAGATAAATCTTTCAATGCCCATATACGCCTATACATTTTTTACATTAGCATCGATATATTCACGAGATGGCAGTGAGAGGTCACGTCTCAACAACAATGAAATTCTTGATAATGTTCCTAATTTGGAAAGCATGATGAGTCAGCGATTTATGGTCTTACTGTTCCGTTTTGTTCATAGCCGTGGGATTTCACAAAATGTGCACAAATACTGATTACATTTATTCATAGTACCATTTTAAAGTTGATAAGTTATCGTAAATAAAGCCCCTACTCCACCATTTTTGCAAATAGCGGAAGAAAATTAGTGAGGGAAAGCCGAAACAAAGTATTTGCTAGTAATAGTCTTGGGATAAAAGGGTAAATCAATTAGGTATAACGCATTTTGCACACGCTTTTTACATGCATTTGGATTTGGTCTATATTAAATCCAAATTAAAACTAAGCAAAAGTATGGCAGAACCAATTTTTTTAATCTTTTGTCAACACATTATTTTTTAAATGTGGACATGTTGAATTTATTTTGTTGGCTCAGTTCTTTTGTGAAGTTTTGATACCTCCGTGTATTTCTATCTACCACATTCAATTCATTTTAGGATTGGTTATTGCCAGACAAAGTACAACTACAGAGAAATGTATGACATTGTGAAGGTTTATAGTTTGTTATAGTCAAAGACACTCAAAAATAATGGAGCTGAAAACTATTACTAATGTAACTATTTTTATCATATATAGCATTTAAATCCAATTCATTACTTAAGTTTAATATAACTCAAACCTTACCTTGGGGCTGCAACAAATAATCAACACAATCGAGAAAAAATGATTAAGAATGTAATAGTGGATTAGTCGTGACGTCATCGGACATCGTCTCTGACGCCGTGCAATATCAAGGAATTAAACATTAGCGCCATGGCAACACCATCGCGCAAGATACATTCCAGGTGTGGGAGCATTTCTCCCTCAACACGGTCAAAAATTTGGAAAGCTGAAAGATTTGCAAAGCTGACCTGTCCTGGAGTGGAGCACATCAGTAATGCTGGAGCATTTGAGGCACGTTGGCTCTGTAGACGATGAAGACGTGTCTCTGTAAGCTAGCTAGTTAGCTCAACCTTAAAGGACATGTGCTCAACGCTTCTGTTGGGTTTAACGTGACTTTTCAAATGTAGTGAATTGTGAATGACGTCCAGAGTAACAAATAACTGTTAAATGACAATGATACTCTTCACTTTACAAATACGCCCTTACGTTAAAATTATACACCTTGCATTGCTCATGGAGACGTTTCACATTACTGCTGAAAGTCTGTCGATGTCTGCCGAGAACACACACCTCTGTGTGTGGGAGTGTCAACTGTGGGCTGCAGCCAACTTACAATAGATTTATCCTAATGTAGTTGATAAATACAGAATGTTAAAAAGCACTGACTGCTTTCTTTTACACCTTTGTTTATTTCCCTAAATTTACATGGATGTTTGATTTCATGCCAGGGAAACTGCTGTATTTATATATTTTACATTATTTATTTATACATTTTATTTACCTTTGGTATCAGCAGTGTTGTGATGCAACATGAAAGGACTAAATGCCAGTTTGGCAAATATTCTTTTGTTATAGCAGGCTGTTTGGTTTAATAGTCCGTTAAAAAAGCAGAAAAGTTTATTAAAATACATTTTGGAAAGAAGAATTCATCTTTATTGTTCTTATTGTTAGTTTAAATGTGCCTAAAACAACCTGAAGATAGATTCAAAAACTGATAGCAAAATAAGAGCCATTGATTAATTGTGTATTTGTTCCTATTTTTACCTAACCTTTATTTTACAAGGAGATAAAAATGATCCGATTAATTGATTAATCGATAATTGAAACGATTTATCGACTATCAATAAAGTCGTTATTTGCAGCCCTAACTGAAAAACACATTCATGCTGACTCAATGTGAATAAATTAAATAACCACAGGAGACAGGAAAACTAATTTGAAACACTTAATATAACTTCATATAAAGTACTTCTAATTATAATACATTATAATTACACCCCCTTGTATATATATATTCATCATTTTAACTTATAAATTCCCTTTTACTTTATGTTGAATTGTTGAAAACAAGCATGAGATTTTTGTCTCTTGATTTGATTGGAAAGTTAGAAGTAATTGAAGTAAAACAATACTGTAAATGTTCTTCTATAAATGTAAACGTTGGGCAAATTATTTGAGAGTGCACATATTTTCATCAACTGGGCGGCTGAAAGAGCAGCTGCATATACACTGATTAGCCAACAGATTAGGAAACACCTTCTTAGTATTGTGTAGGTCTTACTTTTGCTGCCAAAACATCTCAATGATGCATCGCATGTCCTGATTCCATTTTATCGGAACCGGATTGAATCTGTTCAGCATTTGTCTCAGCGCACAATAGCCTTTTCTTACTATGAGTTTTTGGAATCCATGACCCTGTCTACACCTCAACTGTTGTCCTTTCTTCACCCCCAACATGCACTGCAGTTCTGGAGATTCTCTGATCAAGTCGTCTAACCATCCTCACTCTCGCACATTTTTGCTTTTTCAAACACATCAACGTTGAGGACAAAATGTTCACATGCTGCCTTGTATAAATGTATCCGACCGTCTGACAGGTGCCGCTCTAAAAAGATGATAGATGTCATTGATTGGCGTATGAGCTTGATCCATTCAGAAAATTTGCCATGTAATGTACGGCATTTATGTTTACAGAAATGTCCTGCTGCAAAAGCCCTTCATTTCACACATTCAATCCAGGGAGCAATAATAACAGTCATATGCTATTACATACTTGTTTCATATTCATTTCCTTGCCAGTTGGCAATTATATGCACCGTTTCTCCAAACCATACCTTTAATGGATAATCTTATTCTCACACTTTTCACTTCAGCAGCTCTTCTGAAAATCTACCTGGTGGCTGTTAACAGCACTGTCTCATTCTTTACGTGACAGCTTCCATGAGATATCCTGATCGAGTGTCACTCATCGGACTCTCCATAAATGTGCTTGTTTGATCCTTTCAGCGCTGTATATACCCAGCAGCAGCTGGGCCTGCACAACTCTCCCCACGCTGCGTTCCACTGGCAGTGGGCTCACTGCTGTGCGGGATTTCTTCCACCATTTCACGGGGGCCTGGCAGGCCGACAGATCTGATATGCAGAAGCACAGCACACAGGTGTCCTCAGGTAACACAGACACACTCACACCAACTTAAGCTTCAGATTTAATAAAGTAGATACAGATAGCATGAAAGAAAAACAGAGATTGATGTATGAGGGTAATTTTTGATTATTTTAATACTGAGATGGACATGAAAGAGAAATGTTGGATAAAAAGGAAGTTGAGCAAATTTCTCATCTCTGAGCAAGAATAAAAATTAGCTTAACAGTTCCATAGACTCTTTAAGTTCTGAGGAGAGCACCAACAATGAATGACTATGATGTTAGTGTGTGTGTATAGATTTGTGTTTATAGTTGCTGCACAAACTCTGGTGACCTTTTAAGATTATTTATTCTGAGAGAAATGTCATACATACGGGTAAAAGTTTGCAAATACTCTAAACGGATTAAACCATTACTCTAAACTTTAAAGACACTGTGTGTGTGTGTGTGTGTGTGTGTGGTGTGTGTATGTAGGCCTGCACGTGTGTGTGTACATTCATTGTTGACAGTAAATGCCCAATGAAGAGCTAACCTCTACCTCACCTCATGGGTGGGTCCGTTTCTCTCTTTGCGCATTCCAAACACCTGCCAAGTGTGTATATATAGTATGTGCCTGTTTGTAAATGTGCATGTGTGTCTATTACTCATGTTGTGGGGACATAAATCTGTTGACACATTGTGGGGATTCCCCTCCCCTTTGGGGTCCCAATAATATATTTAAGGGGTGAATATAGGCTTTGGTTTTGGATTAAGGCTAGGTTTATGTCAGGGTCAGGTTCAGTGTTATGGCTAAGCAAGCAGTGGCCAGGGTTACATTAAGGCTAATGTGATGTTCTCTGAAATATTTCAAACACAATCTCTAAGTGAGTGTGTGTGTGTGTGTGTGTGACAGACAGGGAGGGAAAGAGGGAGAATTTGATCAACTAAGAGGAAGAAAAAGAGAGCAGTCCGCATTTAGTATTGAGGCCATCTGAGCGTGTGTTTGTTCAGTGGCATGATCATCAAAGGCAGCTGCTGCACAAACCAACGGATGCACGACCAGAATGCACCCACGTTCGTGCAAAACACACACACACACACACACACACACGTACGTACATATGGTCTCAGAAACTTTCTCGTCTCAAAAAAGAATCTCTCCGGGACAAATCTTTATTCACATACTTAAATATGACACATTACATCTGTGTTATCTTGTCTTTTAGTGACTGACAGCTGCCGTATGTTCTCTTGAAGATTCAACATTTGCACTTTAGTCCTGTGTTTACAGGTCACAATAGCACAAAACAGGTGACAGTTATATTCAGAAGATAGGATAAAAGAATACACAATGACACATTTGAAACAGAACACAAAGCAATGCATGACTCCAGCTGAGGCTGGGTGATCTACATGATGATTCAGAATATGATGCAGGAGCTGTGGGTCTCTGAGATACACACAGGAAGAAGTTACCGCTTAGGACAGGAGATAGATAGATAGATAGATAAACAGACAGACAGACAGACAGACAGACAGACAGACAGATAGATAGATAGATAGATAGATAGATAGATAGATAGATAGATAGATAGATAGATAGATAGATAGATAGATAGATAGATAGATAGATAGATAGATAGATAGATAGATAGATAGATAGATAGATAGATAGATAGATAGATAGATAGATAGATAGATAGACAGACCTTTATTGTCATTGTATGACAACACAACTAAATTGGATCTTAATCCTTGTCTGTGCAAGATAAAAAGGAGCATTCAAAAAAGATTGAAAAAAACAAGATAATTAACATAAAATAGCACAATATGTTTTTATCCCCACACAAATTGGGGAACATAATAGATTAAACCCATAATAGTTTTTTTTTCATGTTTACATATTTTTTTACATTGTTAGAACATTTCAGCTATAGCTTTAGTTTACGTCATTCAGCTTTTTAAGGATGGGGTATGGTTTGTCCACATCTCATCAAAAACTACTGGACGGAATTCAGTAAAACGCCCCATGTGCTTTGTTGGGGCCTGAAAGGTATGCGTCCCATAATTGGTTTCTTCAATTTGCTTATTTGTAAATTTTAAGGCATATTTGAACTTCATTTGACTGATGGCTTTCCTGACAGTTTGCTTACATCCACCTGTGTTAGAGGTTATGGTATATCCCAATCAACACAGTTTTTCCAATAGCGAGAGCCTCTAGGTGCTTAGAAACACATGTACTTGTAAAACCTGGAACTGTAAAGGATATTTAAGGTGTTTATTCATGGCTTTGAGCAATCATATTTCTGTGAAAAGAGGCATCAACCCAGCATAAGTGTTTGAAAACCTTGCCGGACTAAACCGGACTGACTTCTGCAGAAAACACACCTAAGCCAATCACCAGTATATGACTCTTAACCGATATGGGCGTTAGCTGGGAATGAAACGGTACTACCTGTCTAACAGTCTTCTGTGGTTTCACTCAAACAGTAGAAGAAAAGGCAAGGACCAGCATATAAAGACAGTGGGAAACATAAGATTGCCTAATGTGATCAGATGAATGTGGTTTATGATTAGGTGGAGAAAAGGGAGGAGATGAGAGAGCAATCTCAAGGGGTGGGGAATTTTATAAGATGGCAAGACAAAGACAGAGACCAACTTTAGGAGAAGACATGGAAAAATGTAGTTTCTCTGCAGATGTCAGCAGTTGTATCTCACAATAAGATTTGAAGGTGACGGACTGATTGTTTTGAGAGTTACAAGAGGTTTCATTAAATGTTTTAGAAAAGAGAATTGAAGATTGACAGTGTAATTATGGCAATAAGCATGACTAAGTGTGTTTTTGGGTGTGTATATGACCGAATTTTGAACCGCAGCCATCTGCTACACCCAGGCCGTCCTTAGTTTACATCTATTTGCCTTGAAGCCTAATTTGTCTTTGCGTGTGTTGATAGAGACAACAGAGGAACATCAAATATGTTCTCACACAACTCAGCTAAGTTTCCTAAACATCATTTCCCAGTCTCCACATCTGTCTGTTTGTATCATGCAAGTCCGTCAGTTAGACTTATAGTATGATTATTTCAAGACTACATTCAATGTTCAAATTGAAAAGTCATGTCTTGTCATGTCTCACCTTTCCTGACTTAAAGTAGACTTAGCATGAGTCATTATTATTGAGCCATCCCATGATAAACCTCGGAATTTAGGACACATTTCCTTTGTTCAGGTGCCTCAAACTTTCTGGAAGGACAAATTGTGTATTCAATGGTGTTCCAGTTAATGCCATAATGGAATACTGTTAAGGTCTAAGCAATCCAACATTTCTATGATTTTTTTTTTCATGCTGCTGGGGTTAGACTTATTGCAAAATAATAAACTCATCATGAAAATGCAGAGCATTACCTGACTCATACATTGTGAAAATTCATCTCACTTTTTGCTTCCCCCATGTCCAAACCAATGATTCGGTGTAAAAAGGGTCAGCAAATGACTATGTAATACTACCTGCTACAACGTTCATCTACATGTGAAACATTATAAGAGTGTTGCATGAGGCACAAAGATCAGCATATAACCATCTTTGAAAAGAAATCTTCCACCATCTGAGCCAGATTCATCATCCAGTTGTATTTTAGCAATGAAGGTGTAAGAGGCGAGCAGATGGATCACGAAAATATATATACCATATTTACCTGGTATGTGAATTCAAAGGTCAGTGTGAGTTTAAAACTTCAAAATGATTCATGTAATAGCTTTTGAGTTATCACATTAAGACAAAGGATCTGCGGCAACAAGATTTGCAGTGGATACGCTGACGATTCAATAATATCCCTGAATTTTCGGGATACAATGGAGGTGGAGATTGAGGCCTGTCTATCAGGAGCTCCATGTTTGTCTCTCATCCATTATTGACAGAATAGGATAGTAGTGTGTCTCACTGATAGTGAGTCCCATCCACGATTTAATTCTCATTTTTCACATGATCACCACAAACCCATAACAAATAGCAGCTCGCATGAGATTATTCAATTAATCGAAATAAACTTTAATCTTCAAAAAATATTCAAAATGTTCTAAAGTGTGAATATCAGTAAGTAAGTATTCTGAGCATGAAGATGTGTGTGAAAGATGGTGTGTTCAGGGTTCTGAAGCAAACCGAAAATCAAAACCAAAACTTGGAGAGCATTTTACATTGGTACCTGAGTTTCTTCTGATTCATTCCCGCAAGAGCAGGTGAGGGGCGCTTTAATACCAGGAAAATCTGGCCCAGGTGCTCTCAGTAACTGACAACTCAGCCACACGCCCCTGGCATCAGGATCACACAGACACAGACACTCACCTGTGCAGCCAATAGGGACAGGTTCCTTACACTGATGTACTTCAATGTTGCGAGGCGAAATCAAGGGCCGACCACCTCTTTTATCTCAAATAATTAGTTGATTTCAATAAAGAAAATAAGAAAATCAGGGAATAAGTTTGACCCAAAATTTCCATGTAGAGTAGATCACTTATTTTAAGTTGTTGAAGTTGAAAATAGGTATTTTAACGTTAACAACTTAAAATTAAATTATTACTTATGACTGAGGGTTAGCATTGGTGTGTGTGCGTGTGTGTGTCTGTTTTTTTACCCTGGCGGACATTGTCATGTCACTGTGACCAGAAAGCAATTATCGATTTATTGCCGGAGGTGGGTGGGGGGGGGTGGGGGGTGGGGGGTGGGGGGGGGGGGGGGGGGGGGGGGGGGTGGAGAGAAAGTGAGAGAAAACAAAGACTCAGAGGAAGATAATGTCAGGCTGACATTGGTGGATCAGTTTGTGAGCTCTCCAGAACCACAGCCACGGTACCCTGCTGCACCTGAATGACCCTCAAAGACAACTCCCTCAATAAACAGTAGATACATACACAGATGCACACTAACACACACACAGAGACACACACACACACGCACAACCCTCCAGAACTCACAATACCTGACTGTTGGCTATATAAGCAACTTGTCAGACACCCACACAGAGCCTTTGTAGAACAGAAAGGGCAGGCTTTGTGTACAGTCCTAATGATAGTTCTATTGATAATATTAGTATAACCAGTTTGATCAAGTTCTCGTGCAAAATCTAGTGTAGATACCACAGAAATAAAATATAGAAACCTTGTGCCAAGCACAATGAGTGTGGCAAAGTATGTTTGATGAAGCTTTCTGTTCCGTATGAGCTGGTGAGCCATTGAATATACAAGGAATATTGAAATATTGCAGATGCAAATGCTTATTATTTTAGCAAGGCAGCAAACATGACAAAAATACATATAATAAATTTTGTATTAAGGGCTCAATGGAGTGACGATCAAAACAATGAGTGGTGCATTTCGGTTGCAGGTAATGGAACTTGAAGACTTACACAAATGCATACTGTAACTTTAATGTTGACGCTCACATTCAGTTTTGGTCCCTAGTGCTGAGAATAACCCAAACATTGCTGGTGCAATGCAGAACCATGGATAAATACTCCTCTGTAAATGCTGAAGGAGGGCTGCAGTTGCAGCCAGTGTCTATAAGTTTTCATAACTTTTGTTTGTCTGACATTTTGCCAATTCAGAAATTTTCAAATTGACCTAATAAAGAACTAGCTTCCAACAATGTGGTTTCACCAAGCATACTCTGAATTGAACATTGAAACTAAAAATCAAATAGGGTTATGTTTTGTTAGTTTAAATTCTCATTAAACATGTCTTGCTGATCCTAAGATGTTCAATGAAAAGCAACTGGACTTTTTATGTAGTTTTTATTTCTTAAATGTAAGTGCCCTTCTCTGTTCTTTACAAGACATTAATAATAATAATAGTACATTTAATTTATAATGCACTTTACATTTGGATCAAATCTCAAAGTGCTAAAATTATCAAAAAATTAAAATTATTAAAAATTAACATTATCAGAAACAGCGATGGTTTCTTCTTGCTAAATATATCCTTGAGGCTGATTGAAGACAATCATGCTTAAATCATGACTTGTTAGGCTTGGGTGACCCCCCTGATGATCTCTTTACATGGACAAGGCTATATTTATTTTGCAGGGGTTGTAACAAAGCATATCTCACATTTATATACCTGATCTTTATACATTTCTCATTTTTATTCTAAATATTTGTTTCTCAAAATTAGTGGCATATCTCAAATTGTTTGCCATTTCAGACTTGGAAGTTTAATACTTTTATCCGGTGCATCATTCACCCCTGACTGGGGCTGCAGCAAATCCTGTGTTCCAGAGTGACAATGGCTGGACTGACATCAGACCTAAATATTGCAGTTAAAATTTTCTTTGAGGTCTGCTTTTTGATCAAAGGTCAAAGGGGGCCATCGCAGAAGAGGCATAAACCATGGCATTGCAGGAATCTTATTCCGTAAATTGGATTTTTGAGGGACTATTAAAGCTTGTTAGGACTAACTAAACAAAATTATTTGACTTGATACAAATAATAACCAAGAAAATCTTCTGTTTCTGGCTTTTGGTCACATTCTTGCTGCACGTTGCATTATGGCTGTCACTTAAGGTTAGTTTTTTCAGGATTTAACACGCTATCTCTATTCTGAACCTTCTTGTAAAGACAGTCTATACCAGTGTTCCGTGTTTCTTTGTATCCAGGAGTATCTTAATATTAATATTCAACTCAACCAGGTTAAATAAAGTAAAATTAAAAAGATGTCCAGACGGAGGTGGAATGTTTCTTGGCTTGCGTCGGACCAAACTCACCCCGTACTCCCTCCATTTTAACACATTTCCCTCATTCTGCTCTTCAGCTCCTGCTGATTTTACTCTGCTTCCTCTTGTCTCAATTTTACAGCTGGGTTTTTATTTTCACCTGTTTTTCCTCAAGCATCCTTGTAACCTCTAGTTTGAAGAACTCTCATCTTTCTCCCTGGAAATGTTGTCCTTTGTATTCACCTCCTCCACCCACTGTATTGTTTCCCCATCCAGTCTTGTCACTCTTACAGATAGTTTTGTTTGGTGTAGGGTTTCGGCCTTACTCGGCTTTGAACAAGCATTGTGATACAAAACTCTTGACTATTGTATCTGGCTGGTTCTTTTCGCCATCCGGTCTCCCCCTGTCTTTCTGTTAACCATACAGTGTAACAGCCTCTGATGACAAGACAAGGCTGCCTTTGAATCTGTTATAGAAGAACAAGCTTTTATATTTCTTGTCATCATGTCAAGGAAATTCAAATCTCTCTCTCTCTCTCTCTCTTTTTGTGTGTGTACATGTATTTGCGTGGATGTGCATGTATTTGTACAGTGTTGAGAGAGGAGCTGAAGCATTCCAATGTGGGTTTTCAGAAAGTAAGAGAAGAGAAAGAGCCTCTAACTCAGCAGCTGATGTAAGGGACTTCAAAATGTGATAAAACACACACATACGCACACACAACACAAATGTGCACAAGCCCAGTTGGGGACGCAGGTGGATCTTGGTATGTGGAGTATGCCGGGTGAAGAACAGGTCACAGCAGTGCTTGGCTCGATGTATAATTTCCCTCAACCAATCAAAACCTTCTTAACAGACCTTGCTAGCACTGCCCGAACCAGGAAATGGTCAAGTTCCGCATACCGAGCCTGCTAAGCTGCAACAACAAAGGATTTGACTTGTGCACACTCATACAAAGGTCTAGTCTGGGGTTTAGGACGGTGCTGTGGCATTTGAAATATAATAATGATGAACCTCTGTTAGTTGAAACATTTTTCAGCTATTTTTCCTTTCTCCTTAATATCTGGACCGGCAGAGACAAATATAAATACACAGACCATCGCTCTCCGCACATGCTGTGCATACGTACCTTCAAACCTATATTTACCATATCACAGAACCTGTTCAAATGTCATTTCAACTTATTCTAAATCACATTTAAATCATAAATCAATTACGAGCTTTGGTTGAGAATGAAATATGTCAATATTGGAAGCATAGCTTAGACATTTTATACAGATAATCCTGACCTCCAGGCAATGACTTATAAGCTGTGTTTGGATGACTGTACTCAAAAAACAAATGCCCCATTGTTGTGCGACTATTCATCAAGGCTCCTTCAAATGCTGTGCAGCCTTCTTCTCCGTGGCCGTGAAAGATGCAATATCTGAGTCTTTCATATCCCACCCTTTCCAAAATTTCTTGTTAAACTAGAAAATAAGTGCACTTATTTTCTAGTTTAACAAGAAATTTCTAGTTTAACAAGAAATAAGTGCACTTATTTTCTAGTTTAACAAGAAATTTCTAGTTTAACAAGAAATAAGTGCACTTATTTTCTAGTTTAACAAGAAACTAGATGCTGCTGCTTCATAAGGAATGAAGCAGCAGCATCTCCGTTTTTTTTTATAATGATGAGCTGTTCTTACAATTCACTTCTACTACTGCCTCCTCTTCTACAACAGTTTTAATTGTGACAATATTTCCATGTAACGGTTCACATTACTACCACTACAGCGTTGGGGGGGGCTGTGGCTCAGTGGGTAGAGCGGCCGACTCCCAATCAGAAGATCGGAAGGTAGCCGGTTCAAATCCCACCAGGGTCTAATTGTCGTAGTGTCCTTGAGCAAGACCCTGAATCCTTAGCTCCCCGGGCGCTCCACGAGGGGCTGCCCACTGCTCCCTCAGGGATGGGTCAAATGCAGAGAAGTAATTTCACTATGTTGTACTGTGTATGACTCTATGTGACTAATAAAGGATTCTTTCTTTCTTTCTTTCTTTACTGTAAAGGTAGTACATCCCCCTTTAGTGCTATCTCTAGTATTATGTCACAGCTTTTATAATGACGACTTCTAAAGCTTACTACTAATACAGAGATTTTAGCTACAATTACTCATCAACTAATTAGTGTCATCATAAATTTCTTGTACACAAGACCTACTCATTTAACATAACTCGATTTGTTCTAGTCTTTGTGCACACCGTCCTTTTAAGGACACATCTTACTGACTGAAGAGGATGCAGCCCCTGAATTGAGACAATCTCTAATTATTTCAACAATCCTCTGACTTTTGCTCTAGCTCTGATAATATTTGGAATTTTATAATATTGAGACTGATTTCAGTATTTTACAAAAAATATTGATGTTTAGATATAAGGCATACATCCAAGCAAATGAAAACAATTTCATATTGCCATAAATGATGAAAGAAGTCACATACAGTGACCAGCCAAAACATTATAACCAGTATAACTGATATTCAGGTTTTGGCTGATCGCTGTAAACAGGCCTATCTAAGACAATGGTTGGTGACAAAATATATGCAATCATATAGACTTAGACTCAGATAGACTTCATTGATCCCATATTAGAAATTCACTCAGTTGAACTCTGTGTTTTTCCCCCAAATTGGCATGCTAAAGAGTTAAATTAAGGTGGATAACATGATAACACTATCATCTATAATCAAACTGTACTGTACCGCACAGACTTACAGATACATATTTGAACCATTTATAATAATAATAATAATAATAATACATTTAATTTATAATGCACTTTACATTTGGATCAAATCTAAAAGTGCTAATTTATATATTGCATATTTATACATATGCACATCCTGATGAATCTCCCTTCCATACATTTCAATCCGCAAATCATTTTTTTGCCTGATCCCGTATTGGATTCTGGCTCTGGGTTTCATAGGCAGAAAATGAAAAGTAATGCAAAAAATCTTAAAGTAAGTGTTAATCTAGAGTTTCCTAGTTTAGACAAACAAGACCAGAAGCTGTACTTCTTAAATAAAAGAAGAATGTTTCCTCTGCTATGAATTAAAGAGGGGTTTAAATTACTACCAACACAAACACATTTTAGCTGGACAACGTTTAGGTCAAGGTTTCCATTCTGTAAACGTTTTGATTTTTATTCCTAAAAAAGTACTTACACATTCCAAGTGAATCAAATACTCTGTTAACTGTGCTATCCTGGAGCAAATTTTGAAAATGCTTGAAAAAGTCACATTATTTCACCAAACCATTGTTTTTTTTCTAACCTTTGGTTTTTCGTAGAATTGACAGAATTAAGATTAAAGCCCTTCAAAAGTGTCCTCGCACTGGACAAACATCCACACAAACACACACAAAGATAGACAAACTTCCCACTACATGTAAAGGGAGTAAACTTTAGATGTTTCTTTTATCTGATAATCATAAAATGAAAGGACTACTTGACCTGACAGACTGCAGATGAAGCACTCATTTGATCACACGTTTCCTCCTTTTCCCTCTATTTATAATATCCTCAACAGACATTTTCCTCTCGCCAAATATTCAGTATAAATATTTTAACGTTTTCTGACCTTTAGAAACCACTGACTTTATTTTTGCTCTTTTCATCTGTTTCATCTTTTTTCTGATGCAGAATGATTGGTTGAGTTGAATTAGTCTCATACATATGAAACATTTGACCTCTATGTGGTCTGTGCGGAGGGGTTACATTTTTGTAAGTTTATGTGTGTTTTTGTGCCACAAAGAACATCATACTGCATCAGACGCCAACACATGTACAGTGAAGAACCAGGGAACATAAGAGATATTTAAATAATACTGCAAGTAACTAGTGAAAGCTTAACCCTTACACATAAGTCAAAACAGCCTTTTATCAAGAAATATCCATGTCTTTCTATCCCTCCACAATGGAAAAAACAACAAACCCCTCACATTTCCTTTTGTGCCTTTCTTTCTACTAACCCTTTAACTTAGTCAAACACATTTTATTAGAATCACTTTGATATTAGACACAACTGCTTCATTCAGACTCTTTTCCTGCCCTTTCAAAAGGGTTACCTTTTTCCTTTTTGATCTACAAAATTATAAAATGTCTCTATTCTAGTTATTGTTAATGTACCATCACAAAAAAATGTGAAGAAGAAGATGATATTGAATTTTTTATTTTTTTTTTAAATGAAAGCTATTATTTTTCTCGAATCTTCATTCCCAATCCTCCAATATCTCACTACTAATTCAAGATCAGTGCTTAGCCAAATCCCTTTGTCGTTATCAGACAAAACAACCTAGGGTTTATTGACTCCCCATATGCTCTCACATAAATTGCACATGCCACGAAGTGTACTCTATACGTGTGTTTGTGTGTGTGTGTGTGTGTGTGTGTGT
>JBBDHG010000114.1:637500-835000 GCA_037951165.1 Lophius americanus
AAATGAAAATAGCTCAGTGATGACTTGAAGGTCTCCTGGGTGAAAGTGCAGCATCCGTTACCCATCCACCACCCACCCAGATTTTCTTCCTCTACAGATTTTCTATCTCTCCTTCTCATTCATTAATCTTCCTCCAAGGGTTTTGGGTTACAGCGGCAACAGGCAAAGAAGGGTTTGCCAGATGTCCCTCTCCCCAGCTACTATCCAGCTCATGTAGTTCTGGGTCTCCCCCATGGTCTCCTCCCAGTTTGACGTGCCTGGAAAACCTCCTAGGAGCTCATGACCATAGGTGAGCTCTGGCGTAGAGCTTGGAGGGTCCACACACAGCTACAATGTTGTTGTCCTTCCTTTGCACACAATGCCCTACTAACATAACGTAAAGAGTGACGTTTGGCCCACCTCTACGCTGATGGGCTCTCACAACATAGCCTCACATACGCTGGCCGACAGGGGCATACACGCTGCAGCCTAAGAAAACACATGCAAATAAGAAAACACACACAAATTAAGAAAACGTCTGCGAATTTGACAACACATGCGCAGCATTTGGTAAACACACTGCAAAGGCCACAACACAACAAAGTGGTTACAGAAGTCGGTTGAAGGTGATTAACCCCTAAACGAGTTTTTCCGAATGGTCCCGTTAAAGGATAGAGCATATATAATACATAAACCGGTCCATGCAGTCACGTGAATGAAAAATGAGCGACACCAGATGAAAACAAAAGAAACCTGTGTATGATATTTGTCTATTCTTTAAATGAAGCATTAAAAAAAGCACGTCCGTGGCTGCATCGATTCTAACCGTTCTCAGAAAAACACTTCTGCTGTGTTGTACCTTTTGCAGTTTTTTTCTTTATGTTATGTGTTATGTCTCCCACAACGCATTTTCCGAATGCTATCTTTATTAAGAAGGATGTTTTCATAAGTTGAATGTTTTGTGTCTATTTGCATGTGTTTTCTTAAGATGTAGCACGTTCCCCCTTGTCGGCCACTGAGCTCATGTACCTTTAGCAAAACCCACAACAGATACATGTCGGCTTGCATGCATTGACTTTAAATGAAATCACATTGCATCTTTCATCATTGGTATCAACGCAATACCAGAATTCCACCTTTACGCGCATCATGATAAGAGAGAGAACACTAAGGATGACTACCTCATAGTAAACAGGAAATATTGATCGTAATGAGCTGCTTGCAAGGGCAACTTGTGCGTTTGTTTTTTGGTTTTGTTTTCTGGATGGGGGAAAAGCTGCTAACTGAATAATATGTTTTGTCAGGCTTTGATTGTGCTTGCCAGGTCGCCTGTGGTTACCTTAATTAACCCTCTGGAGTATAAGGTCACGTTGACATGAACCCTATTCTTAAGCCTTTATATAGTACATTAAGTAATTGTTATAATTTTTCAACAAAACACCATCTCCTTGATATGACAAGTATTTTTTTCATTTTAACATATTGTAATAAAATACTTAACCCAAAGACATTATGCTTGAACACTGGGGTTATGGTGATCTTAGACTCTAAAGCATAATGTCAAACTCAAGGCCACATCCGGCCCACAGAACAATTATATTCAGCCCACGAGTCAATATCTTATTTGTATAATAACTGGCCAGATGGTAAACAGCGCAAACACCCCAGATACTGCAAATCCCAGAATGCACTGTGTTTAGCCAGTTGCTCAAACAAACTTTAGACTCATCCGAAGCCCCAGAAAAGATGCGGATGAGAAAAAAAGATTTAAAATATTTAACAAACGTATTAATAAATCACACACGCACATTTTAATTAATGGTTAGTGCTTTCAAATCCTCCTGCCATTCAACATGTGTAAGTGCTGTAAAGGTAAGAAAACACATGAAATTGCTTACATCTAATGTGAAATGCAACTGTAGGCTATCCGTGCACAGTAACATGCACGGATAGCGCGTTCAATGTTATATGTAGGTTATTTTGGAAACAAGTTTTTACATCTAGTCAGTTTTAACATTTCAGTGTTCTTTTCACTGTAAGTGCTCAGGATTTCTCATTACATTATTGAAACCTGTCCTTTGATATTTTGTAATGGATTTTTTAAAGTCACTCCTTCTTTACCACAGGCCAGCAGTCGCCACAACATCTAAAGTTCTCTGCCGTTCTTGTCCTTCTTTGTGCTTGACTGTATTTTGAACTATGCACCTTACAGAATTCTAATATATGCACACTGTCTCTAAACTCCCTTTTCACCTCTGGAAAAAGTCAATGGGGTCAGATATCCTGTCATCTCTCCGACCTTGAATGATGAGAGGCACAAATGATAAGAAGTCTAATAACTGGTGCCAAACAGCTGTGAATGCCTTACTGATTACACGTGTGTAGATTGACCCCTTGTCTGTCTGTGCTTCTGTCTGTGGCTAACCATATTTATTAAAAATAAACACTGTACTGTTAGTAATACACCAAAAAGTAACCAGCCTTCACTCAGACATGAACAATTTTTCGGGGGGCGTGAAGAGGTTGTTTTTCTGAATCCACTTTAATATGTACCAATAATTCCACACAGTCATAGACCATGAAAGCAGGCTCTTTGTGAGCTGAGACGTGCAAGCCCTCTCACTCTGTATCCTCATCGCGTGTGGCTACAAGGTCACAGGGCGAGACAGGCAGCTACACACACACGGACACACACACGAACACATTAACTGATCATGCCGCCAGGGAGGGGATTAGAAGCTGACAGGGTTAGGAGCGTTAGAGTAAAGTGTGTGTGTGTGTGTGTGTGTGTGTGTGTGTGTGTGTGTGTGTGTGTGTGTGTGTGTGTGTGTGTGTGTGTGTGTGTGTGTGTGTGTGCGCGCGCGCGCGTGTGTGTGTGTGTGTGTGTGTGTGTGTGTGTGTGTGTGTGTGTGTGTGTGTGTGTGTGTGTGTGTGTGCGCGCGTGTGTGTGTGTGTGTGTGTGTGTGTGTGTGTGTGCGTGCGCGTGTGTTGCTGATTGTGTTTTGGTGTGCGAACACAGGTCGCGGGAGTACCACATACTGCCACGGCACGCAGAATTAGAATTAAACTGATTTCCAATTTACTTTCTCAAGAGTGAGGCAGCAGCTGCACATGGAAAGAGAGGTCATCTCTGAAACCACGGCACAAACATGAACACGAGGCCTACTTTTTCTTTAAATTTAGTATCTAATAATGTCTCAAAATACCTTTAGCCCAGTTGCTCAGATTTAAAGTGACAACACTCAAAAGTGTTTTACAAGCGAAACAAGTCCTGATATGCAGGAATCTAGTTTGAACCTTTCGTGATCCCACATGGAGGATTTATAGTCATTGTTAAGCCAAGGCTCTTTTACAGAAGAGCCCAGAGGACGAGTCGTAAGGATTTGGTGTCTTGCTCAAGTGCCTGTCAATGATACTTGAAATGGCAAAACCATAACGGGAGATTGAATTTCAATCCGCCTTATTGTGAAACATGTGATCATTATATGTGAATTAAACTTTGGGGAAAGAGGAAAGTATTAGTCGCTTTGCAGCCATGCAATTTACTGACTCAACAAGTGGTGAAATTTGAGTAATCACAGCACACACTTTGTGTCTCCAGGGAACAGACGAGGCAGCGTGATGAGCAGCTGTGAAACTATACACAGGTATTGAGATTTCCCCTCCTTTTTGCCCTTTTAATTTTATCTATGGGATAAATCACTTCACCAACTTTAAAACCATCCCGTACTCATTCACTCTTCTTCATATCATTCTCTTCCTCCACTTAATTTCTCTTTTCCACCCTGCTCCTCCCAGAATCAGCGGGGCATATTAGTGTCAACTGAGATCTGATCGTGGATCAGTTGAGGAGATCTTAGGCTCCCTCAATTGCCATTGACACAACAGAGAGTCTCGTGTGAGGCTGGCACAACAGATGGAAGCACTCCTTGGCCGGTGTGGAGTCATCTTTCTCACATGCACACACAGAGGCATAATGGCAATTCTATTCGAGTGTATCACAACAGACACATCTGCTTACCCACCCAACACACGTGTACATCAACAGACACACATACGCACAGGGCGTCTCATCTTTCAGTGCAAGCGTTAGATGTATGTGGGGTGTGAGTATTTTCACATACTATATATGCTGGTATCCTTTTTCAGAGCCACTGGCAGCCTGGTTTGTTCAATTACGCTGTCAGTTTATTTCCCTTCCCACACAGCAGTCTCTGATCTCACTCTCTGGCTCCTATACTGCTCAACATATGATACTCCATATGTATCATATGTTGGTGATGGAGGCTATTTTAGAATGATGAGTGGTTGGGCAGGAGGGAGCGTCCCTTCCATATACTGAGAGAAAATGTAAAGGGAAAACAATTCACCAAATTATCGAAGAGGGAAAACCAAAGGTCACTGAATAAGATGCTTAGCTGGTTGAGAATGTATTGGTTACTGCAGAGAAATCAATAAGCAGATTTATTTTGTTTTAATGGTTGCTATTGCCAACCTTTCCTCAGAGTACACTACAGAGACGAGAGATTAGAAAAGACGACATTTGGTGTGTTGATACCACTCAACTTACGTGTTTCTTTCAATCATTCACTTCCTGACAGAGGTAAATCTATTTAATTTCTTACAATACATGTTTGAAAGTGTGTTTTCCCAGTACCACAAAATTGAACGTAAAACAAAGGCAACCTGAGTTAAAAGTTTTCTTAAACACCTCTGTTAATTGGAGATCAGTCTCTGACATGGCTGTTTTTGAATTTTTGACCACTGTTCTTAATAGAACTGCTTCGGTCAGGCCATATAGTAGGGTTTGTGAGCATGAGCTGCTTTTTTTCAGTTCCCACCACAACATCTCAATGGGATTAATGTCCGGACTTTAAAAAGGCCACTTAAAAATATAGATTTTTATTTGTTTTTAGCGATTCAGAGGTGGACTTCTGCTTGGTAACATTGTCTTGCTTCGTGACCTAGCTCAGAATGGCACTGTCAACACCATGGTAGACCATAGGTATAATGCATTTTTTTTTTTTTTGTGGACTACTGTTTGATTTATGTCAGATGTAATGAGACCCATGTCTTTCAGAGAGTTCAACCTTTGGCTCATCAGTCCAGAGAATATTTGCCCTAAAGGTCTGAGGGTTATCAACGTCTGTTGTGTCTAAATGTAGAAGTGCCTTACTGTCTTCAGAGTTAGCATTGACTTTTGCCTTGCCACTCTCCACTGGATGCCATTAGCTTAGGCGTGCCTATAGGTACTTAGATGGTTTCTTAAGATCTTTTTTAACTTCCTTCAAGAGCATTCACCATGCTCTTGAAGGAATTCTGGAAGGTTCAGACACTTCTGGGAGGGTTCACTATTGTTCCAAGAAGTTCTTCATTTGTAGATAATGTGTACCATACCCTTAGAAATAGCTTAGTAACCCTTTCCAGCCTGATTCCAGCCTATTTCAAACACACTCTTCCTCATCTCTTCTCTTCAATTTCTTTTGATCTTGATGTAGTGTGTTGGATGTGAGATCTACGAGCCAGCCTTCTGCCGCTGAAAATGGTCTATTTAAGAGATAATGTAATTGAACAGGACTGGTAGTGATCAGGTCTCAGTTTGTCTAATCCAGTAGCAACCAGTTATTAAGTTAATATGCTTTTACACATGTGCCTAGTTGATATTAGATAACCGTTAAGGAATAATTATCACTTAAACCTCAGTGTTCACTCAGGTTGCCTTTGTTTTATTTCGTTAGAAGATATGATACAGTGTAGTATGAGATATACCCAAAAATAGACAGATAAAAAAATACAGATATTTTTCATAGCACTGTTTATGCTCACTGTGTCATCTAGATGTCACAATACTGCGAACAATTGGTATAAGTACCAATTATATTCATAATCAGTTCTTGCAAAAGTTTTTGTGTTGAACTGTTTATTGTTAGTTGAACAGTGTGTTTTGCATTGGACATTGTCTGCTTTTGTAGTACAGGTCTGAGAGCATATTCTATATATGCATTTAGTTGTCATTATCGCCCTAGCAAGAAATGTCTTCGTAACCTGCTATTTTCAGATTATAATGTATCATAGGTTACAGCATGGATAGTAATGCTTGCAAATACTCATGTTTTTGCATTTTTCAATAGGCTGGAAGGGGAGCTGGAGGAGAAACACGAGAAGTGGTTGGCATGTTAACAAAGGTGGAATACCCTAGAGGACCAGGTGTTGTCATGGTGGCAAAGAGAGGAACAAATTAACAGGAAGTGCTGTGCAGCTGAAGAGGAAGTGACACAACTGATGGAAGCATATTCTGTAAATGCATTTACCTGTCATTATCGCCCCAGCAAAAAATGTCTTCGTGACTTGCTATTTTCAGATTATAATGTATTATAGGTTACAGCATGGATGGTAATGCTGTGTGTTTTTGCAAACACTCATGTTTTGCATGGAATACCCCAGAGGACCCGCCGTTGTCATGGTGGTAAAGAGAGGAAGAAATTAACAGGAAGTGCTGTGCAGCTGAAGAGGAAATGACACAACTGAGGGAAGCTCTGGAGAAAGTCCACCAGGAAACAAGACAGCTTACAAGAGAAAGGTGATTATTGGGATATCTGCTCAACTTGGTTCATATTTATTTACAAGTATTGTGTTCATCTGAGTCTCTGAGCATCAGTAACAGGCTAAATTCTTCAATGTCTGAAAACTTAATCTCTGATGTGACACAAACCTTTTCTTTCTCTTGCAAAACATTTTTTTTGATTGTTTTGACAATCTTTTTAGAGTATTGCATCATACGGGATATGAGGCCTAGCATTAAAAAAAAATGAAAAACATGTTATCACCGTTGTACCCAAAGCATGACAATCCCCAAAGAGGGAATGGTTCTGCAGGTGATGGCTACAATCCATTTCCCTCTACTTATCTTTCCTTACCGACTCTTCTCTAGTTTTGTGTTTTGCTGGTGCCTTTGTCACTACTTGTGACACAAAGCAGTACTTGCAGCCCACTAACGCTGCCCAGGTAGTCAAGATCCTCCAGGAGTGCTTATCCTTTGCGTGCTGTTGCAAGATGGTTTACTGTGTCTCCCAGCACCGTCTCAAGAGCATGGAGGAGATGCCTGTATACAGATCATTACGCGAGGAATGCTGGACAGGTTCGAGAAGGACAACAACCCAGGAGCCAGACTAGTATCTGCTCCTCAGTGTTAGGAGGAACAGGCGGAGCACTGCCAGATCCCTTCAAAATGACCTCCAGAGGGCTACCGGTGTGATGTTTCCGACAAAACTGTCAGCAACATATGCAAGAGGGTGGCATGAGGGCTCGACGTCTTTTACTGGGACCTGTGCTCAAAGCCCAAAATCCTGGAGCTCAATTGATGTTCACAAGACAACAGCATAATTTAAAGGTTCTCCATAGGTGCCCCGTTCTCTTCACAGATAAGAGCAGGTTCAAACTGAGGTCATGTGGCAGGCGAGACAGAGACCCACTATCAGACCTTACAATTGTCCAGTGGACGCTGGGTTCTTCCTGGTCCAGGAAAATGCTCAGCCTCATGTCTTCCCATATGAGTGTATAGGTAGTTCCTGGAGGATGAAGTTATTCATGCCACTGACTGGCCCTCCCATTCCCGGAATCTGAATCAAGCTGAGAACCTCTGAGATGTTATGTATCACTGCATAAGACGACCCCATCACTGACAGGAGCCCAGATCCAGGTCTGGGAGGTTACCATCTCAAAAGGATAATGCCCAGATGTTTTCCCGAGGTCTCTTTGGCATGTGGAGCTCAAATACACTCCTGGGTCACATTATTTGAGTTGTTGTGATGAAATTCACTCTAGTTGGATCAGTCTGTTATTTAAGTTTTTCAACTGGATTTTGGGTGTAATTTAGAATCAAGCCCTTAATGATTAATAATTTTGATTGCCATTGATCGTTCTTGCATCATTTTACAAATTACGCAATGTTTATCATTGGAGATTTTCAACTTGAATGTTTCTTTCATAGAGATACGGACTGTGAAAACAACAAAAAAATATTCAACAAGCCTTGTCCAGCAAACCTATACTGTCCAGTGGACGACCTGAAGGCAGGGCCTGATCCAGGCAGCACCAGAGTGACCACTCTGGTGTTCGAGGAGGAGGATGCTTTGGAAGACGACCCCAATCACGAGGAGCCCGAGGAGGCGGGCGCCTGTGGAGGCGAACCCAGTCACGAGGAGGAGGAGGTAGCAGTGGAGGCGACCCCTCTCTGGGCTCTCTGGCTGACAGTGGGTGGGGATCAACCAGAAACCAGGGGCAGTGAAGGGCTCTGAGTCAGGGTCTGGGGAACCATGGAGCACGGAGCTAGAGTCGGGGACTAGGACAGGAGCACTGGAGGGTAAAGTCAGTGAGGACGTCACTGAGGGAGTCGGGAAAGAAGTTGCGGGAGGAGTCACTGGAAGAGGAGTCACTGGAAGAGGAGTCATGGGAAATGGAGTCAGGGCAAGAGGAGTCACGGGAAGAGGAGTCACTGGAGAAGCCGGGAGAGGCATCACTGGAGGAGCTGGGGGAGGCATCACTGGAGGAGCCGGGGGAGGCATCCCTGGAGGAGCCGGGGGAGGCATCACTGGAGGAGCCTGGGGAGGCCTCACTGGAGGAGCCGGGAGAGGCATCACTGGAGGAGCCGGGAGAGGCATCACTGGAGGAGCCGGGAGAGGCATCACTGGAGGAGCCGGGAGAGGAATCACGGAAGCACTAGGGATGGGAGTCTTGGAAGCGCTAGGAACGGGAGTCTTGGAATAGTTGAGCACCGAATTCACAAAAATTCCAACCTGATCCTCCACGGCGCTGGGCAGCGGATCCTCCGCGGCGCTGGGCAGCAGTTAGGACGAAGAGCTGGGCGGCGATGAAGGTCGGCGCCGGCCTCGCCACTTTTTGGAACCGGTTTTATTGCCAGCCGGGTTCCCTCAAAAAGAGAGCCCCGATAAGTATCAACCTCAGGAACACTACCAGCTCCCTCAGGCGATGATGGTGGCTGAGGGTTAGCGGGTAGGAGACCAGCGGAGCCGCAGCAGACAGAGGACTAGCCGGTGGCTAGCAAACACGGGGGCTGGAGCAGGAGAAAAAAACAACAGGCTGGGGTCGGGAACATGCTGGCAGCGTATCCGGGTTCTCCACAAAGGTCTTTAGCCACTCCAGCAAGAAATCCCTCAGCCAGGGTTGGGCCGAGACCTTCCGACGAGCGATGCGGAGAGCGGCCTGTTGTACCTCCTCGTGAGGACTCTTCATCCACTCCACATGGATGCAGATTATCATTAAAATCATTAATCTCTATGTCCATCGACGCGTCCGCTGGGTCCATTGTGGCCAGTTTGTTCTGTTAGGAACTTTCCTGGGGTTTAGCTTGGACCCAGGTGCAGACGCATACGCCGTAGAGCAGGTGCAAAAATGTTTATTTCTACCAAAAGACACGAGGAAAAAACAGGAACAGAAATACTGTAGATAACTCACGACACACTGGGAAAGGCTGGGAGGCGTGACGACACGAGGAACATCATGCAACAAACTGGCCCAGAATTGAAGGTAAGGACAGACTTTATACACGGACGTAAGGAGACAATGAGACACAGCTGGAGGGGAAACACAGTTGAGCATAATGACCAATCACAGGACAGACACAGGCGGAGAAAGGAACACAAAGGCTTGACAGAGAGTAGGTTTCATGTAGTGTAGAATGTATTGGTTGACCTTCATAGACAGGCCATGTTTATGAGAGAAGTCAATAATTGGCCCTATTTTTTCCCATGCCTAAATGGCAATGCCTCTGGTTCAGATTTGGCCCTGGTGCTGCTGCTTACTTGTATGACAGCCAGTGCGCATAGTAGCCAGTGTTTTTCATGATGATATTCATTTACCACTAACTACGACAGCTTTCTATGTTCAAAATAAGACAGAAACTTGTTGTCTGCCTTTTGCTGTACGGAGGAGGTTCTTATTTTAGACATTATTGAATTATTGGTTTGGGAAGTTCGACTCTAAAAGTGTTAAAAGGACAATTGGAAGTACTCCCATGAAGACAAGGAGTGAGGACAGATGTCTCACTTTCAAAACACTTTAAAAAGACAAAAAACATACAAAGGTAGTGGAAGGGTTTTTTTTTTTTATCCTTTTAGAGAAATGTATTTACTTTTCCCCCAAAAGCCTCATGTGTCCTTTCAAACCATTGGGCACTACATGAAAACAGATGATGCTGATTTCTCCTCAGAGGGACTGACATAGAGTTGGATCCGAATAAATATTTATTTATTTATTGAATGTTACGGATGGTTCCAGTCCATGTGAACCTCTGTTTTGGAACAGACAGACGTGTTCGTGACTGATATTATGTGTATGTCAGTGTCCAAACCAACAATTATCAGCTGTCATATGGCAGGTAGAAGTATTCTTTCTGTGTAGATGAATGGATAGATGGATGGACTGATGGATTGATGAATAGATGGATTGATACAGTAGATGGATGGATGGATCCAAGCATGCATACATATCAATACTCTATTCTTTTTCTAGATGTCCCTGGTTGAACTGTTTACACACAAAGTTGGTAAACAGTTCAACCAGGGACACCTAAACCTCAGTGGTTTAACATATAAAATATTTACCCTTTTTCAAAAGTTTTTCAAAAAACTAAAGTTTAATAAGTACTTATAAAGTACATTTCTCATCTGTGTGACTACTCGATGGTTTTTACAACACGAGCCAGCATTCACTCATTCCCCTAATCATTCATACTATCATTATACATCCACCAATGAAAAAAAAATAGGGAGAAACCTGGGGTTCAGTATCTTGCTCAGGCATACTTCAAACCGTAGACCGCATGGGCCATATAGAACCATCAACCTTCAGATAAGTGGTTGAATGCTCTGCCTCCTGAGCTACAGCCAGAACAATGCTCTAGTCATGATGATCTGTTCCTGCAGAATGTTCATGGGAAGACACGAGGATTCTGAGTGACTGATAGCTATGGCGGTCATCCAGGTTTCATAGAACCTGGATGACAGAAATTGGGGGGGCGGCCCATTTGAGGAGCCGCTGTGTCACCATTACGGAATGCCAGGATCTGGTGTCCCCCTGATGGTTGCTTTGGTATATTTAGAGGTGTTGTCTGTTCGGGCGAGAACATGCCTGTTCCTCAAGACTGGAAAATGCTTTTGTGCTAGGAACACCACACGGAGTTCCAGCACATTTATATGCTCCCTGCCTCTGCTGGGCATCCCACTGGCCTCTGACAGTTCTGGTCTGCCTTACTGGGAGGCTATCCTCCCTAAGAAATCCCCTGCTGTCAGGTGTGACCACCATCTATGGGGTCTGAGGGCCAGAATATACTGCCAGACACCCTGACTACTTTGTATCTGTGCCAATAGGGGCTCCAGTTGAGACCATCTGCCCATATCTGAAGAGGCTACAAGGAGAGTAGCCCTAATGGGATCAGCATCGATGCTGAAGTCAGCATATTTACCAGCCGAAGGAAGAGTCTGTATTTCAGCATTCTGCCGAGTTGGAGAGCCCGAGAAGCTGCAGAATGGCGACACAATTCAGAGAAAGGGAGGCTTTCATTGATAAAGGTGATAAAGGTTTGGCACCAGCCCAAGGCTACTCAATACCTGACTTGGTGTAATATTGCACTTGGTTTAATTGACAGTAAGTCCAATACAGTTCACATGGCTGAGGTGAACTGAGGCTGTGTCCCTCAGAGCATTCTCCCGAGTTGGGGAGAGGATCAACCAGTCGTCCAAATAAAGCAGGATTTTCACACCGCTGGCTTGTAATGGTGATAGGGCTGCGGCCTAGCACTTTGAAAATGTTCGGCCCAAACAGAAGAACCCAGAACTGATACACCTTGCTCATGAAGGCAAACCGGAGGAACTGCCTGAGATGATGAACAATTAGGACATGAAAATATGCGTCTTTGAGGTCTATCGATACAAACCAGTCCCCTTGTCCTACGGTCTGCACGACATCTGACACGCGGAGCATGTGAAACGGAAGTACCTCCAGGAAACGGTTCAGTCCTATCCGACATTCTTCCTTGGTACAAGAAAATAAGTTGAGTAGAACCCATCGAGCTGTGCTTGTAGGTTTATAACGTCGAAGGCATCCGTCACAAGGAAGGAAGTGACCTCCTGGTTCAGGACGGGGGATTTTTGGGTATCTTAGAACTCAGTTAGTTTGATCCAAATGAAAGTTCGGGGCATGCTTCAGAATTGGAGTGCAAACCCCTTGGATAGCGTAGACACCAACCAACGGTCTGTTTCTGCTCTACCATATAGCTAAGTTTCTGCTGACAAAAGCAACTGAAGGCCTGCTTCTGAGGTTCAGGTCCTACCCCCCTAGGGGCTCAACAGGGAAGGCGACTACACAGATGGCCTATGGCACCTGAAAGGACAACCGTGCCAAATTGCGCCATTGCTGGTCCTTTGTCACTGATGTGGGCAGTCAAGCCCACTTGATTGCCCACCCGGACTAGCTGGTGGTTGGGGGCGAATGGCGCCAGGTTCCACAAAGCTCCCCTGCTTAGACGAAGACCGAGGTACCCGTCGTAGACTGGCAAACTGTTGTCTAGTTCAATCAGCCTGTACACTATGCTCCAGGGCCTGCTGAATAGCCCAAACAACAGTTGGGACTTCGCCAAGCATACATGGCAACAGGCTTGAAACTACAGTTTTTGCATGGCCTCCCTCCGCTTGGAGGGAGGCTCAAATGTGAGCCCAACATATCAAGAAACACACAAACTAGCTGCACCACTAGCAAGTACACTGTAGTTACAAGCAAGTTAGCGGCCGACCTGTAGCTGCTGTAAACAGTGTTAATATAGTGACCAATCCCACCAGAGAAAACCCGAGCCGGTGTCACCCAATACTGCTGGCATCAGGCGATAACACCTGAGCAACAAAGCAACAAACAAATTTAAGTTGTTAGTAGCTTGGTTACGGAATAAGTTGCACGTTTTAACCGCACACACACAACAAGGCGAGGATAACCGTTGGTAGAGAATTTAGCATGCTGTACTCGCCACCCCTGGTCGTAATGTCAATATGCTGACCACACCATTTAACATAGTGGAATCGTTGCCGCGAAAGTGGTCTGTTTTAGAATTCCAATAGCAAGTCGCAGCTTCTGGTGGACAAGGGTTTTCCACGAAGCACCACGATTGGGTTATGAAGCTACAGGCGACTAGCCGATCAGAAATATGACAAACAAATAGTTGACCTGTTTTCATTAATCCACAATCGCAAGAATATAGAAGGAACTGATCACCTGGTGACACCGGAAGATATAGACACTCTCGTTCCATCACTGGTGACTTTGTTGATGTAATTACTCACATTACATACTGATAATTAGTTTATCATTTCTTTATAGTCATTAGTTTATTTAATGCTGCACCGTTCTGTGGATGACATTTTGCAGAAATATCTGAACACTAAAAATCAGTGGTAGTCTTGAAAGTGAAAGTCTGCCCTCCAGGATGGAATTCTTTAATTTCTCTGGTTGATCTCATTGTTGAATGAATATCATTGCCTTACTGGAACATAGAGAGTACTCAAGCCTGTATCTAAGTGGTGTCCTCAGCTGAACTGGGTTCAGTCTGTGTGTGTGTGTATTCGTGTTCTTGTATTGGTGAGCGTGTTTTAATGTCCTTTTTCTTCAGCTGGGTGGCTCAGAGAGGGTAGGACGGGATTACCAATTTGACTGTCCTCCCTCACTTTATGTCCAAACCACAAACATTCACACGTAAGTGTACGCACACACATTCCAACACAATTTTTTAGCGCTAATTATAGAGATTTGAGAAATCCACTGATCTCCAGTCACCATTTAAAAAGCACATTCTTATATATATAGCTGTAGTTATATCTGCCCTTAGAGTCGAAACTACTAAGAATATATACCACAATTTACTGTTTAATACAGCCTTTTTTTCCTGTGCCTTACCCAGCCTTTTACATTCAACATAATCCATCTTTGTCCCCGAGTAACCTCTATTATCTCATCATGCCCACACACAATCTGCCCTATGTTCTGCTCTTCCCGTGCACATCCTGCTGTGCCAACCCCATCTGCTGCGTGATCCAGCAAGAAGCAAGCATCATTCTTCCGCCCATCTTTGCGGCAGATTCAAAATATTTCAAACTGTTGCTTTATCTTTTGTGTAACAAGCCACTTGTAGGATGATTTTTGAAAGTCTGGAATGAGAAAATATCTCCCTCCATATTCAAGATTCAAGATTCACATTGTCATTTCACTTTATTTAAATACACAGAGTGAAACAACATATTGTTTGTCACCAGCTACTAACAGTGTATTTAAAAAAGATAGAATAAATACAAATGAATAAGTAATACAATTAACAATAGCTAAAATAAAAACCAAGCAAACATTTCCAAAAATGAGTAGTCGTGTTTAACAGAAGTTCTGAGTTTGAGAAAAAGGGTGCATTTAATGCTGCATTTGATGCACTGTAATGTTTACAGTCCTTTGCAAAATTGTCTTTGGTGGTGGCTAGTTAGGGAAACTTTCCTTTCTGAGTCTCCAGAAGGGGTGGAGCCACTGGGCAGCTTCTTTGAATACTGCTGTGGTGGTGGTGGAGAAGCACAGGGCGTCAGCTAAACCCTCTCCACGGCAGCCCAATCGATGTTTAGTGTTGTGTGATGGTGCACATCCTTCTGAAATCAATCACCATCTCCTTTGTTTTGTCCATATTGAGGACGATGCTGTTCAGTCTGAACTACACTCAGTCTGAATGCTGCTCCACCTCCATGCTGTAAGCAGACTCATCGTTGTCACTAACGAGACCCATCACTGTTGTGTCGTCAGCAAACTTTATGATGTGGTTGGAGCTGAGTCTGGTAGTGCAGTCGTGAATGAGCAGACAGAACAGCAGGGGACTCAGGACACAGCCTTGGGGTGAGCCTTTGCTCACTAAGATGGATGGCTGCCCACGCTGAGTGTCTGCTGCTGCCTCGTCCGGAAATTGAGGACCTAGTTGCAGATGCCAGTGCCTACCCCAATCCTCAGATTTTCCACCAGCTGTTGTTGAATGATGGTACTAAACGCTGAGCTGAAGTCAATGAAGAGGATCCTGGGAGGGCTTGTAGTCAGTTATGTTCCGGAATCCCTGCCACAAACGATGTGAGTCCTTGTCGTTCATGGACTATCCATGTAAATCTTCCCCTGCTAGGTCAAGTGTCAAGTGGGGAAAAAATCAATTCAGAAAATGTAATTCAACATGCCGTTTAATCGAGCTTCTATACATATGAAAAAACATAGAATAATAAAAAATGTACCCAAGAAATCAACTTATTTCATTCAGTAATTAAGAAAAGGTGTGTAAGGACAGTGTGTTTGATGTCACATCTCTTCTTGTATTCTGGATCACATTAAAGGCTGAATAGCTCGATATAGCCATGGATTCACTGAACATGTTAATTCCATTTGCTCATCATGTCTGAGCCAAGTAGAGTTTTCTGCAATGAATGCAAAGAAAACTAAATTGTGCACAGGTTTGAATCTTAGACAACAAACAAGCTTTGATGGAAAACTCTTATTGCAGAGAAACAAACCCAGGGTTACAACTGATTCAGTAATGATGAGATACAAGTAATTAGTGTCATGCAAGAGAAAAAGAGTCTGTTTTAATTCTGCGGAACATTTCATTTTTAATTTAATTAATACATCAGTCAACACTCATGAATAATAAAAATAATAATCATTATAGTATTATTATTATTTTAGGGTTATAATTGTTGTTGATAATGATGATGATATATTAAATTAATTATTTTGAGAATAATAACACTATATTAAGTTAAACAAAATATAATTATAAATAATAGTTAGTTATTGTAAGTAAACAAAACAGAAACTGCTGGATTATATCTTAATGTATTTTAATATTTATCTATTTTCATAGGGTAAAGTTATTTTTTGTGATACTGTTATTTTATTGTTTGTGACTATAATACATTTAGAAGTATTTATTTCAGATTCATTTGTTTCATTTATTAATCTGTTTATGTTATACATCTTACACCGTTTTGTGTTCTACAAATTTACGTGCACGTATAGGTACGTATAGCCACAGGAGTTGGGGGGCATTTTAACCAAATTCTGCTTAGGGCACTCACCATAAAGTAAGCGAGAAGTGGTTCAGTAGATTTATTATTATCATGTTAACAGACAAGAAAACTGACACACGTCGAAAGGTGCAGTTAACTTTGGTGCAGTTAACCAAAGTTAATAATGAACGACTAGAAAAAGTTACTCCATAACAATAACAAGGATGAATGTATCTGTAGTTTATAGGTTTGCTTGGATCTGCAGTTATTAATGTAATAATTTGAAACAATCCCTATGTTGATAAAAACTAGTTGTGAAGCAGTGAAATGATAAGCTTAGTAAAAAACAGACAATGTTTCCCCAGGCAAGGGTGCTGAGATTTAGGGGTGGTGGGAAAGTGGAATGAAAAAAATAAGAGAGAGACATGAGTGGAGAGGGCTCAAGAGGGAGGAGAATATAAGAGAAGCATGAGAGGACCCAGGGAGGAATGGAAGGATGTCAGAGAGGAGATTAAGAGAGAGGGTGAGCGGCAGGGGTTGAGGAAAGATGGATGCAGCCCGTGACTGTGGTTGCAGTGGTGACTTCCCACACTGTCTGACTCCTGCATGCACACAGCCCGGGTCACAGGGGAAGCATTCGATCCACACGCACACACGAGACATGACCGCTTGATTCTGTTCAACTGATGCAAAGTTAAAAACAGACAGACAGCACCAGAGAGGAAAAGAGGAGGTGGAGGGCTGAAAGAGCTAAAGAGAGAGAGAGCGGAGAAAGTAAAAGATTTAGAAGTCAAGCGGTCAGGAGTATCTCTGCAGTTCCTCACCAATCCGTTAAATACAAGAGAACCTATTTAATGTGTGTCCAAGCAGCGGAGGAATGAGAGAAATGATACCAAATATTTAAAAAAAACTGCCTGTTCTGTATACAGAGAACTGGTTAAGCGCCTCAGGCTTTACACACTGAGTATAATAATTAAGGACTTTGATAGATAAATGTCAACAAGCCATCCATGTGCCTCTCTTGCATTTCCTCTTCTCTCCTCTTTTTCCAGAGGAGCTATCCTGACTGGAATGTTTTGTTTTGAATGTTTTGCGTCATCCTTGTCTTGGTCTTCACATCCTTCACTTGGTCGTACCTTTCATTCTGTCCGTTGTTTCGTTTTATTCAAGCATATTTCCAATTTTTACAAGTTTGTTTATTCCTTTTGTGAGAGAGTGAAAAGCGTAGCGAACGTATGAGTCTTTGTCAGCATAGATTCCCCCTTAGCTCTTGATCTACTTTGTTGTTTTGTACATGATAAAATGTATTTCAAACTAACAATGAGCTGAAAAGATTTGGATGGATTGGTTTGGATTCAATTCAGTCGTCTTCGCCTGTGCACACAAAGATTGTATCAGCATAACGTTGAATAATATTCCGCTTTATAATTTTTATGAGGTAGCAGCCACGCAAACTTACCACTCTGCACAAATTCACACTTGCCTGTCCTTAAAAGCAGCCTTTCGTGTCAGTGAATGTGAAAGTGCTCCCAGATTTTCCCATCACTTCTCCCTGTAATCCCCCTAGACCTCCTTCTGAGGGCTGGACTTGCACGCTCACGCTCCCTAGGGGGTCTCTCTCTCTTCACCTATCTCTCTCTCTCCCTCTCCCTCTCTCCTTTGCACACATGCACAATTTGGTTCAGGTCCAGACGGTATCTTAGCTACTCCAAAACTTACATTTTAAGACAGATAATTTGACCTCCACATCCAGAATATTGTGGTACAGAGAATAATCCATGTTTCTCTCAGTTGTGACAAGGAATTCTTTGTGTGGTTTCACACACAGAACTTTGGATGGCAGAAATGGTTCATAATGGTTCAGGTTTTCTCCATTCGTAGAAAAGGGAACTCACCATGTATCTCTAGAGTCCCACAGCCAAACATATACGAAACATACTTACCAGTTTGTGTCCCAATGCAAATAAAAATCCAATGCAAGTGGACCGTAATTCGAAAAAAGAAGCACTCACTTCCCGGGGTTCATCATCGGCAGAGACTTTACCGGAAAATGGGTAGTTTCATAAACAGCAACAGCCTTTTCAAGCTTGTGTCTCCTCTCTGAATCCAAACTTTTTATTAAGCTTGCTTTTAGAATCAGATAATGGCTTCAGACTTGCAACTTTTGGGTAGCGTTCACTCGTGACTTACTTAATATCTATTCTTGTGCTTCTGTGTGTGTTGGGTGAATATGCCGATGTGATTAGCGCCAGTGGAGGGAATAATATTTTGTCTGCCCTGACTTGATAGAAGGAGATGGAATGCAGCTACTGCTCTTTATTATAGTTCAGATCATCTACTTCACTATCAGATAAACAGATTCAAATGTGCACATTTGCACACACATAGAGACATCAGCTCTTCTAATATAAATAAGCCCACTTATACACACAGTGATGCTGTAATGTAAAACAACAGCTGGTTTATGTATGGATATGTGTGTATAGCCCTATTCTCCATCTGTATATCTGTTTGTGATATATGTGAGTATGCATGCGAGTGTACGTGGTTGTTTGTCTCTATGTGTTTGCCCTTTGATGATCTGGTACCCCACTTTCTTGTGAAATGTGAGCTGGGAAAATTTTAAACATCTCTGCGTCCTAACAAAGGATTTGTGGTTACTGGAAATAGATGGATGGAAGAGCCAATGTTCACAGCTATTTTATGACTTTGTCCTTTTAGTTTTGGATTAGGATTGCATTGGGTTAGTTCTTCCAGCAGAATTTCTTGTTGCTGCTCCCAAAGTTTAAGAGCTCCCCCAAAATGTCTAACAGCAGCTTATAGACTTTCTGGCTCAACCATGAGCAAGAAATACTATAATAATACTAAATACATATGGTGGTGGTGGTGGTGGGGGGTAGTAGGATTTTTTTTAAATCCTACTCCGGTAACATAATTTCCAGCCTTCTGGTAATGACATTTCTCATTTGGTGGAGCGCTTTAACTTAGGGTCCATGTGGGAAACGTCATCATCATGCAAGGCAGGGGAGGTTGGCTCGTGGCATCATCATAATAATAATAATAATAATACATTTAATTAGAGGGGGTCTCATGTTTAGATGTTCCAAAACCACTGCCTTCATTGTGTCCAATGTTGGGAACTATTGGGAATCCTGCAGCCAATCAGAACCAAGTAATCACCTAAACTATCATAAAAACATTGGTGATAAAACTTGGTTAACAGTCATGCTGCTTCACATTTTATCAATCAGCTGCTGAAATGATATTCTATTTGGACAGAGGATCAGGAAATACATGAACTTCACTCTGTCCTAATTCTATCTCACTCTCATTTTCCTCTTCATCTCTTGTTCTCTGATGCTTCTCATGTTGTTCTTATCATATATTCTTTATGGAAAATTGTATACCCCACGGACATTCCAAAAATATGTATTTTTTTAATATCAGAGCTTTTAGTCTTGAGGGTTGTAGATATAACGTTGCTTTAATTGCTTATCTATTCAAGTGCAGAAAGTGCTGCACTGTAAAAAAAATAGTCAATGCAGTCTTATGTGTGTATCTCTATATGTGTAATGGAGAATGCATACACTTTTTTCAGTGGATTTCATTTTTTTAATTCAAAATCCAGTCATTTTCTGTGATTTTTTTATTTGGTTTCAAAATGTAACAATTTGTTTTGGGTTTTTTCATTATTTACAGAAGCCTCACTGACAATGGAACATGTGTTTGTGAACACAAACATGTGTTTGAGTCTGATACAAAAGTCTTGAGGCATTTACAGCATAAATGAGTGAGAAACAAACTGTTTGTCATTGCTGTATCAAACTAAGGTATTCGTTTTTCCAAGAAACATGCTATTTGGACAAATACGTTTGCTATTTCCCTGATTCAAAATTTTCCTGCAAACACTTTGAGTAGAACATTTGTTTAGAAGAAAATGTGTTATATGTGCAGCACACTGATTTAGACGCAAAATTGGATAACTAAGTAACTGAGTGCTTCTGTGTATGTAAGCATATGTTGCTCTGAGTGTTCATATATTTTCTGTGTGTTTACAGGGAAACATTGATTAAGTCCCATGACAGAGCTCTCACCAAGATTCAGGAAAATTGCAGACAACAAAAGAAAGGTAATTCATCACCAACACTTGAATAATCTTGATCCATTGCCATCCAGTGATTGCTAAAATGTCCAATAATATCCTTCAAAATACTGGAACCATACCGCAAGTGTTCAAGTTAGCAGCTGTACAACAATCTCATTCAATGTCAAAGGAACAGTACACTTAACTCAAATGATTATGTCCATTTTGTGAGACAGCAGAGTATGTCCCGAAAATAGAACTTTATTGATATTACTCTTTAATACTTTAAGAGTAGGATCCATTGTTATTTTCTCACAAACTTTCACAAAATGCCCAGGAATCCAGGAAGACTTTGATTTAGGGTAGAGCTAATGTACTGAAGTGAATTTCAATTCAAAAACCAATTTTTTGTAAAACCAGATGAAAAAAAGAAGTTCAGACACCTTAACTGTAATTACGAAATCAGGAGAATCAGGAGGAAACTCCTGACATCGGTAACTGTATCTGTTCTTTCGGCGGCTGTGTGACACAGGTGTTCGCCACGTAGTGATGTTTCATTAATGTTTTCTATGGTGCTTCGACTTGCTCCAGTTATGTTGGGAAACCCGAGTTTCGTAGCTTGTTTAGTATTAACTTCAATAGGATGAGCACTTCAATTCTTATCCAAACTGCCCAAACATATTTAATAATATATAAACTTCTTCATCACTGCAGAAGAACTACTCTTTCACTGCTAGCAACACTAAGTCTTTAAATTTCAGTGACGTCACTCTGCCTGTGCAATGATGCGCAGCTGTCCGAAATCAGGATAAAACCAGCATCCCGACATTAAGGATGTGTCATAATCCTTATGATAAGAGAACTTTTTCATCACTTCTCAATCCAGGATGCTATTACATGTATACTTATGATGTAAGCATAGATGTCGGCCAGGAGCAGACATAACCTTACTGAAGCCGTTTTCGAACAGAGAATGAGCAACATCGTCTCAATAAACACACATCTCTATGACGCCTTTGTTTGCTTACAACAAACTCAAAACAATGGTGGCAAAACAATGATCTCGTGTGTGATTTTAAATACGATCCATTTTTCCACGAAAAATGCGTACCATATATCACAGAAGTGGTATATGGTACCACTTCACCCCTTTTTTTTCTTTTTTTTTCTTTATCCTTAAACTATTATACTATTTATAATAGTATAAAAGTATACTATTTGGTTGGTGGGCTAGTAATGGCTGCCGAACCACTGACCTTCTGCTCATGGCTTCTAACTTCCTGCACCTGAGTCACAACAGATCCACACCTGAATGTTCCCTGGTATGACTAGATTAAAGTTTCACCAGTTGCATTTCCTAGAGTACCTGGAAATTGGCGTATGTGGAGTCTAGATGTAAAGTTTTAATTATGCATGAAGAACTGCAAATCAAAGCCTTTCTCATACGTTCAGTGGCTCTGGGTTTATCAGTTTATGACAGGCAAACATTTTGTCCCAGTGGGTAGGAGTAAACAGACGTTAGGAAAGCATCCAAGCCATTGTCACAGTTCAGAGGACTTTAACAGGGAGGATACTGCCACACACAATGTGGATAAGTTTATAAGGCTCTGAGACCACCAGGCTGTTTGACACCAGATAAACGAAATATGCACATTAACACACATGCACCCATACACACACAAACACACACGCATGCACACACACACACAAAACCAATCTGCTTTTTATTAGTGTGACAGTGAAGCAGTATCTTTTGCAATGTCTAACTGTCTGCCTGACTGTCGGCAAGTCACGGAGGTTTGGTTTGGTTACATTAACACAAGGAAAATGTTTCATGTTCATGTCTCATGTTTGTCAAAAATGAAAAGAATGGCTTTTGTAACTTCAACAGTTCTGTACCGTCTCTTGATGTTTAAATAAATGAGATTAGTCCATCCTAAGGTCTGCCCCAAATGAGTGACATAACCTCAAAATCTCAGGCAATGGTTGTCTGCTGGAAAATGGTGGATTGTTCCCTCTGGTTTTGGGTTTAGTTGCTTCCTCAAGGATGAAGTTAAAGTATATCATGGTCCGTCATGGGGAAGGGAATTCCAAACCGAAAGGCAAAGCTTGCAGTTTACTTCTCGATCTATATAAGTGAGGAGCTCAGAAATCTGAATAGAGCAAGAAGTAGAGTTGCTGCATATTCTTATTAAAGGAAGCTAATTGTGGTGGTTCAGGCATCTGATTAGGATACTTCAGCGTGCCTCCCACTTGAGTTTTTTCATGACATGACCAACTGGTTTAAATTCAGTGGAGGGATTGCCTTTGTCTTCTGGGCTAAGACTGCCCAGAAGTGAGTGGATGGATGGGATTTGCCTCTACCATATAATGACTTTGGCATAAGCTCATTCCTATAGACATTCCCTATTTCATTGGGAAGTTGTTGGCAACACAGCTTCCAAGGTATTTGATTTTTAGTTCAGTATCTTAGTAAATTTGATGCTGTTAATTAGGGATACGACAAGTATTCAGTTATTTAGTTGCCTACGAATTTAATAGTCGATTTGTCGGTGACGTCATCGGACACTGCCTCCGACACCGCGGAATACGAAGGAAGTAAACATTAGGGCCAAGGCAAAACCATAGCGACAGAAAAACATCCAAGGTGTGGGATCATTTATCCCTCAACACCGCCAAATAATGTTGAAAACAAGATTGGCAAGATTTGCAAACCTGACCTGTCCTGGCGTGTAGCGCATCAGTGATGCTGGAGCATTTGAGGCGGAGACAGATGGCTCAGAAGATGATGAAGACTCGTCTCTGTGAGGTAGTCAGCTAGTTAGCTAGCTTAATGTTAAAGGACACGTACTTAATGTTTCTGTTGGGTTTAACGTGAATTTTTAAAATGAAGTGAACTGTTAATGACGTCGAAAGTACCAAATAACTATTTTTAAATCACAATGACACTCTTCAACACTCTCCACTCTTCTACAAATACGCCCTTACGTTAAAATTATACACCTTGCATTGCTCATAGAGACGTTCCACATTACGGCTGAAAGTCTGTCGATGTCTGCCGAGTGCACACCTCAGCGTGTGGGAGTGTCAAATGTGGGCTGCATCCAGGATGACTTGAATCTTGAATTACTTCACTTATTTAAACGTAAAAGTGCGTAAAGTTTGTCTCCCCCTTCAGTGAAAAAAGTTTTAAAAAAAGGCCTTGCTTGTACGTTAATCATATATTTTTTTTAATCTTATCAAGCATTTTTTGTATTGGAGATGCAATCTCTATTGTAAAGAAATATAAATAATTCTTTCTTAACAAGATAATTTACAAGAAAGAAGCCAACACAATTATCTTGTATTGAGCAAAAAAAAAAACACGTGCTATCATTCATATTTTGCTGTGCATGTGTTTGTTGTTTGATGACAAACACAATGTTGATGTGCATATGACACCCCAGGTCTCAGCATACTCCAATGAGTCAAACATACGGGAGCTATAAAAGACGGTCGCATAGAGTGCGTTCCACTTGAGTCAGATGTATACACTAGGATTGCGTCTACATGCATGTCTATACAGGTTAAAGTTCTTTAACCGCTGTCCTTCCATGCACTAGAGCTTAAACTCATAAAAAGGAAGTGGTCAAACTTTAGCATTCTTTAAATACGAATAGCAGACACATACACAAAAATGGATGTACACACATAAACCTTCCATGCTTCTCGCACGAACATTCACACAGCAAAGAGGAATTGGTTCTCTCTTATTTGATCCAAAACATGCAATGTTCGTTTTCGATACAGTCTCTCAATCCACAAGCGTTACACACAGACAAACACGCACAAGCCCAAATATACACATTTTCACACAACAGTCTTCTTTTTTTTATGACACCCACATCCGCTTTTTCTTTAAATTTCACAACAAGTTTAAAGTTTTACTTCCTTGACAATTATATTTTTGATTACAAGAGTAATATGACAAAGTCCTCGTGGCCATGCTTTGCACAACTAAAGTCCCTTTCACATGTTTTAACACCCATAACAATATATAAAACAAAATATTCAACAATAATCTTCAAAAAGTGTCTTTAGAGGTTAGAGAGTATGTTAGGAGACAGTATTTTGAGATTAAATATGTTTACACTAGGACAGATTTGTTTTGAATGGTTGTAAGAGGACACATAATCATTTCAAAAACCTTCTCTGGTAGTTACAAAACCTTGAGATGGTTTTCATTAGACATATATTCATTTTGTGTGGCTGTTTTGTAGCTAGAAATTTCACACAGCACTTCTGTCTCCATTTGTCTGTCTGAGTACTTCTTGTAAAAATTCTTTGAGGAAGATTTGAGTGACCTTCCTCCTTCCTTTTTATGGCATAAAAAAAAAATCAATTCTTCAGTCTCTTTAAAGACTCTGAATTAGAGACAGGCTTTGGGATGTGGGCTGGACTCAGCTTCAACTTGGAGTTTTCTTTACACACTACATACACTGAAGGATTATTTATGAAGAAAAGAATATTTGATATGGTCATAAGTAGGCCTCAATCATTTGTAAAAAATAATAAAAACATTTATTGTGATTATTTTATGTTTAAGTTATGTTTGAAAAACAATGTTTTTTGTAAAGATGCTCTCCATATTGTTTAAAATATAAACCTTTTGAGTAGAATATGGTATGTAAAATGTAGAGCTCATTGAGTTGATTCATAGGCTCCAAATTTGGAACAATGTTTGAGATGGTTGGTTATGGCCTGAAGCTTTGGAGATAAAGCTCCCCCTAGTGTCAGAGGTATACAACTTACCTTTACCAAAATCAATCGAGTTCTTTCTCACACTAAAGTCTATCACAGAAATTTACAAAATTTTAAAATGACCCATGAAATAGTTGTTGAGTTACCGAGCCGTATCTGATTAAAAACATGTAATTCGGTAGAATCATGATTTAACTGGGGGGGTTCAAAAGTTTTGCAAAGAGCTGTAAGCATGTCATATCCTCATTTTAAAAGCGTGATCCTAGAATCACCCACATCTCTTATCAATCTTTTAACCAGCACATTACTAAAACTGTTAAATTCTGAATGCCGGCCATCCTGAGGGACCTGCTACTACATGCTTCAGTTAGTCTGTCTAACCTTTTCACAGTTCAAATGACTGCCCTCCACACAAAGTTCCATCTGTCTTCTCTAGACCCACACGTAGTTCAAAACTTTAGGGTCCTACCACAAATGCAGACACTCCTCCTTCCCAGTGGAGCGAGCGAGTCGGCTGAGCTTTATATAGCACATGAAAAGAAACCGAAACAGAGATGAAATGGAAGAAGAAGACAACAGATTATGGTGTCTTTATTTTTTGAACTATGATCTGCAAATATTGCAGTCATAAGTCATAGTCAGTATTTAAGGATGTTGGGGTTATCTCATCTAGTCTCTGAGTAATTACAAAAAGGCTGCTGACAAACATTTTTTGCCATAATTATTATTAATGTAATCTGTAAGGCTTCCCTGCTGAAATACAACACAGTGACTCATTTGAAATGATATATTGTTACCTTTTCAGAAGGGAATTTTCAGCTCCACCAACCTGAATACTTCACTTTGCCACATCTCCAATTTAATATTAATTAATTTATTGTTCAGGGAAAGTCCAGAGTCTCTATTTTAAATGGCAATGTTTGCACTGTTTATGCAATCATGTGGGATTTTGTAGGTGGCTTCTGCCGTGGAAGAGCAGAGAACCAAGAATGCATTACACTTAAAGCAGCAGGCAAGGAGATTCGCAGGGAGTTGGTGTTGGAGCTGACAATTACCACAGAGACGAACCAACTGCTCGTTTTACAATACCATCGGGACATTTCACAGCTTCAGCAGAAGGTGAGTGCCTGTTTATGATAATGAGAATAAATAAAAATGACCGGAGTACAACACAACATCACATTGTAAAACTATATCAACACATCTTATTTGTTATGGAGGATAAGATTGTTTTTTTAGTTGTTATTCCTTAATAAATCTTAATTCTCTTTTTTCCCTCACTGCCCGGCTCAGGCCAGCACCGGACCCATTCCTTCTACAGTCAGGTCACATTTTAATATGACACTTGTGTTACAATATAAGCTGCCACTTTTATACTTATCCTCCTTACTTTAAATTACCATTTTAGGAATCTGATCTCTGATCTCTGATCTCTAATCTCTGCTTTCGATCAATCAATGAATATTTATTTATATAGTGCCAATTCAAAACAACTGTTGTCTCAAGGTGCTTTCCAGAAAGAGCAAGTCTAGACCAAACTCTTTATATAATTATCTACAGAGACCCAACAAAACCCTCCGTGAACAGGCACTTGGCGAAAGGACGAAAAAAAACTGTCTTTTAAAGGGCAGAAACCTCGAGCAGATCCAAAACTCAGAGTGGACGGTCTACTGCCATGACCGGTCGGGAATGAAAAAAGAGAGAGAGAAAGAGAAACACCGATATCAGGTTATGCTAATCGGCTTTCCTCCGCTTCTCCAGGGTTGGGCTGCAGCGGCAGCAGGGATCCCAGGTTGATAATTACAATAATAGTAATGTAACATTTATCAATAGTTTATGGGGAAATACTATACAATATTAATAATACTCCTAAACATCATCGTGATCATCTTGAAATCAGTCGAAACCGAGCAGGTCCACAGCAGCAGATGCAGTCACCAACCATGTGACCTTACAGGGTAAGAAAGCACAAAAAATCCAGAGAAGAAGTCAAGTTAGTAACACGCATTTAACCATTAACATGCATTTATGCAGTAACATGCATTTATCCAGTAACATGCATAAGCTAAGAGCTATTTTATGCCAGCCTTAATTATAGGTTTTATCGTAAAGGAAGGCTTTAAGCCTACTTTTAAATGTAAAGAGGATTTCTGCCCCCCCCGAACCCAGACTGGGAAATGGTTCCACAGGAGAGGAGCCTGATAGCTGAAAGCTCTGGCTCCCATTCTACTTAAGTACACGCTAGGGACTTCAAGTAACCCTGCATGCTGGGAGTGCAGAGTTCTGATTGGACAATATGGAACTATGAGCTCCTTCAGATACGTTGGTTCTGACCGTTAAGGGCTTTGTAAGTTAGCAGAAGGATTTTCAATTCGATTCAAGATTTTACCGGGAGCCAATGAAGGGAAGCTAATACAGGAGAGATATGTTCTCTTAGCCTGGTTCTGGTCAGCACCCGTGCAGCAGCGTTTTGAATCATCTGGAGGGGCTTCAGACTTATTGGGACTTCCTGCTAGTAGAGCATTACAGTAATCCAGTCTGGAAGTAACAAATGCATGAACTAACTTTTCTGCATCTTTTTGCGACAGAATTTTAGAAATATTACGCAGATGAAAAAATATGTGGGAGTGAAAGGACATATCCTGATCAAAGATAACTCCCAGGTTCCTCACAGTGGTGCTGGAGGCCAAGGTCATACAATCCAGAGTAGATATATCATCAGATAAATTGTTTCTAAGGTGTTTGGGTCCCAACACAATAACTTCAGTTTTATCTGAATTTAATAATAAAAAGTTGCAGGTCATCCAAGTCTTAATGTCTTTGAGACACGCCTCTAAATTAGATAAGTGATTAGATTCACCTGGTTTCATTGATAAGTACAATTGTGTGTCATCTGCATAACAGTGAACGTTTATGGAGTGTTTCCTGATAATGTTGCCTAAAGGGAGCAAATATAGTGTGAATAATATTGGCCCAAGCACGGATCCCTGGGGAACTCCGTAGGTAACTTTGCTATGCATGGAGGATTCATTGTTAACAAATACAAACTGAGATCTATCACATAAATACGACTTAAACCGATTTAATGCAGTGTCTCTGATGCCAATTAATTTTTCAAGTCTTTGTATTAGAACTTGGTGGTCAATAGTGTTAAATGCAGCACTAAGATCCAACAAGACCAGAACAAAGGCCAGTCCCTCATCAGATGCCTTTAAAAGGTAGTTTGTAACTTGACCAGTGCTGTTTCTGGGCTATGGTAAACTCTAAAATCTGTCTGGAAATCCTTAAATAAACTATTGTTACACAGAAAATCACACAATTGTTCGGCCACCACTTTCTCTTAGATTTTAGGGAAGGTTAGATATCGGCCTATAATTTGCTAAAACCTCTGAATCAAGTTTCGGCTTTTAAAGCAGTGGTTTGATTTTGGCTATTTTAAAGGACTTTGGTACGTAGCCTGAATTTAAAGACAGATTGATTATTTCTAATAGAGAGTTGCTGACTAAGGGAAAACTTTCTTTAAGTAGACTATTTGGGATTGGGTGTAGGAGACAGGTTGTTGTTTTGGATAAGGAAATAAGGGAATTTAATTGTTTCAGATCAATAGGAATAAAGCGGTCTAGATCTGCTCCAGGTCTATCTGTTGTTTCCAAGCACATAGTCCTGGGTGGTAAACTTGAGCCAATTGAAGGCCGGAGGTTGTGGATCTTGTCCTTAATAAGTAGCAATGTCTCAAGCAAGACCACAATGAAGTGGATTGAGCTAAACCTCTATTATTTATTCAGATAATGGTACATTTTTCCAGGTTAATGAGATTATTATCTCAATATTTCTGCCAAAATAGGACGAAATGAAATATTCAGTTTTTCTTTTTTGTTATGGATTTTGGCTTTCTTGAAGGATTGAAGGATTTTTAATACGGGTCTTGCAGGTGAGCGCCGGATGAGGTTGATATGTATGACTGACGGGATGAAAAATGAAGAAAGACAGACGGAGAGAGAAAGAGAGAGAGATATACTTGAAATCCAGATCCACACAATGAAATAAAAAGACTTTGTTGCAGCATGAATAACAACCAAAACACGGAAAGGTTTCAGTAGACCTCAGACTATTAATGTGACAGTTGGTGAATTTCTGCACTCAAGTCAATTTAAGAATTCCAACTCCTTCCAACTTGCCGTCCTACACACCGTCTGTTCAAAGTCTGGATGAGGCAGCAGGAATCATGTCGCCCAAAACATACGATGCGAAAGTACAGAAACACGCATGTCATCTTGATTTCCCTGTAATATTTCCCACATATTAGGGTTAGTCAGGTTTTTGTAGATGTCAATATTGACCCTTCAATTAAAACATTTTTGGATGATTTAAATTTTTGGCAAACCATATCAACAATCAAACTGTCAGACATACGTGATGCAAATATCCACAAATCTGAATCTGTCCTTTCTCCAGCTGCAGGAAAGGGAGCGAGAGCTAGAAGGACTGCAGGATGAGCTGATGGAGGAGAGGAGGAGAGGAGGATAGGAGGAGAGGAGGAGGGGAGAGAAGCTGCAGCACACTAAACAGCAGGAGACACTACAGCTGAGCCGAGCCAAAGCTGAACTGGAGCTGATGACAGAAAGCAGTTCTGAACTACAACAAGAGGTCTGTGTATGCGCATTTGTATTCCACATTTTTCTCCACAGAATGCCTTTCCATTGTTCAAAAAAGAAATAAAGAGCAAACAAAACCTGTCACTGTACGCGTAAAAATTAAAGACAGGTTTGTATTTGTTTTATGTATTCTGCTGGTGGAGTTTTTGTGCTGCTACTCAAAGAGAGTTGGAGAGTGAGAGAGGTAGAGACAGGCAGGGTTCATATTTGCTTTGGCAGCGCGAAGAGCAGTTATGGATTTCTGTGCCAGCACCATCTAAGTGGAGCTGAATTAAATGGCGAAACAAAAAGTGAAAAGAGGGAGGCACTCCAGGGAGGAAGCAGGATGAGGTTCACATATGAGGAGCCTGAACAGAGGAAGGAATGAAGGAAGGATCACAGCTGTGTGTGGGCCCATGTGTGATTGTGAGGGGGCGAATGAAGGAGAACGACAAAACTTTGATAAATATATAATCTCAAATGAAAGCGGTGTAACCTGAACACAGTAAAAACACTGCAGGAAAACTGGTGCTTAATGATGCATGATGGATGGATTTATTCAATTCTAGGGGTTTACGTGAATAAAAGGATTAATAATAGGTGGGTTTACATGGACAGTGTATTTCCAAAAAGACTTTGGCTTCGGAAAGAAGCCAAATCAGAAAATAGATGCTGAATGTTAACAGGCCTTTCCGAAAGAGGAGGTCCTGTCTGAATGAGAATTCATTCCTCTGCAGCGGGGTAATCCGAGTCCCTTGGAGAAGATGTTCAGATGGGCTCCCGCTGCAAGGCAATGGTGTCTCATAATAATCCTTGGTGAGCGTGTGCCCGGCAACGCTACTCCCAGGAATGATGCTAATGTTTATTGGTCTACAGAAGACCACAGCAGGGATTTTATTTTCATGAAAACTCAAAACATGAAGTGAGAAAGAAAGAAAGAAGTATCTCTACAAACACATCCAAAAAACCGTCAGGAGCCGTGACAGACCTGCGCTGTCCACAAATGAAAAATATCAGCAATTTATGCTTATGCATCAATTCAGACCCACCAATGTCACTTTTTATTGAGCATGAATGAAGTTAATAAAGGAGTGGGATAGACTCCAGCCACGGTGACCCTGACAGGATAAGTGGTTATGGAGAACGAATGATCAAAGACCTCTGTCTATGATGTAGATCTGGGATTTCAGGGTGAAGTGTGTGAGGAGGAGTCTCTGCTTCTAATGTTATGGATGATGTTCATCTCTATGTAACATTTTGTAGGAGTTTGTCACACAAAACGACGTCACAAATAAGTGAATGTTTTGTAAAGTCTTAATGATGTAACGTTAGTCAGAGTAAAACCACTCTGAAGAACTGACAACACCTTTCCTCTCTCCCTCCCTCCCACAGTCGTTTCTCCGGTATATAATCAAACTTATTATCAGCTGTTTCTTCATTAAAAGCATCACAATAACAGAAAAAAACTCTGATCAAATGACAGACGCCTACCCTCTCCTAAAACTGATCTATTGTTTGCTTTGTGCTCGTCTCTCATCTGTTGACAGCTCTTCCGATTTATGTGTCGCCGCATGTAATCACCATTTCCGATTAGATCACTGCTCATGTAAACAGTCAAACAAGAATATTCTTTCGCGATTATTTCATTCTGAAAGGAGAAAAGTGTCCAAGTAAACCCAGCTAATGTGTGCCTGCTAACCTTCACCTAACTCACAAGCACTTTGATTCCTGTGCTTGAATTAAAAAAGAATGGTCTTATTGATCTCGGTTGTTGCTGATCAGCAGCATTTCTATGCATCAACCTTCCTTAGATTTTACATAGACCATTTATGGTTGAGCATGGAAGTGAAGATGGAGCACTACGAGGCTGAGCCACATTTACAGCTTGATTTGGGATTTCTTATAAGATATGCAAGATCATAATATTCTTCCTTATTATTTAATTTCCTCATTCGTTTTAAAAGAAAAACTTCAGTGTGGAGCGTCTGAAGGGTTTTATATATGAAAGCCCTAGATAGGCGGAGAGAGAGAGAGAGAGAGAGAAAGAGAAAGAGAGAGAGAGAGAGAGAGACTCAGAGAGAGACAATGATTAACGTGTGTATCACAATTAACAGTAACACTTATGCAGTTTCAGAAATATGAGATCTTAGATCAACGTTTTGTTGAGTGTTGTGTGAAAACATGTGAAAACAATATTTAAAATACAAAACTATCGGCCCATAGCACCATATTCACTGTAAGTACGAAAGCTACATCTTGACATGGCTTGATGTTATGTCATGTCATTATTGTTTTTGTCACTACTACTTTTCTATGCTGCACTGGTCTTGGCCCTGAGAATGAACATTTTGTTGAGTATACTGTGTATCCGGCTGAATGATTAAACACCGTTGAAGTTGAAGCAATAGCAATAGAAAATAAATAAAACCCGTTAAGGTTGGGCAGTTGATAGAAGATTGATATTTGGAAGTTCTAATCCTCTCATCGATATTATCTTAGTCATCACAGCAAGAATGACATGATTGCAAACAAAGATGAAAAGACACTTTTTAAAGGGAAGTCTCTCATTTGGACACATTTTGGTGTCAGTGAAGATGAAATATCTGTTCAGTAGCCACTTCTGATCTCTTCTGAGGTTGGAAGAGGGAGCCATGTTTGAACCTTATATATCTCTGTATTGATTTCTTTGCAGCATATTTCCCTGATGCCAACATTTCAGTGCTGATTGCGCTGGCCCTGCAAAAGATGTTTTCAGCATGGGAACTCAACGAAGTGAAAATCATTTCAGAAGCAAAAATATCAAAGGTATAAAAGTTCAGCATATTTACAGAATAGACAGATAATTTAGCTTTGAAGACTATGTAAAATAAATAAATAAATAATTGTTCACTAATATAATCAAGGTAAAATTTTGAAATAATCATGATTATGGGAACAAAGATCCCCCTAAAATCATGTCAACAGTTGTGAACAGAAGATTCACGGAAGACTGCAGACAAAAGTTTATTTTGTTGATTTCTGTCGGGGCAAAAGGTTCAAATTAAAATGTGGAACAAAAATTCAATTTAGCTGGATTATTCATGATGACACAAGTCAATAAATGTACAGAAACTTCAATTCTTCTGGTGGAGATGGACATCCATTCCTAGAATTCATTAGAGTCAATTCCACGTGTGTTATTCAGCTGTTTTTTAAAAGCCTCCTTTCCTCCTCTCTCCTTCATCCTGCTCAGTTGTATACCACTGCAGTCCTCCATCCTCCGCCTTTCTGTTTCTCTAACCGTGTCTGTCCATATAGGTTCAGCAAGTTCAAGGTGCCCTAATAGTGATTTTACAGCTGACATGCTCTTTTATGTCATTCATTGACCTTCTGCACAGCAACTCCTTCCCCCACCATCCCTTTCTTTCCCTTTTTCCTTATCTAATTTAAAAGTTATCAATCAATTTAATCCTCCTGGTGACCTTTTTTTTTTTTGCTTCCTTTCTGTCTTCCTAACCCTCTGATTTTTTCTTCATTGCTGTTCCCAATGATCCCATTCCTTTCTTTATAAAAGTTTTATTGATCTTTCTGTGTGTGTGTGTGTGTGTGTGTGTGTGTGTGTGTGTGTGTGTGTGTGTGTGTGTGTGTGTGTGTGTGTGTGTGTGTGTGTGTGTGTGTGTGTGTGTGTGTGTGTGTGTGTGTGTGTATGTGTGTGTGAGAGAGATAATTAGGTTTTGATCATGACCTTAAGATATCGCTCTATTGCCAAGATACTGCTGCAATGTCACTCTTGTCAGTATTCAAAGACAACAAAGGAACAATCAATCCCTTTAGATGAAAGACTCCTTTTAGGACGGCTCATTTAAGAAAGAAAGTTTTTCACCATTCTAACGGAATCAAAAAACAAATACTGATCTTAATGACCATATGCATACATGTGGACTTCATCGGATGCTCACTTGTCAGACATGATTTGAAAGTCCTTAAGAATTTCAATAATCTTTAAGAAAAAAATAACACATGCTTGAACTAAACTCTAAAAGTAGGAAAATTTATTGCAATAAAATACCCTTTTCTCCCATGTAGGAGCCAAGAGTTATATCCATTCAACCAACATTGTGACATAGTAGGTAAACCAGAATAAGCTTTTTTGACCACACTTTGTAAGATACACTGGAAATGCTGATGGTAGAGGAGGATGTGACAATGTATGTGGTAATTAAAAAGTGAAAAGAAATTGCAGGCATTAATGCAGTGGAGTGTTTTCTCTAAATAAAATACATCACAATACATGAACAGCAGGTTTTGTTGTCTTTCCACTTCTTTATTCGTTGTTCCTCCCATGAATAACAGCTATCCCTAAGATTGAAGATCACACTGCTCCATTTCATCTGTCTCCTCTGTATTCGTAAGCTCTCCGGAAACGTATTGCTGGAGAACATATTACAGATGAAGGGCTCCATCCATACCCATCTTTTACACGGAGCAAAATAGGCTTTTAAGGGCCATCCATAAGAATTAACATGTATGCTAATGGCTAGCCTGATTATGGTTGGATAAAAAAAATAAGCACAATGTTTTCACCACTGCTAAGAATACAACCTTGAATAGCATTTAAGTAAGTTTCATGTTAGTCTCACACCAAACCTATGTGAATGAATTCTGGATGTGTGGATTTATAGAAGAAAAAATAAGTTGTCAAAAAGTTCATATAGCCTATGAATTATATTCATACTGTGTCTTACTATATTTTCTTTGATATTTTCAGTCTATTTTGCCATCATTACTTCAAAAAGAAGTATAACTTGTATGTAACGTACAGTTATATTTTGAAAGCCCGTTATTTTATCGCTGGAGACGAAGGTGGAAGTACAAAAAAAAACTTTAAGTGTATTATTTTACACATAGACACACTCCAAAACACAATCTGGCGCTGCCCCCTATCAGTCCTAATTTCTCTCCTCCCTCACTACTTTCATCTCTGCACATCCAAAACTTTTACTCTCCCTCTTTCTTTAAGTTGTTTCTTCCCCCCGACTCAGAGTCTTCTTGTCCCTCCCCCTCCCTCTCTCGTTGTCGTAGAGAGAAAAAGGTCACTGTGTCTGGTGGGAAAGACACCTGACCTTTAACCTCCTACTAACATCACTCAGATCACATAACACAAAGCACACATCACATGCAATGTCAAATTGAGCGCGTGTGTTTGTGTGGGTGTGTGTGTGCGTGCGTGCATTTTAGTTTGAGTTGGGTGTACTAGTCCGACTAATGTAAGATTATAATACGACCAGTATATAATGCTGATTATGTCTTTTACATGTGTTGGCATATGTATAATGTGTAAGAGTGTGTGTGTGCGTGCTTGTTTGTGCGCGTGTGTTGACGCTGGAATGTGGTTTACAGTGTTAGATTAAAAGCAGGGTCTCTGTGGGTCTGCGTGTGACTTCCATCAACTCGCCCTGTAATCCTGCTCTCACCGGGAGCCTCTAATGATGGCTGTCTCTCACTACAGTTAAACTGCCATGCACGACATTGCACACGCACACACACACAGGATCTAACACATGCCTGCATATAAACGGGCAGGAAAAAGTTTTGCACAGAAAGGAAGTGGCCAAACACATGTGTGCAAACTGTCACACACACTCTCAACAGTACTAGCATACAATGGCATAATGCATGACGCTGTGCAAGGAACATGGAACTGTTGCTATAAAGGCACCTACAAAATATGAGTGTAAAAATACATACACATATATTGAGCATGTGTTCATCATTATTAGGGATTTGCCCCACTCCTTAGACTTAAGACATGCACACATACATCTATAGCACAGCTATGGTGGTCAAAAATGCTCTCCCAACTCATTTGCACCCAATGTTTCAGCATCTGGCTGTAGAATGATATACACTGTGTTTTCGTTTCGTAAACACACACACACACAACTCCCAGTAAAACAACATATGTTTTGGATCAGCCTTCAACCTGTGATCATTCTGTATGACGGCAACAGGGAGCTCTGAACCCAGTGTCATGTATCAGACCAGGGCTAAATTACTGTCGGAGTAGTCAGGATATTAAATCCTCACGTCTCACACCATCCTCAATCAGCAGAGTCCCAAAAATACTATATACTGTATGTTAAGCTGTTTTAAATGGATTAACTGCACTTTCTCACTGTCTAACCAAAATGCTTATATGTTACAAATGCTGTATAATATGCTATCAAACAAAAAACATTTTTCCTTCAAATCATTATTTTTTTCTGTAGTAGCATCAACGCAATACAAGTCAACAATATGGCTGTTAATTGTTGATTTCATGTAGCTACAACATCTTTTTCTTGTTCATGTCAGCACCACCTTTTTAACATACCACAGTCTCATAATAATGATAATAATGTACACTCTATTGATCACAGTCATACAAGTTATGCACAGTTCAAAATCGTAAAATTATGTCTCTGAATTTCATCCATCCTTGAGGAGCAGTGGGCCCCAGTGAAGCGCCAGGGGAGCAAGTAGGGTTTCAGGGTCATGCCCAATGACCCCAAAGTCTTGGTATTCTACCTACTGAGCTAAAGTTGCCGTACTAAGCTTATATATAAAGGCACTTAGAGCGTGATTCTCAAACCCATGTGACCTGTCACCTGTTGTCAAGGAGTGTCTAGACAGAAGATCAGGTTTGCTGTCACAGAGTGTATAAAGAACTGTAATGAAAGTGACGTTGGGACCATCAAAGGATTAGAAAAGCAAAAATACAAACGTTCCTCCCCTAAGATATTTTCAGAATGCTCAATTGTTTCCCTTCAAAATTTTCAAAAGCTGCAGACAAGGCCTTCATAATCAATATTTCTAGAAAATCCCTCATTTCTACTAGGCGTTGTCATGTTTCAACGTTTCATTCACACCAATTGTGTTTTCACATTAATGTTTGCCAGACATATCAACACTTTCTATTCATTTTTGTTCAATTATTCGAAAATTTTTCACCAGCAGAAAAAAAGGAATAGTATCCACATCCACTTACAAATAAATTAAATGAGTTTTCCATAAAATGCCAGTCGATGCAACAGACAATAATTAAGGATTATTTACTACACATCTACATCCTCTATTTCAAGCCATCAACATCCACATACTTCCATGCAGCCTTTATGTTGACATTGATACATCCAAAAGATGGCAGTGAAGAGTCAAACGTTTGGACAACAAAAAGGGCAACTGTAGAGAGGTTATAATTGACCAAATAAAATAAAAAGGAAGTAGGAAAGTAGGAATAGAGAAAATCGTTCAGTGCCATCTGAAAAGGTTATGTAGAGCGTAACCATAATTATAGCATGACATGAGTGTCTGTGGACACAACTAAGAAAAAAAGTTCAAAATAAAAATAAATTGTCTTTCCACATGTCATCATGTATTTAACCCTTTGATGTTAAATATGTGCATATGTTATCTCTTTGGGGAATTCAATAATTGAATATATTAGAGAATTTGTGCTTTCATGAAAAACAGTCAACTTTAATACGATTCGCTCAACCTTTTGGTGAAGCATGTTTTGTTTATTTGTTTTCTAATTGACCCCTCTTTGACTTTTTATTAGACCTTATCAGACTAAAAAGGATCCTACTTATCAAATATGACTTTTCTCAATAGCCATGATTAATTCCTCTTAAGTGGTCCCTTTGACCTTTGACGTTCTCCGGGGCTCTATTCTAAGCCCCTTACTCTTTATAAATACAAGTTTAAAGTGTTGGTCATTTTATAAAGAAGTTCAGTCAAGTGGCACCTTTTATCAGTTAGAAATATTCATTCAAAATGTGCTCAACCAAAGAAATGAGCAGGACAAAAAGGGGATGTGGCCTCACAGCCCCCCGTCATGTACATCCTTACCACCACTCTTTATTCACACACATCTCTACCATTGCCACTTTGCTGTCAAAACCTTTGACTCTTCACTGCAGTCTTCTGAATGCATTAATGACAACATAAATGGACACTACGAAGTATGTGGACAGAAATGCTGTTTCAAACAAATGTATCTACACATCAACCTACCTGTAGATAAAGTATAAATGTTAGCATAGCAATGTGATCAATATTTATGCTCCCACATTCAATAAAACTATTCCAAGTCTCCTAAATTTCTACTTATATTTGAATACAAGGCACCAAGTTGCTGTTTGGACCAATTGCGTACCTCATACTCCATACGCTTAGATCTAGAAAGGGCTCTTATATCTTTCATTAAAAACTTGTAGTACTTTAATAGCTGGTAAGAATTTCGGATGGCAAATTCCTAAGGCATATAAATCTTGTTTCAAAATAGAATGCAAAACCGATACGATGGAAGCTTCGCTACAATCTCTGTATTTGCCAAATCCCTTTGTTCTTGTTTTAAAAGATATATTGTGCCAAATGTAAGAGCCATTGATTTGCGATGAGTCCATACAAGCCTCTAACTGGCATTCTTAATGTTTACTCCATGAAGAACTCAGTTATATTCTAGTGTTTAAGATAGTAACCTGACTTTTTTAGAATGCATAAAACATGTGCCTGTTATCAAAAACCAGATGGCCATAATGATGTAAACCATTCAACTGTCATGTGTTTGTAATTAACTGAGCCAGCGATCAGTATTAATGGCCTTGCGCCATATTGGTAGGGAATGCGTGTAAAGTGATGAGGAAACTATGAAGGGCATTGTGAGAGCAGTTCTTTGGCTCAGGATTTTAAGTGAGCAGCTTTTCCGTTTCTGTCTGGCTGTCACACAGCAAGAACTGTAGTTTGTTTTAATCAGACTTGGCTCGGTGACTGAGGCTCTTTCTCATCCCAACTAATGCAATTTAATTTCCCCAAATTTCTTTAAATTGTAGTACAGTAAATTAGGAATTATTTTGCACAGAGAACAAATATTGTTTAAAGAAAAGACTAAGTACCAAGTGAAATTGCTTTGTAAATCAATACTTCTTGATCTTCTCTCACTCCACCTTCCGGGTGGTGTTACTCCAGGAGACAGTCAGAAGGGATTATGATGAGAGGGAGGGACTGACAGCTGCGCTGTCTAAAGCTCAAGAGGAGCTCTTTAGGCTGAGATCCCTAGAGTCTCATCAGGGCTCTTCCAGGGGTGTGGAGAGACACACACTCCAAAGAGCCAAGAATTTCAATCCACACATGCCTCGACCATCCCCTGCTAGACCAGACAAAGACAGAGGCCGGAGCACCGATGGAGGAGGAGCTCAGGGGAGCGTGGAGTCCTGGGTTTTTAAGTGGAGAAGAAAAGCGAGGAGGAATACTGCCAATAAATGTATTGATGCAGAGGAAACAGACACTTTAAAAAAAATAATGTGGAGCATATGGGTTACACCACTGACTTTAGTGCAGGAGACAAGGCTTCCAATCCCAGTTAAAAGAGGGCGTGGCAGAAATCCAGTGTGGACTTTTATGCAAGGTCCGTGGAGCTACCAGCCTCATCTAGCGGCGGACTGAAGCCCGGATACATGGGTGTTGTTGGGTCAAGAAGGGCATCCGACGTAAAAACCTATGCCAAATTAATATGCGGAACGAGACGATCCACTGTGGCGACACCTGAAAAGGGAAAGAGCCGAAAGAGCCGAAAGAAGTTGCTATATGGGTATTGAAAGTTATTTCACCAATTCAATACTGCCTTCAGAGCTTTCACTTTTCCTCAATTTACAATGTCGCAGCTTTATTGTAAATTATTTTTTTTCATCAATCTACACGCCATACCTCATGATAACAAAGCAAAAACTGAATTTTAATTGCAGAATTTCTTTTACAAATGTATTAAAAAAGAAAACCTGAAATTTGACATTGATTTTTTTGTATTCAGATTTTTTGCTCAGGACATGTCTGAATACTTTCTGAATGCACTGTATATTAAGAACATTGTTATATTATTATTATGTATATATGTTATGTTATATATTGTTATATATATGTAATAAATATCGGAATATTTCAATCAGTTTACCAGCTCATTCTTAAAAAACACATTACCTTTCGCTATTCAACATAGAGAAATGTCTTATGTTTAGGTCTTTATGTTTGTCTTATTGAAGTCTTCTGCTGCTGCTACAAAGGCTATGGCTGTTACTGCATCCATTCTGCTTCAGGGACACCAACAACAATATGTAGCACCTTCTCTTACGCTACAAAGTAGAGGGAAGAAGCTGTGGGCGCCACAAGCAGTTAGTTTAATTGAGGTTTAATTCAGGGACATTGATGAAAAGGCAATTATATTCGTTAATGTGCTCTGACTTCAAATTCAATAGGTCATTAACAGTTTGTTGTCAAGTTTTTCTATATCTTTTGCTGAAATAGTACAGCTTGTTTTTTTCATCTTCAAGCTATTAAAAATTTCTCAAAAATCATTAAATTTGTTGTTAATAATTGTGCACTTACTCTGATTTTAATGCTATTTTCTTTCTGTCTTAAAATGTATTAGCACGTAGTTTAGTCAAATGTCCCTTTAAATGCGTTCTCTAATTATCACCCACACACATTCACATAAATGAACACTTCACACACAAGACATAACTGCTGAGTCCTGTTCGTACAAGCGTAAACTCCCAGAACACACACTCAACAGCAGACATGTGCTTGTTCTCTCACAACCTGACTCACAGTCTGACTACACAAAAACACGCATACACACACACTCACACACACACACACTGCCTGTGACAAGGGCAGGTCTGATGGAGCACGGCAGCATGTCCCCTGCCACCTGTGGACACAAACAAAAGGCAGGCAAACACAGGAGACACTGTAAGAAAAGCGTCCCCCATAACACAGAACAATTACCCAGCACCCTCCCCTCAGGCATTGTTATGTTATTGACATCATTTGCTCCATGCGTGGTCTTTCCATCACTCCCACCCCCACTCGCTTCCTCTCCCTCTACATTTTGGAATTGGCATGATGGGAGAAATGCGTGAAGTGTGTGTGTGTGGGGCATGGAACACATTTCCCCGCTTACTGGCACACATGGAAAGCTTTTAGTTTGGATCACGTGTCCCTCTCTTCCAATCCAACTGGGAGACGATGCCCATGACGTTCTCACAGAAAGGTGGTATGATAATGATTGTGTCCTCTGAACATTTTCCCCATGTTTGCCAACACACACACACGTACGTGGTTCGCCGCTGAAGAGTCTCCATCAGTGTGGAGAGGACATTCTGAAATAAAAAAAAGAATGAACATGCAGTGAAATCAGAATCTTTTTTACTACCTGCGCCGTTTTGTCAGAAAAGGCAGAAGTTGAACATTTGATTCCTGTGTGTCTTTGAGAAGGTGACTGTCAATAAATTCCCCTTAGAGATTTGATTACAGGATTTCGTGTCCCTTAATCTCAACAAGGAAAAAAGAATGTAGAAAAATGATTTCTTTGCAGTTTTTTTTTCCTAAATTCATTTACCATGAAATGACCCCAAAAAAGTATTTGTTTAAGCGCTTATTTAAACACTTATTGTTTCTTAATGAAAAATTTGTTGTTTTAACAAAACTATTTTACTCTTATTAGACTTGTTTGGCTGTATCAACTTACAAAATACTGTTTAGTAAGTTCACCCGTGCTTAACTGTGCCCAAAAAAAAACAATCCTGTCATCGAATAGGACTTTCTTAATAGCCGTAGCCAATGCGGCCTCCTTTCTGTCCCCTCAGACCTGTGGTGTCCCCCATAGGCCCGTCCTTGGCCCCTTACTCTTTAGCATATTCACGCTACCACTTGGTCATAGTATAAACAAGTTCAATGAACTGACACACATTTTTCCGAAAGTCATAGAGACTCAAAATGTTCTTAACCAAACAGTTGAGCACGACATTAAAGGGTCAATGAAATATCCTGAATAAGCTGGGAAGTTTATTTCTTTCTGGTTGTGCAGACTTATTTAATTTAGAGACAGTCCCTATCCGTCCTATTTATAAGAAACAATTCCTATTCTCTTCATGAGGCAAAGTTAACCTTGTCTTTTGTGTTTTGCAGCCGACCTCTTGTTGATTTCCTCTTTTTGAGTGTGATTGAACTTGGCCTTGTGTCTGTTTACGTATTACACATGACCTTTCCATGTGTGCATGTGTCTCTAGTGAGTTTCTGTTCTACTGGCACATAAAATCATTGAAGTACAGTGATGGGATTGTTAAGAGTGTTACCACAGCAGGAAGGGTCTGTGATCAAATCTCAGCCGGTAGCCTTCTCTGTATGGTGTTTGAAGGTTCTCCATGTGTTGATGTGACATCTGGTTTCCTGTCTGAAAACATGCAATATAAGCGAATATGTGAATTCATCCATACATGTGAATGTGAGGCTTTTTCCTTCTCTGTTTGCCCTGTGATCCCAATGTGGTGTCCTTCCATTAAAGCAGTTACAGAAGATTGATGGATGGAAAGAATAATGTAGCACAGTTTGTTTCAGAGAGTTTCCTCAAGCAAAAAGATGAAGTCCCACCATTTTTTGTGTGGAGTGGTCCCCCATGTGTGCATGGCTTTCACCTTCCTCCTAGAGTCCAAAAACATTAATACCATACCGTATATATACCATCCATAACATTATAACCACTGACAAGTTAAGTCATGATAACATTATATCATCACCTGTGTGTGGGTGGGACATATTAAGTAGCAAGTAAACTTTTTTTCCCTTGGAGATGTGTTGGACGCAGAAAAATTGGCAAGCGTAAGATTTAAGTGACGTTGACATGGGCCAAACTGTGATGGCTAGACAACTACAGTAGATCAAAGCATCTCAAAAACATGACTTGCTGGGTGTTCCTGGTCTGCAGAGGTTAGTACTTACCAATAACGATCAGGGTCATCGGTAACCAAAGTTCAGTGATGCACATGAGGAGGGAAAGCTATCCGTATTGTCCGATTCTACAGAGAAGCTTCCGTAGCTAAAACGGCTGATAATGTTGATATTGTTTTCTATAGAAAGGTGTCTGGCAAAGTGATGGAAATGGGGGACCACCTCCGACTCAGGCAGATTGTTTTACTGTTATGGTTAATCGATGTAGCTAACACCTCCATATCTGTCTGCTTTGGTAACCAATCTTCCACCTCTTTCTTAACAATTGTTAAAAGTCATACGGCTCTACAGGGGATGATTTGACTGTTCAAAGGAGGGGGATCCAGGATGAGACGTTGGAATTGGGTGTATTGTGGGACCTTTGTTAAAAATGGGCTACTTTGTATGCTTCTACCACTAACTCTCTTCTCTCTCTTATTCTGTCCCACAAAACCACAAACACTCGTATCTCTCGTCTTTTAGTCATCAACACCTCTGACCCTGTTGATAAAGGGTGATTCCCTAGAAGCTTCTTTTCTTTATAGCTCTATGCCGTCAGTTTATTTTTGAACCACTCAGCTCTGTCTTCTCCACTCCCCTCTGCTTATTTACTTTCCCTATTCTCTTTTCTATTGTCTTGGCTTTGTAGCTTTTGACCTGGTCCCGGTCCTGGTTTGCATGCATATATCTGTGAACAACAGCCACGGGTCCTGTGTGTGAGAGAGATCTGGCCTGAATAAATGCATCACCTGCAAACGTCTCAAACAGAAGCACGGCAGGAATCCTAATAATGTCGACATCAATGGCGTTACAGTCATTGTTAAACATTCAAATGCAATCACCCTTAACAAATGCACACATGCGCAAGCTTTCATATGTACACACATGCATGCCATACATACTGTACACAATTGGTGTCTGATCTCCTCACAGTAATTATCATAGCAGGGCAGGCATGCACATGTGTCCCTGGGGAATCTATGCAATATGCTCGCAAACACACACAAACACACACACACACACACACACACACTCACACAAACGCCACTGCGGGGACCGGTGTGTATAACTAAGGCCTTGTTCGTCACTAGGCGTCCTTGAACACCTCTATCCTGCGTCGTCCCATGAGCCCTCGCACACCCTATAATTTGTATCACCAGGCAACCGGAGAAAGAATGCTCAGTATTCTTGCGGTAGTCGTAAATGCGTAAGTGTGAGGGCTGAAGGTGCTGGTTGTAGGTGTTGCTTAAAGACAGGGACAATGAGGGCTTAGTCTTCCCCTCATGTGGTGATTTAGTAATACTGAGGAGATAAATATGTGTGTGTGCTTGTGTGAATGTATCTACATGGAGAGTTGGAATTCTCTGTGGGTGTGGAGCTTTTGAACATCTGATGTGAATATGGAGCACATTGAGACGTCCTGAGGGGAAATCATTGTTTCTTCTTCTGTTCGTGATCGATCAAACCATCAGTGGTCCTTATCTCCCTTTCAGCACCCTCTTTATCAGCTTTGCGAAGGCAAAAACATTTTCCTGCCCCAGACAGTCCTCGACCTTTTATGGACTGTAACTTGGCTCAAAAGAAGCTTTGAATCTTTTTTTTTTCTCAAATTGTACACATCCATTAGGGTGCTACCCCGTAATGTTCTATTAGTAAGTATGCTTACTTCTGTACACTCTGTCCACTTCAGCAATATCTTACAGTGCTCCCTGTTTTGTGAAAAATGGAAATTACTTTCATATTTCTTGCTGCTTTCCTCCACTGATCACCTCCTCAGCCACCGTTTTCACAAGTTTGAAGCGTCTCAGAAGCTCCTTCTGCTTCCTTGTCTACATAGCCAAGATGGAGAACATAGAAGGTGAGAAGTTTCTGTTGCCGCATACCCAAATTTTGGGCCATTTTGTGTCAGAGAATTCATTGTATTCTACATTTCACATACTTGTTGGTTTGAATGTAGTGATTCACTCAAACTGATAACATTGAGGAAGGGCGATTTCAGGCACAGCATTGTTCTATTTATACTATTTCTAATGGTAGTTGTTGGCCGGTGTATCAGATATAACACCTACACCATCTACTCTGGAGTGTGGACTAGAGATCAGATCCTATTTACTAACCATTGACTTCAAAGAAAATTCTAACCCCTTTCCTGCTTTACGTCATTAAAGTCTTTATTTTGAATTCCAGTCTTCCCCAGTTCCTCCTCCACATATTTTTTTCTCTGGATGAATTACATCCCGTGAAGGGATGTGTTATTGTTTCCTGAACCTGACAGTGTTTACATAAACCATTTCTACGTTCCCATATAATCCTGTTGTAGCTTGGATGACCTACCAATGTTTATAAGTCCTGAGATGACTTTAAAGAGGAGGTTGAATTCTTCCACTTCTCTGGCCAGTCTTCTATTACCATACAACAAATGATTACTTTAACCTCTGACCTCCTTTATCGCATTCTACGTAGGCTGGTCCTGTTTACACCTTTTATGAGATCTTGAGAGAAGATGTGTCACGTAAACAAGATGATGGTTCAGATCTTTGAACAACAGCAGGACGTTATCAGATCAAAGCTGTTTAAGGCTGTGTGAAGATCTAATAATCATGGTTTTGATATTGTGTAGTAATTATATCATTTTTAATGAACAGAAACTGTTTAACAACATTATTCTGATATTTTTACATAGAAAGTTTTAAGGAAGCGTACACGTTGCCTAACAGAATAATGTACAGCATTTAAGGCCAAATCAGCATTTTTTAGGGTACATGCCATTGGCATACATTAGGCAGCGAGTCAACATTTTGCAATGGAGCTGATGAGTGAGAAGCAGGATAAATGGACAAGCGTAAGAATCTGAGAGAGCAGGGGCCAAATGGTTATGTCAAGACAGCTGGCTCAGAGCATCCTGAAGAACTGCAGATCTTGCTGGATGTTCACGGTCTGCAAACTGCAGTACCTACCAAAGTGGTCTAAGCAAGGTCAACCTGCTGAGCGAAGGCCAGCCTGTTTTGCAAAATCTAACGAAAAAGCTACTGTTGCATAATTGGCTGAAAAACTGAATTCTGGTTCTGAAAATTGTCAGAACACACAGTACATTGCAGAGCTTTTTTTGGGAGGCACAAAGTGAACCCGCACAATATTAAGCAGGTGGTTGTAATGTTATGGCTAATCTGTCTATAGGAGATGAGGACAATATAGCTCAGTAACAATCCCACGTACTCCTTAGGACTATATGCATGACTAAAATATTTACATTAGATAGATCTCATAGTAAGTGAATTATTACAACCAGACGCTCATATGGAAATAACCAGTTACGGCTGGATTAACTCTGAGTGGGCGCCAGAGCAATAATTTACACCTCTGGACCTTCCCACTGTGAGTCATATTTGTACCAGGCCGTCCACATGTACCCACAACACACACAACAGACTAAATGTTCAAACATCACTGCTTCAGCCTGCAGCTTTGAAAAAAGCAGAACCTTTGGCGCTGCTAAAATATCCGTTCCTGGGTTTGCTGTGTGGCAGATGGGTTGTGGAAATTAAGTAAATGCCCCTTTAGAAGAATTTCAATTTTTTTATTTGATATACATGCACCGATTACAATTTTCTTGGCCAAAGTCTTACCAGCGGATACTGAGTTTGACCAATTTTTGTTCTTGAAATTTCAAAACAATAATCAGCTTACATACAGCTAGCTCGTGGCTCTGCGCTCTCGCTAACTTTAGCTGCTCTGCCAACGTTAGCTTCTTGAAACTTGCTACGTTCCAATGTGATGATTCAATTCAAAGTGTCTTATTAAGATTGGTTGTTCCAAACCTTTTCGGGGTTGTTCTTTCACAACTGATTTTGTTCTTACTGGTGTTAGAAATTGCCCGCTTTGTGTTCTATTCATTTACTGGGAGGCATTTCCAAGCCGGTGGGATGTTTGTAGCCATGGTAGCTGATGTTTGGTGAGTCTTTTGGGCTCACAAATGTAACCGGCAAGGGATTGGCCTCATTGAGGCTGCTCGGCCGATCACATCCAACGCACCTCTAATATGCAGTCATCTTCTATTTTTAGAATTTGCTGTATTTGTGAAGTATATAAAGATAGGATAATTCTACCTCTTACAGTTATCTGTATGAAACAGTTTTAGACTTCTAGACAGGGACTTCGACAGTTTTCAGGCATCCAAAATGGTGGACATCACGGATATAGGGCTTTTCTACAAGACAGTGCCACAAGATTATCCACCACAGCTGACATGTGGTAGGATTGCAGTCAATCCAAATACTAAATGGCTTGCGGTGATGCTTGGGTTTGTTGATAGAGGGAAGTTGCTCTCTTTGCCAACAATACACCGGAGGCAGTAAACCACCTGAGCTGGAGGGGGATCTACAATCACCCATGTTTGTTTTTTAGTATACAAGATATCTATTAAAAAAAATGAAGATGTTCATGGATTTTGATGGATTTATTGTGATGGGTTGATCAGGGGTAAAGAGATTATTTGTTAAATGTTGAGGTAGCTTTAAGAACGAATGCAGAATCTGGATCCCTTCTTTAAGCTTTTTGAGATAGAGACAGTTTTTAAACATTTTGCCAATATTATGAAATATAATAACATACCGATCAAAATATCAACAAACAGGCTCCGACAGTTCATGATGTTCCATTAGATACAATTGAATCATACATTGGGTCACAGTAATGTAACGGAGGTTACAGACAAGACACCTACCCTACCTCTAGTATGCAGCTGATATAATCAATAGTCATTTAAATTACATTCGTATAGGACAAAGCAGGAAGTTCTATATGTAAATTAAATGTAGATCTGGATCAGGCATTACAGAAAATCATGATGTCGATAACCCACCATCACTGTCTGTTAGTATATTCGATAAATACAAGATTCCAAATTATATGAAGTTTCCTGGGTCATGGAACCAAATCATGCTTAAATTGGCTTGAGGCTGAGAAAAGCATTTTTTATCAATGGGAGGATTGTAACAAGGTTTTGTTTTGACAGATCGTAAACTCTATTTCACAGCTATTCAGGTTTCAGTGACATCTGTGCGAGGGATATGCACTTTCTTAAGTGTTTGCTGGCTGAACCTCTCCTACATAAACAAACATACAGTAGCCTATACTAAAACACAAACACGAACTAAAGTGGTGTAGAGCCATAAGTCATGTTTTTGCAGTCATTGCAGTGCAGTCATATATTGCAGCACTAGGTTGTTAGTGGTTATTTGTTCAGATTCCTCCCAGGAACCACTGCTTCAGTCGGTGGACCTGTTCTCCAAAGGTTTAACTGGTGTGTGTCTAGCGCTCTCTGCGGTCTGCTTTTGGTTATTACGTGGCTTCAGGGTTAAAAAATAGAAGAAAAAAAAACACTGACTGAACACGATGTCCTTTCTACTCCTTCACATGGAGCTGCACTTGTTTTGACATGACAATTAGATGATAATTTGGAGCGGTACTCTCTTTAAAATACTTAGTTTCTGTTTTTGAGAGTCTGCAGGATTTGTCTTTGAACCATTTTTGCCCTACTCTTTCTACATATGTTGCAGTGTACTGAAACTGTTAAGAATAATGAATTTAATAATGAACAAGTATCAAACCCTCGATAAATTGGGAGAATATAAAATTCTCAATAATAAACGCATTGCTTGTACTGCCTTTTTTAAATCGGCGGATGGATATGTTCCAGAGGTCGTGGTGAGAAGTCTGGACTTTCCCGTAAACTACGTCAGAGATAGCGTTGGTAGTGAGCGCTTCCTTCTGCCAGCTTCGCGTGATGCGGAAAAAGAAAATTACGCTCAAGATTGCTGACGTGTGAAATTTTAGGGAGCAGCGATGTCACGTTTCAAAACTTGATGAAAATAACAGTTGTTCTAACTTGATGGGGACATTAGTAGCATAAAAAATCATTTTAAATTTAGGTTTGATATGGTCTGTTTTCAACTTTCCGTACTGTCATTGAAAGTGGCAATAGTATACTGCAGTTTTTTTGACATTGTGAATGAATTAAATGACAAATGAAAAAGATGCAATTTGTTCTCAAAACGTTAAAATAGATTTACATTTTTTAGCCCAATGTTTTTTAAACGGTGTGATAGCGAATGACTACTGAATTTGACCTTTAATTATTAGGTTTTTCACTTAAAGCTGAGCAGTATTGTATATTCAACTATAAACGATTTGAGTTAAAATTCATGTTACAAAATTCATGTTACATCGTGTTTTTAGTCACAGTAGATAAATAATTTTTGCTCAGTTATTCCATTTACTGTTGAATATACTAACCATACATACATATGACCAAATACCTAATCACATGCAATGAAGCTTGGGTATGGCTTGTTTTAAATTTGGAGAAATAAAACTGTGTTATTTAAAGTAGGGTGTGATTCTTGACTCTTTTCCCAAAACTGAATAGTTGCCTTTTTATTCAGAAAACATAATTTCACAATTTACATTTTGAAGCCAAAAATAGGAAACTTTTCTTACGTTTGCGCGTTTACTACATGAATAGAATTTTAAAAAAAAGAGAGCCAACATTTTTTATATTGCTTTAATTATTAACTAGAGATGTTGATAAATATTTGTAAAAGGTGTTCAGTAGATCCTTGCTTTATTCAATTATTTTTCCATTTGCGATACAGTCTATTTAACTTCCTCGAAAAGCTTAATAATAATTTTAATATCTTTAAAAATCATAACATTCTCATATAAAAGGACGAGTGGCAAATAGCGCTTTGTCAGAAAAAGAAGTAAATAAATATATCAAGTACTTTCCTTTATCTTTTTTTTTGTATTATAAATCCCAATATTACGTTTCATAATAATAATAATACATTTAATTTATAACGCACTTTACATTTGGATCAAATCTCAAAGTGCTACAAGGTAAAAGCAGATAAAAGCATCATTAAAACATACAATAATAACTATATAAAAACATGACCAAAAAGCAGCAATGTTAATTCAAAGTTATAGGTTCTGCTAGAAAGGAAAGTTTTAAGTCCTTTTTCAAATGTGTCAGTCGTCTGTGGAGCCCTGAGATGGTCAGTGAGGGCATTCCACAGACGAGGGGCAGCAGAACAGAAGGCCCGATCACCCATGGTGCTGAGCTTAGTCCGGGGAAGGAGGAGGCGGTATGAGTAGGTAGAACGGAGGGATCCGGTTGAGGTCAGTGGGGTGAGTAGTTCACATACAGTAGTTACAGTAATAGTAGTTCATACAACAATTGAAGATTCTGAATCAGTATCATTAACAGATTTGGAGTAGTCCTTCCAGAATGTATGAGTATGTTGGCGATGCTAGAAAAGATAAGGCAGTTACCATGTGTGCTGCGAAAGAAGAACAGGTAGTCTCTTTGAAATCAGGGTTTTGAAATGTTAGACAGGGAACATCCTGTGGATAATATGGTGAAGACTTATCTTACCTTGTTGGTGATAACCATGGGTTCCTATATGCACTATTTCTCTTCTTTGGGATGTCACACTTATTAAGCGTGCAATGGAAATCATGGAATCATTATTATGTTAAGTCATTAACCGTATTCTATTTATTTTAGTGATACGATAGTAACGTCTCTACAACGGGTCCGAATCTATCCTTGTTTCAAAGTGAAAGGTCATATTAAAAAGGAAATTAAAGAAAGTACCAATAAATGACCAACTGAAAAATTATTCGTTTTAATAGTAAAAAACCCGTAAAAATATATAAATCTTTGCAGTTTCTGATAAGTTCATCAATACCACACTACTACAACACTATTTACCGACGCGGATGTGCACATACGTTTGGGTCTATACTCTGACGTCACGTGCTTTTGTCAGTCACGTTGCTCAACGGTAGTTCAACAGAAAACAGCTAAGCGCTAACGAGTAACTGCTGTTTCGGGTGAAGATGGCCGCCGGTCCCCTTTCTGTATCTTCCAATGCATCGACAAACAATGATGGTATTCTCATTGGCGACAAGGTTTACTCGGAAGTCTACCTTACGATTGACAACTCTCTCATACCGGAGGAGAGACTGTCTCCAACGCCGTCGATGCTCGATGGGCTCGACCTGAGCACGGAGACCGACCTTCGCATTCTCGGATGTGAACTGATTCAGTCAGCGGGTATCCTCCTCCGGTTACCCCAGGTTAGACCTCTTCTATATTTATAATGTACAACATTATAACACATGTATATTTTAAACTCACATTAGGTAAGTTTTTGTTATACGTTAGCATTCTGCTAATGCTATCCCTTTGACGTCGGCGTGCTGGAGTTAAAATGGCGGCCTATTGTGCAAGGTGAGGCCTGCTTACGCAAGTACAAACGATTTCTCTTTTGTGTCTCTTTTAAGGTGGCTATGGCAACGGGACAGGTCCTATTCCAGCGTTTTTTCTATTCCAAGTCCTACGTCAAACACAGTTTTGAAGTAAGTCTAATGCAATTTGAGGATAAGTGTTGGAACAGCGGCATACTCATTTGAATGTTGGCCTAGCTTAAACGTTGTGGTTACGTTCGCGGCAGCCATGTTGCCGAACCGTTGTCGTAGGGCTAGTGAACTCAAGAAAGACAAAGAGGGAGTCAGCGGAGGTCAGAACGAATCAAAAGTAATCGGTAAAAGCGAAGAGACAACTGAGAATTATTATTTTAAGTTTCATTAGCTACAGGTGTGCATCATAGATGAATTACCCATTCCTTATTGACCCAAAATTATAAGAACAGTTGACTTAATGCATCTGACCAGTAACGTGCAATCCAAAATAAGAATTGTAACGGATCACAAAATTTACGGGTCGGATTAGATCAGAACCATTGATCTGATTATTTTTCAGGTCAAATTTTATAGAAACATTGTTTAATGTTTAATTCTCAGAATGTTCTTACACTTTAAATTACTATTTCCCTTTGTCTCAAACGTTGAGAATGTCAAATACAAAAACTTTAACCTTTAAGACTAACCATTTTCGAGAGCGGATTATGACATAACATATGCAGCATTACATATACTGAACATTTGGTAACAGATTTAAGCAGCTCTTATATTACTTGATATGAGAAGTTTTTATAGTTCTCCCCGCTTGACATATAAGGGTGACATCTCTCCAAATGTGTGGTACTTTTGTCAAGCAACAAAGTTGTTGCATAGTACTTGCATGCTGGAAAAGTTATGCTGATTCACATACATTGTACAGGGAAACTAACACACGCACCTGGAATGATGCAGGCATCTGTAATTAATTTTTGTTTAAGTTCCTACTATGGTGCTCTGTATCTCTTCCTTGCAAGTCTACACTGACAATTAGGCAATAACTACTCAATAGTGGATTATCACCATATTCACTCATTCACCATATCTCTGGTTGCTTCACAAATGTGTTTGAACTCTTCCCTCCAACATTTTGCATCAACTGTCTTCTCCTCAGATTGTTGCTATGGCATGTATCTACTTGGCCTCCAAGATTGAAGAAGCACCAAGACGAATACGAGATGTCGTCAATGTGTTCCACCATCTGAGACAAATCAGATGTAAAAAGTAAGCAATTGCATTAAATAAAGTCTCATGACTCCGTAATATTACATTTGAATTTCATTTGTGTTCATTAAGTATGATGTATTTTGCTGTGAAAGTGCTCTTGTGTTTATGTATGTACTCTAAACCATTCTAAAACTTTTCAGTATCTGCTTCACTGGTAGTTTCACGAGTGCATTTGTCTACATAAAATATCAGTTTGACATTACAGTGAAATTGATATCTCTGTAAGAGAAATTGGCATTTTACTTAAGCATTGTAAGACAAGGCACACCTGCTGAATTTCTGTGTGCCTTTGTCTTCATAGACATCTTATGTCAGTACTTGAGGCCTTGGCATTAACTTGGCTCCTTTTTTCCCTTGCAACCAACTAACAGCGACCAGCTACATTTACCAAAGCCTGGGTGATGTGGAATGGTACGTAAGATGAAGCAAGCGGTATGACAACCATGATGCAAGGGGGTCCATCCTCCCCCAGGGCCACCCCACCCCCTCCTGTGGGAGACGGCCATGGTCTGAGCCACCGTGGGGCACTGGGATCGGGGATGACAGGTTGGCTGAAGGTCCTTGGCCCCCCTGGTGCCTTGAGGACTCCTGTGGTTCAGTCTTAAGCTTTTGGTATCTGTCTGTCAAAGTGTGGACGCCTGGGTAATGTAGTTTTCCTCTCTGACCGCTCCTCACCATGCATTTTTGTTTGTGCTTCAAGCGTACAATTTCATTCACCAACTGTAAACCATGGCTTTTCTAGAAATATCAACTAGTTAGTTGAAGTTATTGATTGGATACTGAGACCATTGGCCATATTGTTGTTTAGGATGAGTTCATGTACCTCATGCACAAGTTTACAAGTTAAGCAAAAACCCTGAATTTGCGTCATTGGAAATATTTCTGTGCGATTCACTTATAGAATAAGCTATTTGTGTTGCAAAATTTATACTAAGAGATTAAAATACACTGGAGACTGTCAGTATTCTCAGTCTAACCATATTATTTTAGACAATAGAACCTAGATCTGGATCACATTTTTCTGAAAAGGTTGAAGGCTTTTTGTCACGATCAGATATGAGTGTTATAAAATATCTGACTATCTGACAGGATTTGGATGTGTTAACATAAATATATATTAGATTTTCTGTTATGAAATGTTGTTTCTAGATCTTTTTGTATCATTAGAATTACAAGTCATTGTTAAATAAGCAGATACTTACTTACCACTTATTTTATTGTTTTCTTGGACTCTGAATCCCCCACTGTACTGTTAACCATATAAACGCAGTCCGTGGATACACTACATTAGATTTCTTAAAAAATTGCATATTAGGTGAATTACTTGATGTCAACTCATTATGTTGCTTCTTTGTTTTCACATGTTTCTGAGTTCAAAGACTGTAAAAGTAGTGTTTGTGCTTTGAGGTAGCAATGTGCATGATGGTCTGAGTTGATATTTCTATCAAAGCTGGCAGCTGGTGATTGAAGGTGAGGGCTGTCTGCAGATCCTATAAGCTTTCTCTGGAACCACAGGAGTTCACAAACCCCAGCAAACTGTCAGGCATTCAAAGCCTTAAACTTGTAGCTTTGAGTTGGTTGAAAGGGAAAAAATGAGAGTGCAAGAAACCCCAAGAGCACTTTCTTTTATACTCTTAATTTGAATGGGAAAGCATTGTTTAATGTCAATTCCTTTATAAACTAGGACTCCATCTTCATTGATACTTGATCAGAACTACATAAATACCAAAAACCAAGTCATCAAAGCGGAACGGCGGGTCCTGAAGGAGCTGGGTTTCTGTGTCCATGTCAAGCATCCACACAAGGTGAGTTTAATTTCGTAACCTGTTTAAGTGCTCTAACACATTGTAGTTACACTGCAGTCGCTGAAAGTGCATTACTCCATGCATTTGGAACCACAAAGGAAGTAGCTCTGAAAAACTTATCTCACTTCTCAGCTGTTTTGATCTAGAATACTGAGTTTATTTTTTTTGTTTTTATAATGTAGTCATTCTATTTTTTTGATTACAGATTATTGTCATGTATCTTCAAGTTCTGGAATGTGAAAAGAACCCGATGCTGGTCCAGACGGCCTGGTAAGTTACTTCTTCGGCATTCACTCCACTGACCAAACCCCCACAGCAGCAACTTATGTCTACAAGAAGTGCTACCAGACCTGGGTTGAAAATGAAGTTGAACGGGTTTCAAATGGTGGAATTAGTTGAAAAGGACTTGATTTATCTACTGGGAGACATCCAGATGTGGGAACACCTGTCAGATAAGTGATATGCAAGTTCCCTCAAGGGTTCAACCCTGATTTGAAAAGCTTTCAACAACCATTTTGCCCAGGTCTGACTGATGCATTCCCTCACTCCATTTTAATCCGTTCCATCTTTTATTTATTTAATCTGAAAAAGCAATTATTGACAGTCCTAGGTTTCTCACTCTTTTTTTTCTGCCCCTACATGGCTTTGCTGTTAAGTCTTTTTGATTTGCACTGTTCAGGGAACTTGGTTTAACTTTGTCCTTTTTCTCTACTCTTTGATTAAAGGGTAGTCCATGCTGGTAAGTCACATAAAGAACCTCTGAACTCTGCCTCCTCCAACCACATGACCTCAGGAAGCTCCCCCCATTGGCTGGCTGCTACTCTCCAGACAGCCAAACCCAATGCCAAGATTCACTGAAGGGGGCGGGCGGGCCTTTCCCAACAGCCAACATCGTCTTGTTTTCCTTTGGGTGTCAAAAGGATTTGTATTTTTTGGTCTTGCTACAAAGGTTTCAACTGTAATACGTTTTTATTTTTTTATTTTTTTATCAAGTAGCTAGAAATACATTTATTTTAGATGCTTACCTGCATCTAGCCACAAATTCAGCATAGTCTGAAAAGAATACCTTTTTTTTTTTTTTACCGTTTTACCTGCCCTTTTTTTTTATATTTACCATAATATGCTATGATCAATCCCAAACTGACATGGTGTCCAGACATGTGTCTGTCTTGCAGGCTGATCCAGTTCTCAGATTTTGCCTCCAAGGACCTGTCTCGTCAACGCAGCATTCAGAACCCATCGGCCAAGTGTTATGTGTAGTCACATTGGCATAGCTGTTTTGCACCGACCTACCAATGTGCAGGTCAAGTCGGTTTGTTGAAGGCAGTTTAGCCTGATAGTTAATGGGAGCATAGCAGGTTTTTTTTAATAACGTGGCAAATTTCCAGTAGGGCAGTATATGATTTTTCTAGGAAGTAGTTGACAAACGCTCACGACTCTTTGTAATGAGTACTTCTTGGATCAGTTGAGTGGTTGTAGTTCCTTTTCATAATCTGAGTGGCAGATGTGTTGTCGTTGTTTTTGTTTTTTTGTCTCTGACCTCTATGTGTCTTATGGACATAGACGTCACATGCCACTCTGTACTCCCTGTTTCACATCTTTGCCAGATATTCTATCCTATTGCGCCCCCTGTGGGTATTCTAATTTACCACACACCCAGGCCATTGGATTCCGCAGCGATTTCACTTGGCCCAAGTGGCAAGGCCTAGATTTCCACCCGCTCATCTGTTTATAGCCTTCAGTGCCACATAGTGGAATGGAGTTATAGACACATACAATCTGTATTCCTATGTGGATCAGTAGTGTAGTGGAAACTCTGTCAAGTGACTAGATCAGTGTTGCATCGTTTTCATGAACCTGTCACTGAATCCAGCTGCCATGCATGCTACCACACATGCTGTTTGTCCCGCTCCTTCAGATCTAAGAATCAAAGTAGGCACTGCATTCTGGATGAATGTTTCATCTGTTTACCTGCATGCATTTGTCTCCTAAAAAAAACACATGGCATGTGTCATTGTCTCAGTCATCCTCTTACATGACATCCAAGTTGGTGCAGACGCAGTAACGGGACGTTGGCGGGTCCTCAATAGTTTCCCATCTTCTTCTTTATTAAATTCCTGTGACATACAGCACTCCTATGGATGCCCGAGAGAGAAATGGACAAAGTTAAACTTGACAGGTCGATGCGTATATTTCATTTAGGAACTTTGCAATGTCAGATGTGTAGCTGCTACTTCATTGATAACGGAGGTCATCATTCATTTGTAATCTTGTGTCTCTCCAAAGTTTAAATCCACAAGTAGCAATATTTCTACATGTTCACCAGTTAGTGATTGTATTCAGAAGTTTTATAATTTTAATAACTACATAGGATTTAAATTGTAAATGAAAAATATATATATTTATCACCTAATTAAAATAGAAAAGACCGGATTGGGCGTTGGTGCTACATACTATAAATGCAAAAATGCTTCATTCAGTCTGCACCACTAAATGATTAATGAGAGTATGGTTGTGAGTTGGCTTTGTGTAGAGAAGATGCTATGTTTTTGTTTTTGTTCTTTGTGCCTTCATAGGAACTACATGAATGACACACTGAGGACGAATGTGTTTGTGAGGTTCCAGGCGGAGACCATCGCCTGTGCCTGCATATTCCTTGCTGCCCGTGTTCTGCAGGTAATTATGTTCACTGACCTCAAATCCTTTTTTTTGTTTCTCAGACCGAATGTCACATTAAATCTTGTGTAGCAGTACACTATAGCCTCTTAGAATGTTATAAACCTTTGTGCCTGGTTTCCACAGATACCTCTACCATCCAGACCTCACTGGTACCTGTTGTTTGGAGCCACTGAAGAGGAGATTAAAGAGATTTGCACCACTACACTTAGACTTTACTCCAGAAAAAGGGTATTTCTATTCTGTCTATTCAGACGTATTGTATCATATCATACACCACAGCTCAATATACTCTTGCATGGAATGAGAAATGATGTTCACATGCTTCCAAAGGAATGTGACCACAGTCGGCCAGATGGCAGCGGCATCATTAAAGTCCAAAGATGCCGTTTTAGAAAGCAAAACCTCGGGCTCAGTCATTAACACTGCAAGGCATTGGACGAGGATGACGACATGCCTCTGTCTGTAAACTAACGGTGCAATTTTTTCCTCAGCCTAATTATGAGCAGCTGGAGAAGGAAGTGGAGCGAAGGAAGGTGTTCATAGCAGAGGCAAAGCTGAAGGCCAAAGGTCTGAACCCTGACGGCACCCCTGCACTCACCACTCTCGGTGGGTTCTCACCTGCTTCTAAGCCCTGCTCCCCAAATGTGATCAAGGTGGAGGAGAAGTCTCCAAATCCCCAGACGGTCAAACAAGTGAAGAAAGAGCCAGACGTTCGAACTCAGGCCAACAAGAGTCCACACAACGGGTAAGAAATGCACATTGAATGCTTCACTGTGATCTTGTCCTCCTTACTAATACTAATTAATACTTGCTTTTGGCTGACACCTGCATCATGAGTTGTTGTTGTTTCCCCAGTTTAAGAAAAGATGTGAAGATTGGGAGAAATAGTGGAAGCGGAAGCAGATCTCGCTCAAGGACACGTTCGCGGTCGAGATCCCGCTCCGCACGCAGACAGTAAGATAATTAACAAAATATACGAGCATTCTCAGAGTGCTGGTCAGCATTGACACTTTTCTGATTGTGTAGCTCCTTTGTTATAATTTGGGGATGTGTGAGCAATTTCTCAGTGTTGATAGTTCTCCTCGTTCCTTTCTTTTCCAGTTACAATAGCAGACGCAGCCGCTCAGGGACCTACAGTTCTCGGTCACGCTCTCGTTCTCAAAGTCGCAGTCCATCTCCTAGGCGACATCAGCCCTCGCCCCTTCTCCCTCAACTCAAGTCCAAGACCAGTCACCATGGCAACGAGTCCAAGGCCAGTGGACGCCATAACAACAGTGGTGGGTCAGGTCACAAGAGAAAGCGCTCGAGATCTCGGTCCCGGTCCCGCACTCCAGTCAAAATAGAGCGGGACAGAGAGAGGGAAAGAGAGAGAGATCGGGAGCGTAGCTCCTATGACCTCTCCACTAAGAAACACAAACATGAGCGAGGAGCTGGTCATCGAGGAGAAAGGAGAGAGAGGGAGAGATCCCGCTCCTATGACAGGTACAGAGAGAGGGAACGTAGCCACAAGAGCAAACACCATGGCAGCGGTGGACACTCTGGACACGGCCGACATCGGCGTCAATAAATACAACAGTGGGACTGATGAATCACTAAATGATTTTCATTATACTCAAACTCCCATCAGTGACGGCTTGTTCTCCAAATGCTTTTGAATAAAGTTAACTGAGCCGGAGTTGTCATGGTAATACATCTGGCATGTATTTTTAAAGGTTCTGTAGATGGTTGTGCCGCAGCGTTGTTTCTCTTCACCATGTGCATCCGAAAAACTTATTTATCAGTCATTTACAGGAATGTCAATTCTCCCAACTTCTTTTTGTATCCGAAATCAAATAGCAAATTTAGTTTTGTATCTGAAATATTTATTCAGTGGAAAAACTAATAAATTACGAGATTGGAGGGACTTATGGAAGTATTATGAAACCTATACAGACCCTCTGCATGCGCAGACATTGAGAATCTTTGCTTTGGTCAATCCACACACCAGCAGCAGCCACCACGCACCTGTAGCTAATATTTGGCAGAGGTTGTTGGGTTTTATGTTGAATGTGTGCATCCCAGGCTACAGCAGTAACGAACAATATGTAGTGGAGTGTTTGTTGTGCGCCTTTTTTGCCCACCAGCCTGATCAGAAATGGTGAGTGGTTCAAGTAAGGCTTCAACCTAGGATCGACATCAGTCTCGGACCTGGCACTTCCTGTTTCACTTATTAGTTTTGTTCTTATCCCACAATACCCATCAGATCACTGCCATCACTCTGGCCTGACCTCGATTTCTGTTATACATGCAAAGTTGTAAAAAAAACTTATTTACAGTGTAAAGAAGGGTTAATATCTACGGGCCTCATGTCACCACTTTGATTTATGGAAGCGGACCACTCAGTGGAAAAGTGAGGAGGGGAAAGTTATGAATGATAATTCAGGAAACGTCAGTATGTTTGCACCTTCAGGGACCGGCTTATGGTTGTTCATGCCTCTCCAGTGGGGGCTGTAGTTACCCATGTCCGTCCGTCAGTACTTATGTAACTGGGTGTGGTGTAACCACACCTTAAAAACCGATGGGCAGAGTTAAGTGAGATTCTAAACAGGCTTTGCAGGAGCCCTGAGGGTGTGCAGCTTATAACCAGTTCCTTCGGTCTGCTTTTTTTTCTTTCTTTTTTTTTTTTACATTTTACAGAACTCGGGTACTTTTCATGTCACTCTGCTCGCATTCAGGTTTGTTTTTTTTCCCCTGAAGTGTGGGCGTCATTTCTAATTTTCCTTGGATGGATGTATTTAGCTGAAGCTGTGTTTACAGTTTACAAGAAAGAAAACATGCTAGACTTTTTATTTTATTTTTTTTTACAGCAGTGGTTGCAGACAAAATTTTAGGATTGGCAACTTGTTACACTGGTTTTTAGTCTGCACATGTTCATGTTTATTTTTATTCAATAAAAAACTGAGTTATGACATTGATCTGAACAAGCTCTATTGAATTGAATGTTTATGGATCCCTATGAATAACCTTGTATACAGTACTCAATCGCGCCAAGGCATCTCATCAATATCCAAGTTATTGTATGTTGAGTCCCAAGGCTTCGTTAATAGGTAGTCTGATCCACCACAGGTGAAACCTACCACTGCAAGCCTCAGATCCGTAATGCGGCAGCCAGAGGGAGCTGTCTACCTTGTAAATGTACGAACCCACTTCCTATGCAACTGCACATTTGGGATTCAAGCATTTCATTAAGAAATATTTTACTGAACTCGCGTGAATTTTTACAGTTTGAAGCAGATACTGTAGTAAAAAAATGACTTCATTAAAGTTCTATATGATGAATTTAAAAATAATTATGTGGCACAACAGGAGATACTCAATATATTTAGGAAATGTCATGATTGCTCACTGTACTCTTTTCCAACAATGATGTCTGAGTAACTGATGGACATTGTATGTCGTGAAAATATTCAAACATACAACAAAAGTGCACATTTAGGACCCTTTGAAAAGCATGAATGTTTTTATGTCATCACTCCATTGTTCCTTAAGCTATTCCATCTGTCATTAATGTTATTCAAAGATCTTAAATTCAAGTTAATGAAGGCGTAAACACTTTTTGCCAGGGGACTCACAAACGGGCCGACTGATGCTTGTCAATTTTGCATTCGACAGCCAGAACCCATTGCCTAAAACACTGTCCAACACTTTCTCTAGAATTTCCATTATGTTTCAGTGGTGGATGAAGTCTTCAGATCCCCCCTGGAATAAAACACCTACACTAAACTGGAAGTACTCTCCTACAAGTCAAATACCATCATCTTAAACCCAAGAGAATGTATTTGAGTATTATCAGCAAATTATACTTGAAATATTAAAGTAAAAGTACTTGTGTGTTTTTGTATAACTGATACTGCTGTAGGCGATAATGGTTTAGGTAATCTTACTACTTTATCTGCTGACAGGTTGTTGAATCTACAAGATTATCATATCCTGTATATAGAATCGAAAAATCTTGTATCTCTGAAAATTCATTTTTTCAGTTAAGTGATAGTTCCAAGATAATATTTTAAAAAGTGTATTAATTTAGTTCTGTTGCTTCATTTAAGAAAACAAAATAACACTTCAATACACAAGGAAACTGTTAATCCTTGTTTTGTTGCTTTGGTAGATACATGATTTTCAATAGATACGAAAGGCATATATTGAAAATTGAAAAGAAGGAATAAAGTCTTTCGAGCAAATGCAGTGAAGTACAAAAGTATTATATTCCCCCCTTAGAGAAGAAATCAAGTGCAGTGCACGTACCTCAAACTGTACCTAAGTGCTTGAGTGAAAGTGCTTTGGTACTATCCACAACTGTTGCATTAAATTCTAAGTCCGTCACACACTTATGATGTCCACAGGGTGACCTGGCTTTCTAAGACCCCAATGAGCAAACAGTCGTTGGCTCACCTAGCGAACCCACCTGATAAACATTCTGCTGAGATAAACAGACTGAAAATTATCCCTGAACACACCAGCTGGTTTAGTGGGGGTTATGAACTCCACATTTTTTTTCTTAAACAAAGATTGACATCAGGTTAAGTGGAGATGCACCACGGTGTATCTGCCCCCTTTGTAGGGCGGAGTATCAGTGCCACATTGACAGACAGAGAAAAATTGTAAGATTATGAGAAAAAAGTCATAATACAAGAAGTAGAAAAAGCACCCAGAGAGTGCAAACCACTGTCAGGATACAGAAGTACCCTAGGTTTAGGAAAATTCATGCAGTTACCTTCATTAATGTTTGAGTTATTGCCAGCCTCTGAGTAAACCAACAACACAAACAAACTATCTGAGTACCTCTCAAATACTCTTTAGCCGGTCCTCTTCTGCGCCTTCCACTTCAGCGTCTGTGTTCAGCCCGCAGAGTCCCCAAAGGAAAATCGAAGGAACTCTTGAAACTGAGCTCCAAGCTCTACTACTATATAAACATCAAAGGCAACAATGGCCAAATTTTGACGACACTACTCAAAACGGCCAACTTTATTTAAAATACTGCAAATCCCGTAACGTCACCGAAATTGAATTACCTCTAGGATATGCCAAAATCTCCATCTCCATGAAATTTCATGCAAATCCATCCTGAAGGTTATCTGTAATCCTGCTCACAAACAACCAAACACGCAGTAATGAAAACATAACCTCCTTCCCTGGCGGAGGTCATAAAGTCATTATTAAAAAGTTACAATAGTACGAGAAAAAAGTCCAACTTTTAATGAGAATAAAATTTTAATTTAAGCTTACTCATTCGAGGGAAATGAGTCACATGGAACATCTTGTCAAATGATATTTTAACAATAGTATAGGTTTGAGAATTGAATAAATATTGACTCTTTAGTGATCATAAGTATCAGAACGTTGAAAACCTTGTGTAAGAAACTGGATTTGTTCCGAAGAAAGAAGCGGATAGACATGAATGAAATCATCTCTTTATTGAAACAGGAGATTCAATAACACATTATAGATGGAGGCTTAAATACAGTAAACAGGGTTCCTAAAGTAATCTGATTACTCGCCGGTCTAAAAATTGACATTTATTTCGGAAAATTGAAATTCCTATTCTCATAAAATTCTGACTTTATTCTTTTTAAATTAGAACTTTTTTTCTCCTAAAATTACAACATGTCTATCGTAAGTATTACGACTGTATTCTCATAATATTAGATTTTTTATTTTATTTTCAAAGGTGGGCCTAGTACTGCTCCGTAGCTTTGCAATGTGCCAGGAAAATAAACTGGTGCCAGTTAGTTTGCAGATGGACAGCTGTCCCAGAGAACATGTAGTGGTAAGACTGTTTTATTAACATTTTACGTAACGTCACATTTTCATGATTTGTCAGTTTGACATTCAAAATTACGTAGTTTACAGCTGTCACACTACCCTGCTGATGAAAAGCATGACTAGAACAGACTGTAAATGGTTGAAGAACGCCTGTGGGCGTTCACGTGTAGCATCATGTACCATACACCCACAATCACGAGCAAGCTCACACAACGGGCTTTATTAGGATTTCTTATTTGGATCGGTTCAACTTGAGCCGGACAGGTTGAAGTTGGCTGCAGTGATGTCATGAATTACATAATGTAAATAATGAGGTATGAAAGTGTATTTAGGGTTGATCTAAGCATTTATTGTAACCACAGCCGGCAGCTGGGTCACAATGACCCTAGAAATTCCCTCTTGATGGGCACAGACCCAACAGCAGGCAGGCTGAGTGTTTAGCATGTGAACATGGTGGAGTATCGAGCAGCTTGATCAAAAAGTATAAACCTTTAATGTCCACACAATGGAAAAAAAGTATGAAAAAATTATTTCTTCGCATATTTTTTTGTTTTTCCTGTGGCATCCCCCAGGGCACAATCCTTGGTCCCTTACTCTTTAGCATTTACATGGTGCCACTGGGTCATAATATAAACAGGTTCCGTTATGTGGCACACATTTTTCAGTTAGAAGTAGAGAGTCAACATGTTGTGGTTGAGGGAGTAGAAATGGAGCCGCAGCTTTCTCGGATTGAAAGGATACGGTGAAGAGGTTTTGGGAAGCTGGTTAGGATGTGGTCTCATTTCCAGGCACGTCCAGCTGGGAGAAGACCCCGAAGTTGACCTAGAATTTGCTGGAGGGATTACATACCTTATCTAGGCTGGGAACGCCGCAGGTTCCCCAAGGAGGAGTTGGAAAGTGTAGCTGGGGAGATGGATGTCTTAAATACCCTCAGCTTAGCCGTCTGCGACAGATGGATGGATGGATGCCTCTGATTGCTTTGTGATAGTTCGGGCCATAGGGCTCTTTCTTTCCTGATTGTGACCAACAGTCATAAAAGCAGTCAAAAAGAAACAGCAAAGCAGGATGGTAACATTCCCATAAACCGCTGAACAAGATGAGGACCTGTTTGAAAACATAACCAAGAAAATAATTTGACTTCATGTGTGATTTAAGCACCTAAAAACACTGAAACGGATTTAAAAAGACATAATTTAAGCTGAAATCTTCGCTGTAGCCCCTAAGCTACAAACGTCTGAAGTAGGTGCACAAGCTCCAACTTGTGTGCACACGCAAACAGAGCATATGGTTTGTGCATACCTCCGTGTTTATCTGCTACCTGGAAGGTTGAGTGTACATGTGTTTCAGCTACTGCACTGGGAACATGCCATCATATTTAGCTCGGATGCCACAGCGAAGATTTCAGTTTAAAAATTGTGTTGGAGGGTCACACAGACCTCCACGTGTTAGCCAACGTTACCCTGAGTGTTGTCAGGATGAAATCATCAGACCCACCATCAAACCTTACACGGGTCCAGTGGACACTGGGTTCCTCCTGGTGCAGGACAATGCCCGGCCTCGCGTGGTCAGAGTCTGTAGGCAGGCAGTTCAAGGATGAAAGTATTGATGTCACTGACTGCCCCCCCCCTCATGTTCCCCCAGCCCTGTATCCATTTGATGACCTCTGGGATGTTGTGTATTGCTGCATCTGCCGCCGCCAACTACAATCCCGGTCTTTCCAGGAGCTCAGTGATGCCCTGATCCAGGTTTTGGAGGAGTTCCTCCAGGATACCAGCAGCATCAAGAGCATGGCTTGCTATTATCAGAAGTTCATACAGGCACTAGGAGGCTAAACACACTACTGAGTTGTTATGATGAAAGACACACAAGCAGGATCAGAACTTGTGATTTCAGTTCTACACTTTGATTTTTGAATGTGATTTGCAGTCAAACTCAAATGGTTCATGGTTTTTGTTTCAACTGACCGTTCCTTGGTCATTTTGTTCTTAATGAACTGCACAATGTACATCAATAATTATTTTCAACTTGTATATTTCATTCATTGAGGTCAGATATGCAGTTAAAGTGTTACTTTCATTTTTGGGGGAGGGGTACATCAGCCTCTTCTGCTCATTTTGTCATTTTCAGTGAAGACTCGGCTGAATTGGACACCCAAAATAAACAAATACAACTACCAGGTTTATTTGCATAATCAGTGTCAGTGACATTGTAACTGTTATTATATGTGAGTAATCTGTCATAAAACACAAAAAAACAATTTATTTCATTGTCAGATTTCTTTATAGATAAGGTTATAACATTATTATATTACAGTAAAACAAAGAAATGAAAATCAGTAAATTTGCTCAGAAACTGTTCGATAAGTACTGCATCAAATTTGAGAGAAATACCATAAATTACATTATATTCTGCACAGAGTGGGATATTGACTACAAAATACCAACTATGTCCACCAGGGGGACGTATTTACACATACTACAACCTTTGGCTGTGATATAGACTTTATCAAAAATCTAGGAAGTACAAAAACTGGAAAAAACTTCCCAGAAACCCTGTTTAGTAGGGCCTACACACAAAAATAGAAGAAAACCAGGAAGGGTCCAACACTTACAACTCCACACATCCCAATGAGGGCCCTTCTAGTCCATGTGTCGAGTGCTTGGATCTCAGTATTCTACCACATTCGTAATGTTCTTTGAAATATGAATGAGCAGAGAAACGCACACAAGCTATTTATATTTCCTCAAGTGGCGACATGATTCTCTAGAAAACCACACGTCTTTGCTTTGGGGTTCAGTCGTGAGTAGCTCTTTGAAGGGATAACCCCAAGTGCTTTTTTGTGTTTGACCCTAAATTATGGTTGAAGTGCCAAAGAAGGCCTGCACATGGAAAATATTGTCAAAAGAATGGATCTTAAGTCCTGAAAAGATCTGGTCTGATTGTTGCATGACTTGCTGTAGGAGGTATTTGCCTCCTGCTGTAAACAATGAAGTAATTACAGATTCCATTGTGTTCTACGTCAGAGACATACATTATCACCAAATTCTTCAGATAACTTGATTACGTATGAGCCTTCACAGCTTGTGGTTAAACTGGTCCACCTAGTCACAGCTTTAAGGAATCGCCTCTTCCTGCTTTGGTTGAGCTGATGTATGGAGCCGGTTTCTGGATCAGAACCATCGTGACTGCGAGGGACTGATATCCCATAGGAAGGGGTTGGAATCAGAGGAAGCTCTTTGGACCGCATGAATGAATAGTAATAATACGCACGGAGGAAGGAATTTTTTGTTTTACTTGCTGGGCACATTGAATCATTTTAATGATTTTCTTCTTTTGTTTCGAGCCAGCGCAACATTCCCTCATTGTTATTAACATCGCTATGTAATGTGATGATCTCCTGGAGACTGGATGTGCTTTTTCATTGCTGCCAGGTTGCAGGCATCTGTGAGTAGTTCTGCACTGAAGCAGCAGACAGGAGCTTTTTGGCCAGAGGATCTCCATCACCGAAAGTTATGCACACTGAGCCCAGTAAGTGTACTCAACGGGACAAATTAGCCCAAGCTGAAATTTCACCCGAAACAATCCCTGCTTTGTTCAAATCACTTTGTATTTTTCTTTGTGTGTAAAGCCCTTAAACAACTACTCTGTCCCTGAAAGCATCTTATTGTGAGCAAAACCAGGTGTGTAAATACAGGACCCGTTGATTTCACTGGCAAAGTTTTATTCTACGGTTCTGTCAAGAGGGCAGTGTCTGACATGCAAATGATGCAACAGGCAAAGGTACAGTTCATGGAAATACTAGTTTAACCGTTAATAAAACACAGTGGTTAATTCAGAGTTATATAAAAACAGTAGAAGAAGAAATGGAGGACACAGAAGAGACGATCTAAACTCCTGATTTAACAAGTTGTTCTAGTAGTGATTGGAGTGTTATATAAGTGCTTTTAAAAATAAATCAAACATCAAATAAAATGTATTTCAACATCACGCAAAAGTAATAAGTAAATTAAAAAAATCTATGCTCCTTCAGACAATGCTGATATTTATGTCCAAATGTGCTTCTGCAGTCAGAAACTTTAGTTCTTGAATCATTGTCAGAAAAATAATGTGTGTGACGGTTGAGGTCTACAGCAGAGTCTCCTTCCTGCCGTCTGCCGACTCAACTCTACTTCTGCTCTCAGTGTGCTTCAGTCACACAGACAGACAGGCAGACAGACAGTCACACAGACAGTCACACAGACAGACAGTCACACAGACAGACAGACAGTCACACAGACAGACAGGCAGACAGACAGACAGACAGACAGTCACACAGACATACAGACAGACAGTCACACAGACAGACAGACAGACAGACAGACAGTCACACAGACAGACAGACAGACAGACAGTCACACAGACAGTCACACAGACAGTCACACAGACAGTCACACAGACAGACAGATAGACAGAGGATAGATAATGACAGAGCGATAAACAGATAGAAAGAGAGAGGGGTATATTCATAGATAGTTAGACATATGCATAGATATAGTGATATAGAACAGACAGACAGAGAGTCACACAGACAGACAGACAGAGAGTCACACAGACAGACAGACAGACAGTCACACAGACAGACAGAAAGACAGTCACACATACAGACAGTCAGACAGACAGACAGTCACACAGACAGACAGTCACACACAGACAGACAGTCACACAGACAGACAGACAGACAGACAGTCACACAGACAGACAGTCACACAGACAGACAGACAGAGGATAGATAACGACAGAGCGATAAACAGATAGAAAGAGAGAGGGGTATATTCATAGATAGTTAGACATATGCATAGATATAGTGATATAGAACAGACAGACAGGCAGTCAGACATACAGTAGAGAGACGCACAGATAGCTGCCTACCGATGTATTTTATAAGGAAAGCGTTGTAAAACAACTAGGGTTTTTAAAAGAGGTCTGGGCCCACAGGTTGGCAGTGTGACGGCAGAGAGTTCACAGTGTTACTGCCAGACACCTCTGACATTCATATGATGAGACCTTCATTTCAAATCAACACTGAAGCTTAGGGTGTGAATGACATGAAACATTGAGAGTGGAGGGCAGCTGATTATTCTACCTGTGAGTATTTCTGATTGTTTTATAGAAACCATCTATCCAGATAGGAGAGTTTCCTTGAGTATCAGTATCAAGTTCATGAACATCTGAGTATACACAACTGTGATTCACTATACCTGACAACAAATCATTGTGTTGAGGTAATACAAATGTTTGATTTGCACATTTTAGTGGATTAAACAGGCAGTCATGGTTAGTTGGGTTCTCAGACATTCTGTAGATGTGTAAAAGTACGCCTACAGTAGTAGCTGCACTGTGAAACTTCATTTAAGCAAAGTTTTGTTTTTATTTTACCAAATGTTAGCATTGGCAACGATAACACACAAGTCTATTTCCCGGCCTGTCGAGTCACCATCATTTGGGAACCACGGGTGCTAAATCATACGCTGGGGAATTAGCATGATTAGCTTTAATTAGCATAATAATATAGAGGCTGTATGTAGGCAAATTCTGACCAATTTACTTTGGTTTTTTGGAGGTAATGCCGATACTGGATTAAATTAAGACGAATAGCACAGCTGCCTCACAGCAAGGTTAAGAGTTCAAATCAAACTCATGCCCGGGGGCCCTTCTGTGTTTGGTTTGCATATTCGCCCCCTGTTTGCTTGGGTTCCATTCAGATACTCCAGCTTCCTCCTACAGACCACCATCATGTCATGAAGGTGAATCCGTGACTCTAAATGACCTGTAGGCGTTCAAAACAGCGTGGCTGCTTGTCCGTCTTTATGTGTCGTCCCTGCCATGAGCTGGTTACCCTGAACAGTGTTCATATTTGAACGCCCTGTGGGCTGATTTAGATGGAGTTCTTTTCCTCATTAACACCCGCTGCAATATTGTCCAATTCAGCCAAGAAATTAGAGAAGAATTTTCCATATAGGTGATTATGTTAATCAACACTATTTGTTCAAAATACACAAAATAATGCAGGTTTGGATGCAGCATTCTGTCAACAGTTGGGACCCATACTGTATATTTCTAACATACAACTTTTGAGCTTTGGGTTCAACTAGCCAGAAAGCTGGCTCTGCTGATATTAAGTTATTTTTATTAGAATGCTTAAATTAGTTAATTATTATATATAAAACACAACTGATGAAAGCCTTTTTAGTTTTGTAGGGTATTTATTTAGTCATGAATAAAAGTAGCTTAAACAAGCATTGATTTATTAAGTGTGCTAAAAGAAAAAATGAAAAATATATAATTTATCTTTTATGTCTGTACCAAATCGGGTGGGAATAGTTGAGACACTTTGTCTGCAAATTTCTCACTGATGGTGGCGCAAGAGGGGGATTTACCTGGGTTACTTGCAACTGCCGTATTACATCTTAATCCATTAAAAGTTCAGCTATTTCAGATAAGCCAACCATCTTGCAGACGGTACCTTTTGTCCCATGAGCCTCGCTAGAAACTGTTAAAATTCTGTTTTTAGAAAAAAGATTGACTGCAGTTATTGCAGGAAATCCCCTTGACGAGGGGTGTATGGCCACATGGGGATGTCATAAATCTTAAATATAGGAGGACGGGGGGGAATCAAACTGTGAGGGAGAAGCGTGACGTAAATATTATCATGTGTAAGCAGATGAGGGTTCTGATGTGTGAGGGGATTGGGGGGGCTGGGCTGGGAGGGCACAGAGGGAGCAGAAAGTCCAAACAGTTGTAACCTGACCATCTGGGAAAGGCACTGTTATGACTGCTTATACATATATATCTACTACGTTTAAACTGTGCGAAAAACCAACCTGTGTGGTAGAAAATCATATTCTCTTCAGTCGTGACCACCTAAGGCATTTTGAAAATATTCTGTATATTCCATTTTATGTATTTAACCAAAGCGTTTGATACCAAAGAAGAGCAATAAGGGTGAATGTTAGTCCGGTGCAGGCAGTTCAGAGCTTAAGTAGCTGAAGACATTATTATCATCTGAATCCGGTATCATATGGGAGCTGCAGCTACACATGTGCACGATCACAGGCATGGGAGGAAAATGTCAAAAAAAACTCCAGCTCAAATTTTAACTGACGCTTACTTCCACTCCATCCTCTTCTCACGGTTGAAATACAAACAGACTTTCATTCTGACTATTGTAAAGGGCCTGTTAAAACTGACACAAATGGAGATTAATGCACGTCAACGTCAGTCTTTTATTGTCTAAACAAAACTTTTTGCAGAATAATCGTAAATCAGTATGATTGCATTGGCACAGTTCGCAAATCCACATGGAAATCCCTCATTCACGTCAACGTTTTCTCAGAAACTTGTGGTCTGAGCTCCACCATTGAGCAACATTGGAGATGTCACTGGAGTGAAACAGGGACTGAATTGTTGTAGACGTTCTTACTGGGGGAAGCCAAAAATAGCGCGGCCCTTTTAGTATTGAGATTGCGAAAGAACAGAAATCTGACTACTCGACATATTCATTAGGGAGTTGCTTCATAAGACAATTTAGTGCATGAGTAGAAAGAAAAAATGCAGTAAAAACATTTTCTTCACACAAGGCCCTCTCTCACACTTTAGGTCGGATAGAATGTATTCGATAGTTAAATAGCTAACCAACTAGTCAACTTAAGTTATTGCCTACTGACTTTTCAGGGTTAGTGATAAAAAAATATATATAGTAAAAATGAAGAACACTGTTGTTCCAAGTCTGAGTGTTGCATTAATCTGGAGGTATGTATGCTACTCTGTTTTTGAAAGCAATGACTTCCTGAAGACTTGACCACCGTGAGATTTCCAGATAACAGGAAAGACCCCACAAATACCCCATTTCCAGACAGGCAGTTTCAGGGCTGTTTCGGATCCACTGGCTTATTTGGAAACTGTAAAAGGAAGATCTCTCAGCCAGGAAAACTGGCTCTACCGTGGAAACAAAACCTTGTTGGTCTAAAACCAAGAATTGGTTATTTCAAGGAGCTGGGGAGGGATTTTTAGAACCAACAAAAACTTTTGCAACTGCCAATTGTAAGACGGCTATAACTCGTTAGACGTTAGGAATAAAGTTTAATTTATGTTCAGTGTTATAGACGGAGTACTTCATCCAAACACTGCAGATATTTTATGGAAGCTTTCACATACAGAAGAGATGAAGTAACACCACAAGACCTATTGAGTGCAGTTTAACCATAATCAACATCAGAAAACTGTCACTTTTTATAACTATTAACTGTTTTTACATCATTATATAACAATGTCCTCTACTATCACCATTTTTGTTACTATCAAAACTATGGAGTCTTAACTGTTTAGATGTACTGATGTCAATCTATAAAGCGCAAGCAATGCTGGATAATGGGAGACAGTGAAGTAATGATATGGCTTGAGTTTTCCGTGACATAACACGGCTCCAATGCCTCTGTGACCTAATGATGTGGCTCTATTGATGCTGTGAAATATTGAAATTGACATAATGACTTGGCTGTAGTGCCTGTGTGAAATAATGACTTGGCTTAAATCACCCTGTGACAAAGTGGCATGACTCTAGCGAAGCTGTGACATAAGGATATTGACATAATGGCATGGCTATAATGCTACTGTGAAATATTGATGTGGCTCGAGTGACTCTGTGACATATTGACCTGGCTCCAGTGAATCTGTGACATAATGACATTTACATGATGATATAGCTGAAGTGCCTTTGTAACACAATGATAGGGCTCAATGAATATGTGGCCTAATGACATTGAAATAATGATATGGCTGTAGTGCCTTTGTGACATGATGACGTGGCTCAAGCAACTCTTTGTCATAATGGCGTGGCTTTAGTGACTCTGTGACATAATGACATGGCTCTGGCACCTCTGTGGCATTGTGACATGGTTGAAGCGCCGCTCCAGCCAGTTGAAAACCAAAGGGCTTTAGTACCAGCAGCCTAGAGTTAGCATCTGTTTCATTTTAGGGTTAGGGTCACCAATCCTGGCCCGGAAATAGTGCTTTACAAAACTCCAGTCATAAAACCAGAATTTTTCATTTTCTTAACCTTGATGTATATCCAGATTATAGTATGATATGCATCTTTTCCCCCAGGATGTAACTCCTGAACTCATCTCTCACACTCTACCATGAAAAGTTTACTTTTGTAACTTGATCATTTTTCATTTTTATTCCTTTGTATAGATTTTGTTTTGCCGGTCTTTTTCCAAAATAATAATTCACTGAATCTATTTCTTGGTAAGAAATAAAAAAGCACACTTCTCAAAAATGTTGATCTATGTCATTAAGACCACATCATGGTCTTTATCACACACAATCCCTCAGGAATGGGTCAAATGCAGAGAAATAATTTCCCTATGTTCTACTGTGTATGGCTGTATGTGATCAATAAAAGATTTCTTCTTCTACTTCTTAAACGAACCCTACTGCCATCTGCTCTTCATTTGGCTCGTCTTCTTCATCCATCAAGTTTTAAAGATACTCGTTATTGCTATAAGTCCACATGAGGTCTGAGCTGCTGTGAAGTCTTTGTTGCTAAGTTTCCACTGATGCTGGTTTGGTTTGGTTCGTTGGTGTTTGCAAATTTCCACACAATATGGTCCAGTCAGGAGAGGATCTTCTCATATCAGTCTGACTGACTTATAAACTGTAACTTTCATTTATGAACATTACACTGGTCCATGGTGTGACAGCGAGTCATGAACTGTCACTGGTTCATCCAAAGTCTTAGTGTTTCTAAAAATACTGCATATCGTTTTTTTAAAGTTGTTTTTGATCAGAGTAAAGATGCATAACAATATTTGGCATATACATTTACACTACTGGCAGTGGATGTTGCATGTTTTTTCTGCACAACTCAGCGTGTTAAACTGTGCATGAATGAGTGTCTATGTCTGCGCGGCAAGGACATGTTGCTAATCATCATGAGTGAACTGTGTCCTTCTCACAGGTACGTAGTGGCCTCACTGCTCTCCCTCTCTCTGGCCTGTGCCACAGCCACGTTGATGCACTGCAGCCACTCCTCGGCATGTTTCTCATCCTGCGCTTTCAACACGTATGTCTTGCTCTCTGTGAAGATCTCAAATGCCCGGGGCAGGCCTCGATCACGCCGCTTCTTGGCCACTACCTTTGGGAGAAAGGCAGATATTTGAGACATAGGAGAAGAAAAAGACATACGGCATAGACATAATTTGGTTGTCGTCCGTACTTTCGTAATTAAATATAAGTATTTATGATTTCCAGGCAAAACACACAGAAATGCATTCCTATGCTTTTATCACTATCAGTTGCATTAATTAGAAAATCTGTGCCAAAGGAAAAAGATTACCAGACCAGTGGAAAAAGTCAGTTAGTGCTGAGGTGCCTAGACCATTAGCAAATAAGCAAACTGAAGAAACCATCATAAGATGCACGCCTTAAGAATGTGTAATATTTTACCCTACACGCCCTATAAGATACTCCTATAGGCCGCTTTTGGCGGGTAAGACAGCAATGTTCCCCTCTATAGGCATGCTTAAGAAACACAATCTGAGAGAAGCTGCTACTCTAGCAAGCATAAAATACTCATTTTTGTAACATGTTTGCAAAATGATCTGAAAAAAAGACTGTTATGAAGAATTAGCAAACGCTATAAAGTCAATTAAGTAGTCCCTCTTAATTGCAATTCTTGTTAATTGTATAGTTCAGTTTTCATAATTATACTATAAAATGGATTTGGAATGGAACAGTTGCCCTCATACTAGATAACCTCAATCCAAACTGTCGTGGATAAATCATAACCTCCTGCGCCAACTGACATCAAAACCCTCAATTATGGCCAAAAATGTAGAGGCAGGAAAAGATATGTGCATAGAGTTTTGTGGAAAAGTTTTTTGAGGGATGCTATTAGAAACCCTCATCTGCAAGAAATTCCACCCAAAGAATATACAGAAATTGAACTTGTAACCATGGAAGTTTCAAAATAAAAACTCTAAAAATTGCTCCACAGAAAAAGGCATCGCCTCAGAGCTTGTTCTCTGTATGTAGAAAGTATATGGGGTCTACCACGGAAAAAAACAACTACAAGTCCAAATTGTAACCATGGAAACAGAAACAAATAAAAAGGACATATATCCATAAAAAAAATACTTTGTTACTGTACGTAGAAAAAAATGGACCGATAACTAGAACGCATCCCTAAATCCCCCTCCTCACTCTACAGAAACATGTGACCAGTGGTTAAGATAAAAGTTTGTGGGAGCAGGTTTGTGAAAGACAATGTAAGTAGAACTCCTTACCTTGACACTTTGCACCTTGCTCAGCTCAATAGGAATGTCATCAAGCTCATCCTTCTGTGTGGAAGACAGGAAAGGACAAGCAGAAAATCATGTAATGCTTCATTTTTCAAAAAAGGTTGAACAGATGCATTCTAAACTTTACTTAAAATAATCAACTATCTTCTAAGAATTAAAAATTTAAAGTGAATTCTGATTAAAAATTCATGATTAAAAATATGTTTAATCTAAGCGGTATATTTTTAGTATATTTATAAAATAAATGCCATAAAAGTTTAATATTTCCACCTTAAATGAGGTAAAGTTAAAGTAGTAGAACAAGAAAAAACTCTACTGAAGTACTTGAATGTGGTTAAGTTCAGTGTCGTGTGACTCTTTTTTTTTCTTAAAGCCAGTCCAATAAGTTATCTCCAGTTATGTCCCATCGTGTTCCTATCAATCTGTGGGTTTCCCACTTTGTCAGGAATACCCCAGAATTTCCAGAATCGCAAAACGGCGTCATGGTCTAGTTTCCAGTACGAAGGACTGCTGAGGAAAGTGTTGTTCTGCTGCTTCTCCCCCAGCTGTGCTGCACATCATAGCCATGTTTGACCTCTCAGTTTGAATATGCGTTTGTCAACATGGGAGGGGCGACTGTGTGTTTACTGCATCATAGTCATGTCTTCATACTTCGTGGTTAGAACAGCATAGCTTGAGATCGCTGGAAGTCTTCTGGCAGCTGCCCACATCCTTCCTGTGGTGTCCTCGCATGTGTGTGTGTATGTGTGTGTGTGTGTGTGTGTGTGTGTGTGTGTGTGTGTGTGTGTGTGTGTGTGTGTGTGTGTGTGTGTGTGTGTGTGTGTGTGTGTGTGAGCTAGTTGTACTTTTTCCCCACATTGATTCATTTCGGTCATATGAGGCAATCTGTTCTCCTACTCAGGAAGACATTAACATATTGACTCACAATACTTAAAATAGTTACGCCTAGCTGTACCGTTAAATGATTTGACGATTCTATTTTTTTTGCCGGTGGATTGTACTCTAATTCATATTCATGCTCTGTCAGAGGTCCTTAGCGGCACAATAAATCTACACTTGATTACTCAACTGACCATTTAGTATGCAGTCATGACACATTGTATTCTTCATGGTTGTCACGTTTGCTTTGTGTCTTTCATTTCTTTTTCTCCCTCTGTCAAGCAGCGGATTTTTTCACAGCGTCTGTTTGCCTGTCAGGATTCCAAAAAATGACCTTATGAAAGTGTTAAAAAGTTATAAAAGTGTTGAAATTTCTCAGGGTTGAAATATATTGCTAATTATATATAATTATGTGCGGCACTTATTGCTAAAGAGCACATGCTGGAATTAGCAGCAACTTTCTGCTACAATTTTCTCCAAATAATGTTGAAAACATTAGTGGGATATCTTTGAAGACACTTTTCCAAACATTTACCTTATTTATGATTTTTGACGTATCTACTGATCTTGTAAATATTAATCAGATAAAATGTCAATGCTAAATCCAAATTCAAATACATCTATGTCAGCTGTCTTTGGACAAGGGTGGATGAAACCCTGGACTAGCCGCCTGTTCCTCACAGGGCCACATGGAGATGAACATCCATTCACAATCAAAATTCCCACTAATGGGTAATTTAGAGACACCGGTGCAGCTACAAGACATGTTGTTAGCTCTGTCGGAGGAAGAGGAAGAGGAAGAGGAAGAGGAAGAGGAAGCAGGAGTAACCAGACGGAACCAGAGGTGGTACTGATTTGTACGTTGGCTCAATATTTAGTTTAGTTAAGTATTTAGTTTATAATCAACAGTGAACTACTGCTCCATCTCTTGCATATCTCATATCTCTTGAGTATTAGTATTCTTTCTATGCTCTGCCATGACATGCTGCTAATCCATGAGCGGCTAAACTGCCTTTCATTGTTCTACAGCTATGACAATAAAGTTCTGTTATTATCTATTCTATTCATATTTGGATTTACCTTTTAACATTTAGGTTCCTATATAACCTTTAGATTTAATATTTGATCATTAAATTTAACATAAACAACACACACACACACTCCCACACACAGACATATATATACACTGTATACAGTATATACATAATGTTTATGTTTACTGGGTTACAATCAGGCTGAATAGGCCAGTTTGAAGTTTTGCATTTGAAGGCAGTCAATATTATTCCAGAGGGAGATCCAGGAGTTTCTGAGCCCCATGGTGGTGGAGGTGTAGGATATAAGGATGCAAGGTGGTGAGCAGATGTGAGGGAGCTTCTGGGATACAAAGAGGTTCCAAATGTAAAAAGTTTTCCATGTAAAAAGCTTCATTTTGAGATGATTTTATTAGGAGGAACCCAATAGCTGCTCAAGGACAGCAGTCCTACCTCCTATGGTATTCTCAAAGGAAGGAGTGCTGGTAATGATACGAGCAGATGAATCTAGAACCAGTAGTAACTGGAGGCGTCTGTGAGGAAGACCAGAGAGGATGGTGTTACAGAAATCAACACGGAATGTGACTCGAGTGTGGATGACAAAAGAAGTGCTGGTAGGTGTAAGCGATCAGTGAAGGTGATTGATATTGCATCAGTGATGGTACTGATATGGGCTTTGATCAGTAGGTATTTTACCAGGATGGTAAAATACTCATAACCTGAGGGGATGAACTGTTGAATTTTAAAAAGAAAAAAAAAAATCCAGGATACGCAACAATCTCTGGCAATGACCCCTCCTTCAAGTTCTGTCTCAATGCGAACATTAATTTTTGCTTGATCCTGCCAAAAAACAATAAACTAACAAACAGAGCCTGGTGGAAACACAACCCCCTTGGTGGATACAAGAAAAGGAAAGTAAAACCGCAGGAAAATGGTTCCCATGGTCGCATCTTTTGCTCATATGTGACTAAAATGAATAAAAAAAATAAAAACTATAAACATTACTGAAAACACATATACACAATAAATATTACTGTAAACACAATAAAATTCAATATAAACACCATAAACTTCACTATAAACACAATAAACATTACCATAAAAACTATACACTTCGCTATTGACATCTCTATAAATGTTACTATAAACACCACAAACTTCACTTTAAACACTATAAACATCACTTATCACCATAAACTCCACTATAAACACCATAAACTTCACTGTTAACACTACAAACAAATTTTAAACACTATAAACTTCACTATAGACATCACTATAAACATGCTATAAACACCATAATATTCACTATAAACATCTTACACATTACTATAAAAACTACACACATCAATATTAACATCACTATAAACAATACTACAAACACCATCAACAATACTATAAACAACATAAACTTCACTATAAACACTATAAACATTACTATTAAAACTAAAAACTTCAATATGAACATCAATGTAAACTATACTATATAAACTACAAACATTATTATAAATACTATAAACTAAAGGATGAAAGTCACTATAAACACCAAAATCTTCACCTTAAACACTATAATCATTACTATAAACACTATAAACTTCACTGTGAACATCACTTTAAACATTACTATAAACACCATAATCTTCACTTTAAACACCATAAACATTACTACAAACACTATAAACTTCAGTATAGACATCACTATAAACATTACTATAAACACCATCAACTTCACTATAAACACCATAAATTTCATTATAAACACTGTAAACAAACTATAAACTTCAATATGAACATCACTATAAACTTTAATATAAACACTATAAACATGACTATAACAATATCAACTTCACTATGAACATCACTATAAACATTACTATATACACCATGATCTTCACTTTAAATACTATAAACATCACTATAAACAACATAAACGTCAATATAAACACTATAAACTTCGCTATAAACACTATAAACTTCGCTATAAACACTATAAACATTACTAAAAACACCATAATCTTCTATATAAACTCTATAAACTTCACTAGAAACACTACAAACTTCAGTATAGACATCACTATAAACATTACTTTAAATACCATAAACTTCACTTTAAACACTATAAACACTTGAAACAATGCTATAAACACCATAAATTTCACTATAAACCTTTTGAATTTCACTATAAACGTCATTATAAATATTATGAACTTCAATATAAACGATATAAACTTCACTATAAACACTATAAACATCATTATAAACACTATAAACCTTACTATGAACACCATAATCTTCAATATAAACACCATGAAAGTCAATATAAACACTACAAACATCAATATAAACACTATAAACATTACTATGAACCCCACAAACTTCGTAATCGTAATCGTAATTGCGCATGAAGAATGGCAGTTTAAACGTAGCCTTATTAATGCTTTTGAGATAGACCAAAGCAATTCATTAGATTTTAGCAGCAAAACAAAATCAACCACATTGTGCCAACTAATGCCAGAGAAAAATATAGATAGAAAGTTCAGTTTATCAAAGCGACTCCATCCTATATGTAAGCGATAACAACATAACATGACATTCATCTCATATTATCCTTGTTTTTTGTATTTTTCCTGTAGTCCTGCGTTCTGGTTGGAGCCAAGTTCAGGTCTGCTTTTCATTTAGTGTTGCTCCCTGTCTGGTCCCAATTAAAGAGAAAAAAATGTTTTCGGTAGAGGACTCCCCGGGGCTCACAAGTAACCTCCAATATTGAGTTACATTTTATTCTCCATTTAAGAGTGTTTGATTCACTGGTATGTGATCAAGGGAATACATGCAACAAGAGGAAGCTAAAAGACTCTGTGGTTTTAGGGAATGTTTGAAACCCCTGAGTGTGTGACAGCTGTTTGATCAATTAATGAGGAGTACAGAGCAGTTTTATGGGTCTTTATCAAACTTCCATGTTGGGAAACTGTATTTCAGAACCTACCAACCACCTCCAGAGCATGTTGCCAAAGCTCGGAGCTCTGAAAACCAAACAAAAAAAGCCTTTCCAATTTGTGGCTGCTGAGAGGAACCCATTACCTCCTGGATTGGAGCACAAAGACTATTGTTCTGAGGGAAAAGAGAGAGAGCGCCCAGCTCCAGTGCTGTAACTCATCCGCTGTAGAATGTCAGAATGCACTGAGTGGGTGCACTCTCAGATATACTTGTATGATGACATGCCTCTCTCTTGTTTTTAAGAGCTGATTGTTTATACACCGCGCGGTCAAATTATCCCATTTGCGGTGAGTTTATTTCAATTACATTAATTGCTTGTACATGACTGCCATTAATCAGAATAGAACACATGAACTAAAAATAGTTTCCTTCCTTCAGCTGGATCAAATCAAACGTGACCTTTTTTTCTTTTGGCAATGCTTCCAGAACTCTGACCTCAGCATCTTGCTGCTTACGCTCCATGTTCCGGATTATGCAAATCTTTCCTTTCTTTGTACTTTTTTTGTCAGTCTTAATTTCAATTTAAGTCACAATCTAATATTGGGTAGCTGGATTCCTTGTTGTAACGACCCGGGGGGATTATCCCACTATTGCCTTTTGTAGTTCCTTCCCACATATATGAGGCGGTACTTCCTCTTGTATCGTCGTTGTGCTTTGAATTTCTGTGGGCGATAGTGATTCATGCTGGTTCTGCATCATGCTTTTGCCTCGTCAGACCACTGCGACCCCTTACTGAGGCCAAGGATGGTTACTGTCAATATCATCAGCTGCTCCTGGGGAATATGAACTTTCCATAAAAAGAAGATTTCCACTGTTTCACACAGTTTCATCATGATTTCACTGATGTGAAAAAGGATGTATTGATGCATGTGTATCCATGCTTACGTGTGTTTGTGAGGCTGTGTTTTCTTGGGATACATACTGATTTGCCCCTCCGGAAGAGCAGCTGGTTTCCTGCCAAGGTGAAGTAGCGGGTTTTCCAGCGCTTGATGAATTTCCAGCGGACCTGCTTCTCCTTCAGCTTTCCCTCGATCAAAGGCTGACCGTCCTGGTTCACAACTAGACAGGGACACCAATACGGAAAAATGATAAAGAAAGAAAAACGGAAAGAGGAGCAAAAAGTGAGAAAGAAATCGAATACACCCACCAGCAATAACATTATAACTGCTGACAGGAAAATAATGATGACATCTGTCATTTGGTGGGCTAGCAAGTGAACACTTTGATCTATAGTTCATGTGTTTGAAGCAAGAAAAATGGGCGAGCGTAAGGTCTTGGGCCACCATGGCAAGGGCCAAACACTAATGGCTGAATGATTATACCCAGTCTCTTTCCTTAGACTGCATTTATTACCTACCAGAAATAGTCTAAGGAAGGACAACCAATGAACCAGTCACAGGGTCATGGTCGCCCGAAGAGCTGTAGCACAAATTGATGACAAAATTAATATTGGTTCTGATAAAGAGGGTATCAGAACACAGAATGGATCACAGCTTGCTGCGTATGGGAATACGTAGATGAGAAACGCTCAGAGTGCCTATTCTGACCCAGGTCCACTGTTAAAAGTTCATAAATAGACGAGCCAGCAAGAGAACTGGACCAGCAAGAAATAGAAGAACGAGGCCTGGTCTGATAAATCGCGTTTTTGGGATGCTCTATGAAAGTTAACTGAGGGAGGCGTTGCGATGCTTTGGGCAATGTTATGAGTCTTTCCATTCATAGGGATGTACCATCTACCTAAAAAGAATTGCAGCAACGGTTCAGGAATGGTTTGAAGAACACAACAATGATTTCAAGGTTGCCACCAAACTCCCAGACCTCAATCTAATCGAGCCTCTTTGGGATTTACTTGACAAACAAGTCAGTGGCGGGCCAAATTACTTGCCAGATACCACAGCATACTGTCAGAGGTCTTGTGGAGTCCACTCCCGGTCAGAGCTGTTTGGGTATTGAAAATTTTTTCCAAATTCATTATATGGCCAGTTATAATGGTATGAGAGTCAATATTATAGTTGTCTATGACTTATTTATAGTTATTCCCATTTACTTCCGTTTCTCGACCATCAATGGGCCGGTCTAAAATGTGCTGTTTTGACCTGGCATCTGGCAACTGCATAAGCCATCAAACATAATTGAGCTCCTGAGCTACGTCTTACAGAGGGGTAAAAATAATCCTAAAAGCTGTGATTAATGGCGAATTAAACAATGCAATATGTTTGGCAAACAATCAGTAATACTTGTAACTGCGTCAAGTTATCCATCCAGCAAGTTTCAAGACTCGGCAGGATGTAGCAGGATACAGCCCACAAGGCACTTTCTTAAATAAGACCCCCTACATGCTTATAATTTAATTTCACATCTGGCAGGCAAATCTCCATTTTCCATTCCTATTTAGATTTTTCCTCAGCGTTTCATTTTACAGTAATCATTCTTTTCCCCCTTTTTAGAGTCAAAGAAAACAATCTATGCAGCATTACACCCTGTAGGTGGAAGTAACAGATCGTTGCTGTATATTTGCACTTTTTGGACAATTTTGATTTGGGCAAGGTCTTAGCTGCAAGATGAAGTTCCAAAATAGTATAATTGATGATGCACATGGGTCACAGCAGTGGAAAGCCATTCAAAAGCAGTTTTTTTTAGTGTATGCATGGGTTTTGATAGTACAGAAGCCATTTCAGTGAATCTTAATGAGTTATTGGAAAAATCCATAGTTCGGTTGGAGGGGCAGAGGGGTCAAGAACAAGGAGCTGAATGAGGGATGGAGAGAGGGGGGTAGAGTGGTGACAGGAGTGAGGAAGCTGAGGGATCACGTTCAACGAGGTTCAACATTTTTGCATTTCATTATATCCCCAAAAAGCGTCATTCTGTACCGTCTTCTGTGCCATCTGCGTCCGCCACAAATCCTTCGTGTTACCACTGTAACTCATGAACTATTTCATGGATCATTCTCAAATGTTATACCTACACAGACCTTGAAGGAAGAACTGGATCGGTTGTATATTTCCTGGGGACACTAGGCTGTTTTGTCTCCGAAAGATTTTCAGGCCAAAATTTCCAACCATTGGTCAAAGTTAGTCTAAATTTGATACATGTGAATCGATTAAAAACGAGATCTATCTTGTAAATATCGTATTTTACTCTAGTTGTCCATATTTTACTAATAGATGGACCTTTTTTTTCTTTCATTTTTTACAAAAAACACAGTTTTCCAGAGATAAAAGAGGGTTTTCATACACCGATACGCTATAATATTATAACCACTGATCAAGCAGTGACATCATTATTGATTTTCTTTTTACAATGGCAGTTGTCAGTGGGTGGGATTTGTTAGGCAGCAAGTGAAAATTTTGTCCTCAAAGTTGATGTGATAAAACATGGAAAAATACTAGACTTTTATGTCAAAGTATAGGGTGTCTCAGGAAGGTCAACTGGTGAACCGGTGACAGGGTCATGGGTGCCCTAGATTCATTGATATGCGTGGGGAGCGAAGGCAGACCATGTTGCCCGTGTTGTCCAATCCAACTTAGGAGGTTCTGTAGCACAGATTGCTGACAAAAGTTATTGCTGGTGCTGAGAGAAGAGTTTCAGAGTACACAGTTCATTTTAGAGCTGTTTCGGAAACAAAAAGATGACTGACACTTGAAAATTTTTTTTGCCATGTCATTATAATATTATGGCTGAGTGGTGTCCCCCCTTTGCTCCCCTCAATTTGAAAAACTGAATGCAGTGACATCAAAATAAAATTATCTGTTAAATAGTTACTCTTGTACTTAAATACAATTTGGCAAATCCCACTTTCAGTAAATTTGACTGAAAGTGGGATTTGACAGGTCAGACAACCTTTGATTCCAGTGTAGCTCCAACAGCCAGACTAGATCCCCAAAAAATCTTTAATTTAACAAAATGAACAATAAAAAATGAACAAATGATGCAGGGAGCTGACACTTTACTCATGTGACCGTGAAACACTACGATGACATAATGTTGAGTATTGTGGTCCTCTAAACAACAAACACACATTCACAGATATATAAAACAAAGCAAAGCATATTCAATACAATTTTGACATTTTAGAATGTTAAATGTTAAATAACTCCTACCACAACCCTCAATGACCCTCTGACTGCACAAAAATTACTCAGGACTGCAGTTTAATACAACGTCTACAGTGAAACATCCACACTCCCACATGCTGACAGCAGGACCGCTGTGGCCACAATGAAAGCGAGCATCAATTCTCAAAAACAAAACTCACACATTAGCAACTGTCCAAAAATCACACATGGTGTAAGCATAAGAATTTTGCACGAATAAATCCATTACCACAGGTATGGAAGTCTGTTTTTGCATTCAAACTGTCTTCCTTCTGTTTTTTTTACGTGTCAATCGAGTCCTTGAATGGAGGTAAACAATCCCTGTCGAGTATGATTCTGTTTAATTCAGTTTTGTAAGATGATTGACCAGCAATCAAACTCTGCTCTCCACGTCACAGGCTGCTGAGGAGCCGCTGGATGGGTAAATATACCCTGAATAACAAATAGTTGGTGGTGAAATACAAAACTCAGAGGAATAAACAAGCCTCTAACGACCAGAAGGAGATGACAGAAAGATAAAAGTAGAGCAAAACTAAAAGTGTTGTATGTGACAATGGGACACCCATAAAATAGAACATCAAAACCAAACTGCTGCTCTTCATGTTGGAGCAGATAGAGTAAACACTTGGACTGAGGACGGATGTGTCACTTCTCTCTAAAGCCAGGCATCGCTAACATACAAAAAACATTCAAACACAGCAGGGGTTTGTTTTCTCTCTCTCTTTCATGTAACTTTTGTTCACAGGCCTTGCGTGCATTCTCAGATCCCTGTGTTCGTAAAAGAAGACAGAGTTGTTGCTTTCTTGGTCGGACACATTTTTGGATGGGTGGGATCTCCACCCCGACAGCGTCATACCTATCAGGGTGGACATTTGGAGGACATCTGAGTTCCCAGAGACTTATCTAGATAACTTTTGCTGGAGCTGCTGTAGCTCACTAATAATGAAATGGCTCAACAGTATTACGTGAAGATTGATCAGATTTATTCATTTACTTTTCAATGCCATTGCAGCCCAATTGAACCCCTGCAGGTCGTCTCTATGTCCTTTAGGGGCAACCGTGGCTCAGTTGATAGAGCGGTTGTCCGCTTATCCAAAGGTCAGTGGTTGGATCCCCTGCCAACCTGCCTAGTGGATTGTCCAGCCTTCAACTTGCAAATGGCACAATCCAGGTCAAGTTGTCCCTAGATCTTCTGAGAATTATCAAGGAAATGCCTAATATATAGATATAAAACCCATTTTCACACACTGGGCCAAAAAATGAGTGGTAAATTTTTATATCCCTCTTGTAGCAAGAGGGACATTCCTTTGTAAATCTTTCTTTTAAAGGATCAGTTCACCCAAATTAAAATTTTTTTTATTCTTTCTTGCAGTCTCCTGCCATGCTGTTCTTTATGTTTTAGTCAGTTCAGGTCTGAGAAAATCATACAAGACCCCAGAGCAACGAAAATATAGGAATTCTGTAAAAAGTCACTCACATAGATGAAAGATAGCTTTTAGTGTTACAGGTAAGCCCTGTTTAAAAGGTCGGAAATATATTAATAGGCATTAAAGGGGTATGTGTTTTGCATCTGTGTTGTAGAGGAGGCAGTAACAGACGTGAATCAGAATTTTTGAAAATATCATGTGTGCTGCCCACAAATGGTTGACTTTAAGTAGCCGGTAGAAGTTTAGGAACTTACTCAAAAAGGAAGTTAATCAAATTAAAATGTCATCAAATCGGGGAGACAGTGTGAGGTCCGTGTTAATGCAGTGTTTACAAAGCACTGCTCAGCTCGACGGATATCTATGATGTCATGCTAGATGCCTACACTGCTATTTTATAGGTCTTATCTGTTTTGCTCAAAGACTGGCTCAGTATTTAAAATCACTCCTTGCAGTGGTGCTGTTGCGCTGTTGTTACATTCATTGTAATCAGCAAAGAACGGCCCTGATTTTCTGTGCTGTGATATATGTGTAAAAAGGGCTCTTTCAAAAACAAAGGCTACAATAAACCTGGACATTTCTTTAATGTGACAGATACAAATTAGTCAGAGATTTGAAGTAATAGAGTTATCCTGTTTAGGGTCATGTGGGCTTTGACCTGTAATTAGAGGGAAAATTATATATATATAATATAAAATATTATGTTTATAAAGTGACATACACAAAACCTTGCTCAATGTAATCAATCTGCATCCGTAGTTAATTGATCACGTACTGTTTTGAAACGTATAGACCTATGATTGGGTTTGGTGGTTTCTGCTAATGTGGTGGGGGCTGATAAGAATCTGGTTCTACCTTTCGGCAGGCAGATATGCCGATCTTGATTCTAGATTGTTTCACGTGGTCATTCAACGTACACGTGTTGGCTGCGCTTGTTCTTCTGGTTACATAGACACATTATTGTGGAATGATGAGGATTCACCAGCCTGGCAACTTGTACGGGGGACTGCCCCGGCCCCAGCATGCCAATTGCACAATCCAGGTCACGTTGTCCCATCCATCATGTTCTTGACTTTGTTTCTTTTTTTTTCTTCTTTTTTTTTCTTCTTATGGTTGCTTGTGGTATCTCGCAATGCAGCGGCACCTCCTTCATTGTGCCATCATTCATACACCAGTGGAACAGCCGGGAGAAACATGTTTACAGGTTCTATTTCAAGGACATTTTCAAGGATAGGCTACAGAGACTCATAGATCTGTTTTGGTACACATTATTGGGCAGGCGGTTTTTACACTGTTTTAGGTGTTTTTTGTTTTATGGCTTATAGATGTCATTGTACCAGGCTGGACACCTTATGGGGTACATAACGATTACTGTATTATATAATATTATAATATAATATTTTTTACTATATTTTATACTATATTACAACTAAACTTCTTTTTGGAGCCAGCCTGACGTGGTCATTTGAGGAACTGCTGTTTTTGGCACTTTGGCATTGGTTTCCTTTTCCAGAAACAACCAACATAAAACTGCAGAAAGTTGTACGAAGTCTATGTCAGAAGAAAACAATTTCATAAAAAGATTCGGTGAAAAAATCCCTTTAGTATGAGAGATGTGAGCAGCACTATTTTAAGGAGATTTTTTAAATGAATTGATGACGACATGCTAGAGGGAACATAGTGTTTAAAAGATCTCTATATTATACAGATGACGTACCAAGGATTATAAGCCGAGAGTATAATATTAACATTCTTTCGTGATTAGTCAGTGTTTGTGTGTATCATCTAGCTGGAACACCAACGGCCTGTTTAGACAGAAACGCTGCTTGTATGCAAATGGTAGCATTCCCACTACTGTGTCATGTGGGTTTGTTTGCATCATCTGACAAATATTTCATTATTTTGGGTGCAGAAATTGGTGCATAAATCACTGAGCCTCATGCCGTCTCTTCACTTTGATGCAGACACCTGGAAAGTGATCCCTGGATCTGTTGTCAGCCGCAGGCTAGTAGTTCGCAACCCCTCGTCTGAGACGGGTTGATGAGACGGTGATCCTTACTCTATGAAGGGGAAACGAAACATTTGAAACAGAAATATTTGATAAACTTGATTTATGTAATATCTTGAAAGTTACTCTGAGATGTACAAAACATAATTGGCAGACAAATTATTTAGCAATTTTATAGTATATTCGCATAATACTGTATAAAAAGAAAATAAAAAAAGACCAAATCCAAAGTATTGACGAGGGCATCAAATAATGAGAATGAGCAATACATATGATTTTCTTATAGCATTCAAGTTTTTAAATGTATTTTATGTCTTTAAACTAACTCATTTCCAATCTAAATAAGTGAAGTAACAGGATTAACCAGATCAGTATCAAGAACTGCTGTCCCTTCAAAGAAGCAGTCTTACACCACAATTTACATGAGAAGTATATTTGTATTTTTCTCTTTGTTTAACTTTTACATCTTATGAGTGCATTTGTGTTGTGTATGGTTTGTTTCTTTGGAGTTTCTGGCTTGAGGGCGATGGCAGGAACAGTGAGACATTTCTTTAAACTATAGGTTTAAAGTACAGTTGACAGTACACTTACTCACCCTCGTTAAAATGTCCGCATAGCGCAAAAATGCGGTTGTAAACATCTGACCTACCTCTTCAATTCTGTGCTAAATGTCAATTGGCCTTTTTGAGTGACAGGATTTCATAAGTGGAAAAAAAGGACAAGTCTTTACCAGGTGAAAAGTTATTTTTGTCACATGTCTCACTTTGTTAAAACATGTTTTAGTATCATAATAAAAAAAGTTAATCCTCCGCCTTACCTTCTACCAACCCCCTCTTAGTATTCAGCCACCAGCAGTTTGTTTCAGTGGACCACCACTGAAACACCAGATCAGTCACTGTTTAGTCTAACTGACTTTATTAGCTGCATCCCCATTCTCAAAGCAAATTCATAATCTGAAATTCATGTGTTCACGTTGGGGCATTATCTGTGGGAACGTTGTGGATTATTGCTGTTTAGTTTTTCCTCAATTGTGGTTTAGGGTTTTTCTTTTGTAACCAAATGGATGGATGGATCTTTGGTTCACTGCTAACCTAGACACGAGTATCTACTAGATGCAAAGAGCTAATACAATTTTGTACCTAAAAGTAGTTTAATGTTAATATATTGTTGAGATTCCTTACTATTTACCTTTATAGCCATCAAATAACTCAGATTACTGCAACTGTTCTTCCTTAATTTGGTATCATACAGTTACTTTGATGTCTAGTGACCTTGCGTCTATATTGTTTCTGTTCTAACAACCTTCAAAAATGCCTTGGTTTAACTTCATATTGTTAAGGTTCCCAAAACAGCTCTGTGAATAAATTTGTGTTATGACACCTTTCTATCAGAATCGGCACGAATTCTATTCAGGAGTTCTTCTGTGGGAATGGTCCACATGTGCTAAACTTCACTCACCATCCACATCACTGAGCTTCAGGCACCCACGCACCGGTCACCGGTTCACCACTTGTCCTTCCTTAGACCACTTTGATAGGTACTTACCACTGAGAACCAGGAACACCCAACAAGACCTGTGGTTTTGGATATTCTCTGATCCAGGCATCTAGTCATCACAATTTGACACTCGTCAGAGTCACATCAACTTTGAGGGTTAAATGTTTACTGACTGCCTAATACAATATAACGCACCCACTGACAGGTACTATTGTAATGAGATAAAAAAGTTTATTCTGACTTCACCTGTCAATAATTATACTGTTATCACTGAGCGGTAAGTCACATCGTAGAGCATTGCTTCCTATTTTTTGGGCTAACTTTTTAAAATGTCCTTTGTTGGACTATTTTGTCTTATTTCATTTATCTATCAGTGAATTTGTTTTCCAATCCTGGTTTCCTATTTTCACGAATCTTTCCAGTAAAATGCGAGGTCAGAGGTTAAGTGCTGCTGTTATGGCGCCCTTATCCTTAGGGGATTTCTATTCTCTCCTTCCTCCTTCCTCGTCAGTGTGTTTGAGTGGCAGCACCTGATGGCGTAGGCTGGACATCACCACACCTGCTCCCTATCAACAATAAAGGCTGGCAGTAATTCAGCCTTGCTTCAATTCAGGTTTCCTGCTCCATGGCTCTTCATGGCTTAAATAGACCAAGCTTTAGAAGTTTCACCCTTTTTGACTCTGCAACTAATTTAACCTCTCCTCCTGCTCCAGTTACCCGCTGCTCTGACCTGCCTTCCTCGTCTGCCACTCATCTAGCTTGGTGCAGCTCTGAAGATCAACCTCAGCATCAAGCCTCGCTGCCTCCTCGGTTTCAGGAAGCAATGAACTTCTCCAGAGTCTGAGTTTTGCGCTCGGGTCCAGTCTGTAAGGTGTCAAACCCTAAAGGCTTCTGTTTCACCTACATTAAAAGGCCATCTCTACCTTGCAAAGGAGGTTAATGTATGTTTCCACATGCTTTGACTGTAAGCATGATGGCATATAAACTACTGAATGGACTTTCCTGAAATTAAGTGGGAGGGTTGTTTATATGACAGAGAAGAATGTAAAATTTTGGAGTGGATTTGGGTAGCAAGGTAGGGTCAGGAATTTACTTTATTGAACAATGCTTTATGTGGTGTTTTGGATCACCTATATCAACTACACATAAACTAAACTACTCAGGGGATCTTCTTGAAACTGTGTGGAGGAGTAGGGAACGCTCCATGGAAGAAAACAGCTAATTTTCGAGCTAGATGTTGAGCAAAAACATTGTTATATGGTGATTAGTGAAATAATCAAGTTTTATGCTGCCAACATGGAGTAAGTTTTCATGGGACCATTGCGTTCAAAGTGCAATGACATAATGGTGAAATTGAGCTGTCTCGGTGGAGGTTTTTTCTCTGAGTGCTGCATGTTTTGCCTTTATTGGATAGTGATGCAGAGGCAGACAAAAAATGAGGGAGAGAGAAGCGCATGACCTGCAGCAAAGGTCACCAGTGATAGTCAAACTGGCACAATTGCCTTGACCATGTGAGTGCATCAGGCACCACAACTATTTATAAGGCATATCAAATGCTGTGTAGAGTGGTAGCTAGACTTAGATACTGCTTAGTATCCAGCAAACTAAAATTCTCTACTTCCTAAACAATGGCAGAGAAATGGTGAACCGTCACATCAAATCAATTTTATTTAAATAGTGCCAAATCATGATAATTGTTATTTAAGGCACTTTCAACTCGTCATCACCAGAATTTAAGCTCTGGGGCAAGTTTCCCTTCCCTCGGAGATATATTTCACGTCGCTCTAATCACCAAAGACTAAATCTTCTGTATTTCTCCCTCTTATCCCGACCAAAAGGTTCAGCCCAGTCAATAGTATTGTGTTCTGATGTAATAAGTATTTTTTGAATCACAACCCTCATTGATCAATAATTCATATTATTTCCTTAAAACCTAAAATCACTTTTTAGGTTGCAGGGGAATTTTTCTGCTGCAATACCACAAGTGACCACAAGGACAATTTAGTAGCAAGGCTGCCTTTCACAATCGCATCGCAGAAAGTTGATTCGACAGAAAAACTTCAACCGAAAGTTAACATTGTTTTTAGTTTATCCTCTGCCAGAGTGAGTACGAGCCAGTATGTTGGGCAACTGTATTTTTCTTTTGTTAAATCTCTTGAAACACATTTAAGCTGCTTAGTTACATCACGATTCATATAAAATGCTGACAGGACAGTTTATATGCCATTGAAGGTTACTCACAATATGTTGTTCAGAGAGCTGAACTTCTGGATGGAGAAGAATATGGGGACTATTCAGATCCTCGCAAATTAAATAAAGTCAGCGAACATGTTGCCATGCACTTTTGGATGATCACCATTCGATGGTGCGGGAGCATGAGAGGACGTCTAGGAAACTTGCTGACCACAGAAAGTACCTCTGCTTCAACCTGAGCTGCGGACAAAACACTCATCCCCAATAGTACGACTTTTCTCTGAAGTCAAAGGTCATAGAGCAAAACCCAACAACTCTTACATGGCAGAAACCTACTGGGGCTTACATACCAGACTCCCCACCAGTCAGAACTGAGGAACCCTAAGGGATAAGAGTTGGAATATCTTCAAATCTATACAAAATTCCAGTTGCTTTGGATTCACTGTCAAGGATTACAGTGACCTGGATAAATAAGAATCATCACAATCATGAGTTTCTGGGTGGCTGTAGCTCGGTGGATAGAGCAGCTGTCTCCCAGTCAGAAGATTGGAAGGAAGCTGGTTCAAATCCCACCAGGGTCAACTTGTCGTAGGGGCACACATTGCTCCGTCAGGGATGGGTCGAATGCTGAGCAATAATTTCACTATGTTTTACTGTGTATGGCTGTATGTGATCAATAAAGGATTTCTTCTTCGAGTGGCGGAGCCCTGTGAAGGAGTCAGTTTTTTTGTGCTTGGAAAAATCTCTATATTTAATAAACAAAGTTGTATTATTTGGGTTTTAATGAATGCCTTCAGAGGACCTTTAAGAAAGATCTGCGTCAGACAACTACACAAAGTATTATCGAAACAGCAGATTTAATGTGACAAACCAAATTAAAGTATCAATCAAAAATAATGATAAACTAATAGTCCCTTGGGAGGAATAGTTCTATCGTTTTACTTAATCATTAAGATAGCATAAAATACTACTTCAATTGAAGAGCGACTGTTAGAGTGATGTTAATTCCACTGTTAATTGTAATTCTTTTTTATTCATTTCATTTTTGAGAAAATAATTCAAACATAAATATATCTAATTATATGATTAAAATTAATAGAATATCAGAAGGCATATCTGCAGTACATGGGGGTACATAAAGTTTTAAGAAAAACCTTCAACAGTTTTTAACTATATTTTGGAACCCTTCATCTCCCAGCGTGAGCCTAAATTCCACTTTTAACCATGGATACAAACAATCAAAAAATATAAATGACCTGTTGTATGTTTTAAATCTGCACTGGAAACAAAACAAACAACAAAGATGTGTCCAACCTGTACGTATACATAAAGACCAAAATAGGAGAAAGCATCAGCTCAGCAGGTGGTTGTTGTGTGAAGAAAGTCACTTCAAGAAGGTCAAAAACATTTTGATTGATGCTCCAGGAAGAAAACGTGAAAGACTGAAGGACGGCTGAAACCCATAGATACATATTTAAAAATAAAGGCATAAACCTTCATGGAAAGTTTGGCAAAGATGTGATCATGCATATCAAAGGTTTAGCAACTACTGAGTGAGAAAAGAGATGGAAACTGTGAGAGCAGAGCTCGGCAGATAAATATCATAAAATGATGAGGGATAGGTTCCTCACAACAAGGCTGTCTGATGACTTTACCAGAATACATAAGAACACCCTTGAGTAAAACAGTCTTAACTCATTTCGACAAACATCTCTAACTCCCAATCATTCTAAAGAAACGTGTAAACGTGTGATGAACATCTGTCTTTAGCCGGGGAACCTCTTAAAATTGTAACATAATTCCTGGAGGTGAGAATATCTGCCCATCATTTCTATCCTGATTGATGGTGAAATGATTGAGGGCCCTGCTTGGGGTTTTTCATATTTGTGCAAACAGGAGATCTGTCTTCCAGATATGAGTGAATGTGTGCAAATCCACATGTAGAGGCACGAGAGAGAAGGCCACATATGTATATATAAGTATAAATCTCTGCATATTCCCCTCAGGTTTCTGGATGTCTGTGGAAAGTCTGTTGATTAGCGAATGGTGTCGTAGACATCCAAGGGAAAATCCTCAATAAAGCTAGACATAGCGAAAGAAAATGAGAGCATAGGTCTTGAAGCCGAATACCTTATACTGGTATGTCGACCTATACTGTACAAGCACACACTTAAACACAAACGCACACACAAACACGCACACATACTCATTACTGCTCACTTCAAAGGCATTCTTGTAGTTTAACTCAACAGTATATCATAAAGCATCATGGAGTTGCAGTAACTACTGGCCCCACTTCATCTTTCAGAATGGAAAACACTTCACTTTTCACTCTCTTCTCCTTAGCCATTAATTCACAGGAGTGGTTCCATGTTTGTGTGGGTGCAGTACACAGTAATGCGCAGTAATGCGAACAGCTCAGGCCAAGTCAACAAGTTTTTATTATGGTAAAACAATATAAAGCATTGTTAAGAAAAACATTGTCTGCTAATCTGGACAGCATGCATGCATTTTAAATATTAGAAGTATTATGTGCTGTGTTTATGATGAAAACAAAAAAAAGTGGGTCACCAAAATATAGAATGTTTCAAATCCAAGTTGCACAAATCCGGTTGATTCAGTTAGAGATGAGATGAGTCATCACTTTTGTTTTACTGACTCTTGATTTAATACACTGGGATTTTATCATAAGAACATTTCCAGTGAACACTTTTGTTTCTTAGAGGGCATGTTTTATGGATATACGCTGTTTTACTCTCTTGATCTTCTCCCTATCTAAGCATACCTTTAATCAGTTTGGGCAATTTTTGGGCAATTTCATGCATGTGAGCCCTGCCAATGTGCAATCAGTTTCTGTCCAATACTTAATGGAATGGATAAAGGCACCGAAGAAGTATCACTAATCCCATGAAAACGTGCTGCAAAGTACGTCTAAACCGAAACTAACTTCCTTGTAAATCTCTTCAGCAGGCAAATGATTTAGAAGCAGCGATGGACCACATAAAACACAGAACAAAACCAGCCGTTGCTGCATAATTTTTATCAACAGTCTATTAAATGAATCAGTGGTGGTCTGTGGATCTTGGATGGGCCAAATACCTTTTCTAGTGAGACGTCCGCCTTTGCATTAATTTTCCTACTGTCCCGTCCTGTCCTCAATAAGATACTATAAATAATAGGTGGCAAATTCCATTATCATCCCCTCGCTGTATGAAATCAGCAATCTGTATACACTCGAGACATGCTCAGATAAATCACAATACTCCTACTTGAATCTCTGACTGTCGCCAAGAAAACATTATTCCTGAACTGGAAAAGTAGATCTCCAAACATAACAGTTATTGGCTCAAGGCAAGCATAATATAAATAAAAGTAGATTATTGGGTAGCGTGGAGGAAAAAGAAATGTGCCTGTCGGAATGAATAAATGAACGGGAATTATTATTAATATTTAACCGAGCCCATCCAACAAAGATCAGCTGAAATATATGAAACCTGAAGTGATCACAATCTCTATTTTTAGTGGTAGTATCTACCAACCTTATCTTACTGCTTGTTAGTACCTCCTTTTAATATGAGTGCACTATATGGTGTATTCGGAAGAAACAGCAAAAATATTATTCAAAGATATTTTAAAATGGTTCTAAAATCTATGTTACAATTTCAAAACTTGCCAAGAAGTGTTGTGTTGTCTTGATGTTTCGCACAACATGTTACAAAGCCCTGTTTCCTCAAAGTTATGTAGCAGCTGACAGCTGACTAATGATCAGCAACCGATAGTTTGGTTCAAGTCAGTGAGTTCATCTGACTGACACAAAAATGTCAGGCCTCAGGTTGTGAAGTCCACCGAGAGGTCACTTATTCAACACAGCCCATTGTGTTGAATAAGGGAAACGAGAGGAGATCTATGGGGGCTTATATGTGTTGCCATAGTAATGTTGGCTTAAGCATTGCGAGGCAAGGCAATTTTTTTTCTATTTTTTTCAACCTGTCCTGTCCAGATAGATTTAAGTCTGCAAAGAAAAAGCCTCCACCAGTTGCATGAACTGCATTTATTATTATGTGTTATTAGTCGATGAGGCGACCGGACCAGAAAGCAGGGCTTGGGGGGTGTGGGAGAAATGAATGTGAAAGAAAGGGAGAAACACAAAGTGGGTGGGGGGAACAAGGAACAATATACTACACCAAACATTTACAAGAAAAGCAACAAAAACAATAACAGCAACTGTATTTATATAAAAATGTCTACATATGGATGCATGCCAGGCAAACACACATACAAACACCACCCATATTAACACTACATTGATAACTATATTACTTTGTGTTCATCTTATTCTGAGTGTGTACGTGTGTGTGTGAGTGTGTTTGTGTGTGCTTATGAGTGAAATAGATTGTCACTGGATGTGGATTCAAGTGGGGGGGGGGGTCACCACAACGCCACACCGACACTTAAAGGTAAGCATGGAGGGTTCTAAGCCACCATGGGGTGCCGAGCATAAAGGTCCCGAGACCAAATGCCCCGGGGCAAACCACACGCCCATCCCAGGGGAAAACCATCCAGGGGCCACAGAGTTAGCACCCTGTCCAAGAGCAAGCCCACATAAGAATAGGAGAAGGAGAACTCCCGGCCAAGCAGAGGCCGGCATTGCAAAAATGACTACAGATCACCGCCGACGCCACGACATCGGAGGTTGACCGCTCCCAAAAACAAGTAGGACCCATGTCCCCGATACCTGTCCAGCCCCCCCAACACAGAGCTCGCCATACACCGGAGAAGCCAGCAAACCCCCAGATCACATCCCCAAGCCGCCCATTGGAGAAACCCTGGGAAACACCGATGTCCCTAAAGGGCCGGAGAAGAACTCTTTGACAAGTGACAAACTGTAATAACGGAACACACAGTGCATCACAGCTTGCTGCATATGGGGCTGTGTAACCACAGATGGGTCAGAGTTCCCTGAGTGTACTGACTCCTGCTCACTGCCAAAATGTCTACAATTGGCACATCAGTATCAGAGGTTAACTACATAGCAATGGAAGCAGACGTGCTTGTCTAATCAATAACATTTTCCTCAGCAGCACATGGATGGCTTGGTACTCTGCTTCCATTGAGAAGATATGGCACCAGGATGCATGATGGAAAGAAGGCAAGACGGGGATGGCACTCTGATGCTATGGGCAATGTTCTGCAGGTCCTTCTGTTAATTTCTGATTTTATTACGACCTTAACATTGGTGCAGTGCAGGTACACACCCTCATGGAAACTCCATTCCCTAATGGCATTAGCCTTTTTTTTTGTCGAGACAATGCTCCCTGCCCCAATGCAAATAATGATTGTTCTGGAATGGTTTTACGCACACAAAAATTAGTTAAAGGTGTCGACTTGGCCTCCAAAATATCCAGATCTCAATACGATAAAGCATCTGTAGGATGTACTGGATACACAAGTCGGATACAAAGGTCCCAAATTGCATCTATGAAGATCCAAGTGGTTATAATGTTATGGCTGTTTGATGTATATGTGCAGTATTGGCTGAAAAGCTGATTGTAGACACATTCAGTGCTTTTAAAAGTAGAAAGTATTAGTTGCAGTGCTGTCTAGCATCTATTGATGCTTTCAGAAGCCTAATCACAGGCTTAACTCTAGTTGGCAGGCTTAGCGAAAATTCATCAGGGTTTTTTTGAGCAACTAGGATGAACGACAATATTCCTCTTTGTGTTTACCAGAGGCAGACATATGGAGCAGTAAGGCCCTCTGAGGCCACAGATTTGCTTTGGTAGACACATCTATCCACATGCTTCCAATCTCACAATAATAATGACAGAGTAGTAGTAATCCTTTTCTAAAGGCTCCTGTGATGTCAAGCGACTGGCAAGAATCTAAAGGGAAGTAATCTGCTCCTTGCAGACCTTAGGCTGATCTCACTGGTTGGTTCTCAGCAGCATAACAGAAGTATGGCTCGCATTTTGCTTTATTACTGCCTTGGCTTGTCACATTTTTTGCGTCATCACCTGGTTGTGAGCTAGTGGGTAGAAGGACTTCCATACATCAGCATGAAAACAGATGGATAAAGCAGAAACGTCTTATTTCAGTCAGTGTTTCCACTTCATTTCCAACCATTCGACTCTTGAATGGCACTGGTTAATAATGCAGTCTGGCTGGTTTTATTGTGCTGTCAGTGATGGATAGAAAAACTGGACTGTCTATCTTTTCAGGCTTTCTTTTTGATTAGCATCCGTTGCGATGAACATCATGGATCATTTAGTGGCAAAGCCAAACAACACTGCACTCATGTGACTTGATGAATTTTGAAAGAGGCGACATGTGACATCGAAAGAAAAATAGAGCTGTTTAAATTTTCCTTCTCTCGTTGCAGTGTCTCCTGTACTGGTTACCTGGCTTCGGTTAACAGCGGTAGTTTCATTTCCTCAGTAATGACTGTGGCATGTTTGAAACTGATAGAGCGGTTTCGCACAAGGATGAAGGTAACTTGAAGGTGCAACTAAAAAAGACGTCTGAACACGTTTGTTCGTAACTGAATTTGGGAACCATCGATCGTTATGAGCTACAGCTAATGTTAGCTAGCAACATTTGTTAGACTCGTTAAATACCTGGAGATGTGCTATCTGCTGCTATGTTCAATAATCTCGGACACTCTCATTAACACATACATGTGACTTACCGAAAAGCGTCTGTGGAGGATGGAAATACCGCACATACAGGCACCGTCTCTTGCCACATTCAAGTCACATCAGAAATACTGTTTTCCACTCATTAATACGATCCTCATAACAACAAAACCGCATGAAAAGTCATGAGAATCTTTCCCACTATAAGCTTCAATCTCACGCGTAGATAGGTTCCAACAAAAGATGAAGAAGAGAGAAGTGAGGTTTAGTAGAGGGGCCAATCAAACTTCAGCTAGCTCTACCCATGGATGGACTTGAATCTCATTTTTACTTCAAACATGTACAAAATATCTACGTCCGTTTCAAATCTCGTCAGCGTCCCGCATAAATCCACGCGTCCACGTGCTAGCATTGATAAATCCACAAAAGGGGCAGTGAAGGGTCAAAGCTTTTGACGTGAGAAATGGGAATGGCAGATTAAGTTGTGATAACGTAAATGACAAAAGTAATGGTAACATTGAGGGAACAATGTACTGGAAGATGGTCAATGAAGTCATTAAATGTGGACAGTGTGGTTTTTAACTCTTTCCCTTTTTCCTTCCCGTTTTCTTCCTCATGTCTGTTGACATTTGTGTTTTCCTCCGAAGGAATTATATGTATATGTTATAACTTCCAGTGATTCGGCTCTTTCTCGTTGTTGTCTGTAAGCCATCCAAAAAAAAAAAAAAAAAAGACAAAGGCATATGAAACCAACACATATCACAGATAAAAGGCTCCACCTAAATCCATCTCCGACTTTAATGTTGAGCATTCATTTTGCCTTCATACAATTATGATGAGATGAACAGAAAATTAAAATTAGAATAGTTATCACAATTGTTTGTATGTCAATTAATCATCAGCTAGAATTTCGTAATCGTGAAAACCCTAGTTTTCTTTAGATATGTCAATGGTATGTGTTTATGTGACATATGTATGTGTGTGTACGTGATTGAAGAAGTCGACAATGATGTTCTCACTGGATGGCTCAGTCAATAAAGCAAAACATGACCTACCAGTGAAGACCAAATGTAAATGTTACTTTTTCACGGCTCGATTCCTTGTGAACATTTTTTGGAAGTTGGTTTATAGATGACATGTATCTTTCTATGTGTATTCTTACCATCAAAATCTGGATAAAATGTAATTATTACAGTATAATAGTGTCATACTGTGGATTTTCATGCTGGTGATTGCTATGAGGAATTGGGTGTGTTTTGTTTGCTTTATTGACTCTGATCATACGAAGGCTGCGGTTTTCCAGGCATTGCAGACTTAAATTAAACCTGATGGCAGGATCAAACTTAAGGCACTAGTCTTATTGTACATATCATGAATCATACTTGAATACCAGGACGGTTTAGATTTATCTCTGACACGTAGTGCAAGAGTGGAGTTCTCCTGCCAGTATAAATATCTGACTCTTGTCAGATCTCGTCATCTTCATAAAACACGCCACAAACACATGTACAGCAATTAACACACAGATATATTCTGCATGCACACACTTCACAGTGCAGATATTATGACCAATAACGGAAAATAGTTTACTCAACAACAAGCGCTGCAGGAGATTATGTAATCCCTAATATTTGTTTGATAACTTCCAAAATTGTCAATGGATTTTCTTGAAATTATATGTAGACAAGGATGGTGGGCATACTTGTCACTTGCAATTTAAGGATAGGCAAGGCAGGACAGGGGGTGTAGTGAAACGTGAGTCTTAAAAAGCAGCTGGCGAAGTCATAGAAGAAGAAAATCGTGGAGACAGCATGGGACCTGGAGCTCCTTACCTTCCAAGCAGAAGGTGAAATCCACCACCATGTTTAATGCGATGTTTCGGAACTGCTGCTTCACACATATGTAAAACGGTTCGCAACAGGCCGATGTTATAGTGGGATATCTCGTAACTCATTAGCTTGTGCAACGCTGACTCACCATTCAAAATCACACACCTGGAAGATGAAAAGTTCTCTATTTATTCATGCTAAGGTATACTGTGGACTTTTCGTAGACACTGTGCACAGACAATGTTTTTGCTGTGAGGTAAAACTGCTGACCACTACCTTGCCACGTGCAAACAATAATTCAAAGTTTGTTTGAGAAGGGAAATGCATTCAACACGTTTGTTGGAGTGAATAATGAGTAAAATATGTTACGTCTTTTGGGTGTATTTAACTTCTCATCTATGCGTCACACAATAATTATGTGATTGTGAAATAGCAAAGAAAAATCTCCAAATAACCCTCCTCACATATACCAAGTTGTTTCCACTATTAAAAAAAACATGAGGCTGATGTGGTTATCATTTATATCCTCCCTTCAAAGCAAATAAACGGATACACTCATAAATAAATACACACTCACTGAACTTAAACTGCATCCCATCTGTCTGTCTCTTATCACAGGCAAACAAATTCCAGCCTCTGGCTTTTACTCTTTTTGGAAGTAACAAGCTGCCATCACAAAGCGGGATCTGAATACTGTGTCTTTAGGAGGAGGTTCACGGCTTCCTATTAACGGCACGACCCGTCCTTGATTTCGGGTTCGGCTCATGAGTTGCCAGTCCCTCTTTTACCTTCTGCCTCCTCTCTTGTTTCAGTCCATAAGCCCTTCGCACTCCTCTTATATAACGAATAACTGCTCACATGTGAGTAGAACGGAGAGATGCATGTGGATCTAAAGCATTTTTTCCCCCAAACTCTGTCATGTTTGCTTTCCTCAGGCAAAATTGTCACTCAATGATTTATTCAACCTGGAAATTAATTAAATGGTGAATCACCCCTATACATCATGTTCGTGCTTTCTCTGCTAGTCAGAGTGTCAGGCGTCAGGGGAGCAATGTTACCAGGCTTTATCAAGCCTGAGCAGTAAAGTCAGAATAGTGAGGACTATTTATGTAGAAAATGTTCAAGAAACATTTTCTAAAATTTAGAGAGATACATAGCTTTAGAGTATACAGCCAACACACACCCAATCGTCTAAACATGATTCAATGCTAATCCAAGTTTGACTTAATCAGGTCTAAATGGTCATTGAAAGGGAGAGGTTGTGTGTCCAGAGTTAACTAATCAGGTCTGAGTAATGATAACAGTGACTGATTAGTTGCAGTGACCCTTCATGAGGACGTTCACATCAGACTGGCAGCTATTAAACAAGCTGCTCTTTGCTCCCTTTTTCCTTGGCTCTTCTGGAAAAGGATTATTACCCCTGTTGGCATCTTGTGTGAAAAACAACCCATGGAGCTTTGTGATGGTTTTACTATCAGACCCCATGGAGACATAACTGTGTCCAAGAAATCTGGCTAAATGACTAACAGAGGAAAATATCTTCTTAAACGCTAATTTCACTTCATGCAAAGAAGATGACAACAGCTTGGAGACGTTCAGAGGAAACCGCAGCGAAGTCTGTTTGGGAATATGTTTTGTGTTTATGTCCTGGTGTGCTTCCTCTCTGCTTCGCCATTTTGTACTTTCCTGGCCATCTTGATGTTGTTTATTTACTTCATTAGTTTGTTTATCATTTACTCAACCTACTTATCTACGGCCCTGTTAAAGTCAAGGTATATAAAAACAAGCTACTCCCCTTTTATTAGCAATGATCAGTGCGGGATCATGCCTCCATAAAGTTCCATATAAACATTACAAAGGAGCAATAGGAGGTTAATGTTGTTCCTCTGGTAAAAAAAAAAGAAGAAAAAAAAGAGCAACTGACATCTGCACAAACCAAGGCCACTGGAGGAGGGGGCTGATATAAGTAAGATCTTTAGGAGATTTTCTTGAAAAATGGTTTGATGGTTAAGCATATGACAAGGAAGAAGCCCTTACATTTTAGAGGGGCTCCTGATAAAGGAAAGTTAGTTTCACTTACACTAATATTAATGACCACTGCCACGACCATGGCTTTGTTGTCCTTTTGTGTCGAATGTGATACCATGTCATTAGATGGAATTGAGCTCAGACTAGATGCCCAAACTGCTGAGTTACACCGCCCTGTTTTTTAAAATCCCACACTGTAGTGTCATTATGCCACCAGTACAATACATATGAGCCATACCGTTAAATTACCTGCTTAACATTGTGTAGTTCTCCTTGCTGCAGCCAAAACAGCTCTACGATACACCGCATGTTCTGGTATCATTCTATCCGAACTGGACTGAACATTTTCAGCAGTTTGTGATACATAAGCTCTTCTGTGGGATAAGAATAAGACAAGCCTTCATTCAACACATCAAGCTTATCAGTGAGCCTTTGATGATCACGACCTCGTGAAAGTTCACCAGTTATCCGTCCTTAAATCACTTTGGTACATACTAACCAGACGAGGAACACCCAGCAAGATCTTCATATTTGGAGATTCTGTGACACAGTCGTCTGGCCATAATGATTTGGCCCTTAACAAAATCCGTCAGATTTTTACGTTTGCCCATTTTCTCTGCTTCCAACATTGTCTTTGAGGAGGAAATGCTGACTGAGGGATGGCACCCTTACATGAATATCAGTATAATCCTGACTTCACCTGAAGTCAGTGTTTAGAATGTTACGGTGGGATTGATGTAAAGAGCGAAGTTTCTTTGTTGCAACACTATTGCACAAGCTCTGATACTGTAAAAAAACCAAAACAAATTTCACTGCAAACTAAGTTGTTTTTAAGAGGATATCAAATTTTAAAACCATGTGAACAGAGTCTGTTCTTACCAAACTAATATCAGGTGGTTAGGAGAGTAATGTTTCACAAATTTTTCCATTTTGTTGGAATGAAACCCAGCTGGACTGACACAAACACTGGACCATTTTCTAACGTAAGAGAGAGAGACATTGTGTGTTGCTGTACCTGTGGCCTTCTCAGGGTTGTTACACATGAAGCAAAGCCAACGTCCCTCTTCCGCGCTGTAACCAAACAGATCAAAGAACCGCACTTCCTCAAATTGGATCTGGAGACTGTCCAGGTCCTGAAAACACAAGGATAGAAAACGTAATATTTGTTTGCGGATCTGTAATGACAGAGTCGAGTACAGCCGCCATCTGAATCATCCAACACCATCTATTTCATGCTTCCTTCGTTCTCAAGCTGCATAGTGTACACTTAACCGAGAGGGCTGAACTGAAATAAGAGACGCAGTTTCAAGTAATGGAATAGCTATGACAGCATAATAGCTGTTCTTTGATAGATGCTTCCCTCTCGAGGTTTACATAACATCTTGGGAGACGGCTGTGTTGGCGTTACGCTCTTCATCTGAGACTTGAACAAAATAGTATCGTTCAGATCGTCGTTGCGTGTTACAGAGGAGTCTGTGCTCACACTGCTGCTGCTGGCCTCAGTGGTTCACCTGTAGTTCAAAGCAGGAGAGATTTCCAACACTTTCACAGAGCACAGTAATATGTTTAAGTATTTACAGTAATCTGTTTAAAAGAGATAAGTGGATGAGTTAAAAGTTCCAGCAGACGATCTGTGATCATTGGTCTGTCAAAAAGTCTTTGGTGCCGAGACTCTTCAAGGAGAATGGAGTCAAAGTGTAACTACTCAAAGAAGTAACAAAATACATGTCCAGATGGAGTCATGTGGTGGTGGTGGCTGATGGCTCTGCTGAGACAGATCAGGCTCATGAAGGGAAGACTTGTTAGTTATGGTGAGGTGAAGAGTGTGCAGTGCAGCAACATGATGGGCTACGGATGAATGAGTGTCACTGTGATATTGGACTGCTGATATATCAGCTGACAACTCTGGACAATGACCTTTCATAACACAAGTTTGTCCTGTCATCATCATAATCAATGTGGACTACACCAGCACTTTTGCCCCATCCTCGCAGAAAATAAGTTAAAATCAGGCCTCTGCTGTCGTCCCCGATGGCAAGGGTATATCTCTGAAAATCACCCAATCCCCTGCATTGTACAAGCTATCCCCATTTAAAAACTCCCCAACTTAAACGTGAAGTAATGACTCAAGAACTGATTTTCATAAGATAGCTCCTCCTGGTGAGTCAAATCTGAACTCTTAGAGTATAATTTATAAATTCACTAAAAGATAGATTGTTTTGAGCCGATTCATATGCACCAAAGTTGGACTAAATCAAACCAACCGCCGAAATTATGGCCTGAAAACTTTTGAAGGTAAGGCTCCCCCTTCTGTCGGAAATATACAGCCAACCTTTCAAAAAATCCACCCAGTTTTTCCTCGCACTAAGGTCTATGAGGGGAGCGTGGGGGGATAAAATTTGAAAAGGATCCAAGACACAGTTATTTAGTCATCACGTTGACATGAAGGATCTGCGGCGGCAGTAGTGGATGTGGCCGCGCCGGCACTGACGATTCCATAATATCCAAACCACTCGGGTATATAATTAAGTTACATGTGACCAACGCGTATAACACTGTTACTAAAGCTGCAGCACATGTCAACACACACACACACACACTTTCAACTCTAACAGTTACTTAATATCTCAACATTCCAGCGACGGTCTGACCAGCTGTGCACCATTGTGTATATATCAGAATAGCAGGCAACGGAAACCAAGACCCCCATTCAAAGTCCCATAAGATCTTCAGCATGTGTTAAGCATTATGCCTCGCTTTAAGTGCGCACAAACAATTACAGTAACACTTGAACCAATGACATAATAGGTATTGATTTTAGGCTGGTTTGGAGGGAAAGCGGGGTGTCAGTCTTCATGACGAACATGGAGTCATTCTCCTATGTGTGTGTGTTTTTATTAAAAATTGGTTTTCGCTTTCATGGGCTTTCACATGTACATTCTCGCTCATTAACATCCCGACCTAAAAGGGCACAGGTCTAAAGGTCAAACATACTAGCAGCTCAGCCATCACAGCTACCTGTTTTTCTTACATTCCTCCAGATCTGAATCCCTCTAGGCATTTCATGTCGGTCTAGGTTTACAGTAGGGAGAAAGTCATCTTTTGTACTTCAATGGATCATAAAAATATGTGAAAGAGCTGCAGCAGGGTCAGAGTTCAAGACAAATCATGGAGCGGATTATTGTCTGGGGTTGGTGGTCAGGATATGTAACCTATGCATTCATTATAGAGAGATTTTTGTTTAACTCCCCAAATACAGTATGAACACACAGCCAGTGAACTCACCATAAATAAGCACATATCGGGTAGCACATTTAGATTGATCTATATATCACAGCTGTCTCTGTGTTGTTACATCTTAAATAATTGAAGTCAAAGGGCTTTGCCTGTGGATGCACATAGACCAGGACCATATGTGGCTCGGAGAGACGGGGCCATCTGTGGGTTCACATGAACATTAATATTTGGACACGAATCATGGAGTGACTGGAACTTCAGGAAACATATGCTGCAACAGTGAGAAATCCAGATGCGATTACTTTGCAAACTAAAAAAGCATTCAAAGAGCGTATGACTCAACAAAAATCAATGCCACTCAAATTTGAACAATCAGAGTTCCAGTCAGACTTAATTACCACGGGTATCAACATCATCAAAAAGAATTACAGTAAAAATAGATTTGTTCCCATGAAAATAGATAAAGAACAGCCTTATACATTTTTAAATGTCTAAAATATAGATACATTTAGTATCATGATCAATGTTGATATTACCAATGTTGATTTTTAATTTCACAAATAAAAGAAATACACTTGAAGGAATTTGCATTATTTCAGCCATAAGTCATTAGCATTTCTACTTCCTTCTATTACATTACTGTGACCTAATACAAGACAATATTTCAATCTCCCAGATCCAGATTATGATCTGGATTATGTTCCAGTGATCAAATGGTAATGAAACCATTTTCTTGATTTCACCTGTCAGTGGTTAGGATGCTATGGCTGATAAACCATTGTCATCTATTTACAACTAACAACAAAAGACGTTCGATGCCCCGAGGAAGTGATATCAACCTGTCCAAAGACGTCACGTCCCCACATGGATCTGTTCCTTTCAACTGAAGATCAACATTCCTTATCAATTTTTCACTTTCTTTAATATTGCAAAGGGTTTTTTACTTCTCCCCAAGATGATGAATCCACCTATCTACACAGCATTAGGCTGGTGAATAAAATGTTATGGCTGATCAATGTATAACAAAATCTTTATAACAGCCAAAGAAGACGTATCAAAGACTTTCAATCCAGCTCAACTGAGGATGGTCAGAAGTTGTTCCCGAGATTCACTTATTTCTGACGTCACCTGGATGATTTTTACTCATTGGGTTCAGCCAGAGTTTTAATTATACTATCATTTACTCCACTTAATTAAGATTAGACAGGATAAGATAAGATGCTACATCAGCAAAGAGCAGGATATGATTCTTCTTCTTTTTCTTGCTGCTCCCTTTCGGGGTCACCACAGCGGATCATCTGTGTCCATCCATATAGTTACCGCCGGTACTCTGTTGGCTAACAGGACCAGTGACGGTATTAGTTCACTAGAACCCCATGAGATCCGGTTTGGAAATCAGTATCATGTTAAATCTGTTTCACGCATGCTGATTAATCATAGGTTTTATGCCAGATGTCCTTCCTGACGTAAGCTCCCACATTTACCGGGCTTTGGACCGGCACTGGAAGTACACTGATTTTGTCCCCTTCATGGCTGGGTTAAAAAGCTGGATAAGATGTTAATTAAAAAATAATAAGAGTAATGTAGAAAAATAAAGAGCAGAGCTATAACTACCATCAACCGTACATGATTGCACACTATGTACAGGTATAAAAAAATGTATGGCACAGATGACAGAGAACATTAAATGCAATAAAAAGGTTGTGGCTGGTAAAAAGGACAATAACAGAGCTGTATGTTGTATTGGTTAAAAGGACTTGGTGAAAGGTTGAGAATTTATTTGCAGTGGTGGATGGTACCACTATCCGTCACAGCGTGTGACGGATAGGTTCATTAATTGAACCATTCGAAGAACTGTTTATGTGCCAAAGTGAAAGCTAAAATTACAAAATTAAACCGCAGTCCTTATTTTTCTCACAGTTTGGTATTTTTGTGTATATGATAGTAATATGACTGTTATAAGACTATTTGGTGATGTGTACCAAATGTCATTTTGCATGACATTTTTTATGTTAACAAGAACCCCATATAGCTGCAAACAACAATATAAAAGGGATGAGAATAAGCCAAAATAGTAACGTTGCAGTCAGTCTCCTTAACAATGAGTTGAAGATCGCTTTTAAGTTCTGCCAAGCCAGATCCAGATGATACTCATTTGTAGGCTCATCAATTAGAGGATCAGAGAACTTCCTGTTCTACATGGTGATCATTTTATAGACCAGAAAAAAATGTTCATCCAGAGTAATCATTGAAGGAAAGAATTCTACACAAATAATTCATTAAAGTCATTAAAGTGAGCATGGAATAGAATCTGAATAACTCTCAACTTCCGAACTACAGTAATCTTTATTTTTGGCTTCAGGAGTAGTAAAAGAATAGCATGTTCTGTACTGAAAAATCCCATTCATTCCTGTGCAAATGTCAGGGTTATTAAAACAGCTTCAGCATTGTTTACTGGACACAAACCAAAGTTGTTCTGACTCATCTATTGTCTAAAAAGCTAAGATGAATGCAATCGGCTGAAAGAGTGAGTCATAAGCTCCGGAGCAATGAGTAAGAAAGAACAATTTGGTGATTAAAACTCCTAAATCTGTGATGAAAATGAGTAGAAAATTACACGAGGGAGAAGAATCCTGTGTTTGTGACAGAAAACCTCAAACTATTCTCTGAGTGTTCCAGGTACACAGAGCTGCCAGCATTTAAAGCACAGACTAAATGATTTGGATATGAATTTGACAACTTCGCAACAGGATGTTTGGAGTAACAAATCTGTTACCGAGTAATCAGCTGATGGGACACAAAGAAGTCCATTTTTTAATCATCAGGAGCAAAGAGGTGGATTCAATGCAAGGAGAAAGAAACAATGGCTCAGTTGCGTGACTCTGAAAATAAATGGTCTTCCTTGTGTTTTAATGGTCCTGAACCGTCTCACTTAATCACCGTTTGTGGACTAAAATCAAGACAGAACTTATGTCTACCAATGGAAAGCGTTGCAACGTGTCCAAATATTTGCATATCAGGGTTAACATTATATTTGAATGAGATGATTGACTTAAACTGAAAATTGTATTGAAACCCGTCATCGTACTCCACTTTAGTTTACCTAGTTGTATTAACATCAAACATTAGCTGAACAACGTAAGCATGTTTACGTTTAGAAATAATAGTCTTTATTTAAAATCATGACTTCACAAAAAATTTAAGTTGTATATAATGACTATTATAAGTTAATCATAGATTAAATCAATTAAGAGCTATACGATTATTTATATTATATTTATATTTGATTCGCTATTTGATTTGAATAACTGGATGGTTAATATAACAAATTAATTTAATTAATAATTCTATTCATTTTGAGAATGAGTCACCACTCAAAGATTTATGCTCCGTAAAGACTGAATGCGGTTAACCTCACCATCAACACTTATTTTTGCAATTTTGCTAACGGGGAACAGATTGTGTGTATCCAAATCAATCACGACAGATTGTGCAAAAACGTATAATGTCGTAATCCGCAGATGAGAAAGTAGGCTGTTACAACAATTCACAAATAGAATTTACAATTGAAAAATATAAAAACGAAAATAAGAGGAAATAAAGCAACAAAAAAAAACACCCCAACTAAAACATTGCAGTGGTGCACAACTGCACGTATAAAGAGAGAGAGCTACATCAACAGGCCGCCTGCGGCCCGGAAGCTGAGGGGGGTAGAGGGGCTTGTCTTTTTTAAGGTCCCCTACATAAACTAAAGCCGAGAGACAGAAAAGACACTGGGAGGTGGAGGCAGGAAGACAAGTAGAGGGGGAGTGTAAAAGCCAGGAGGAAGGTGAGTGGAGGAGAAGAGGGAGTGAACGAGAGGAAATAAAAAAAAAAAAGGATCCTGAAATTAGGAAAGCATTTAAAACACAGGCACAGACTGAGGCGCTGATCCTCATGCACAAACCAAACAGCGTTACGCCCTTCATCTGAGGTTGTACAATTATTATCATTTTAATCTACATGAGGATTTCGGCATCCTACGATTAAAGGAACATGATTTATGCCGCTGCAAGGCAAATGAATCACTCCCTAAATCACTGACCAGAACTCTGCCCGTGCAGAAACTGGATCAGGTCCAGTAACATTAAGAGTAATGACTATATAAGAATATACAGCAGAGAGAAATGAAAATGAAATGTTGGGTGGAGAAGAAGACGAAGAACTTTACTTTCTCTTTCCCATTCTGCCCCATTTTGACTTCAGTTCGCCGCACGTCTTCATGTCATCTCAGTCCTGGCCCTGTCTCAAGATTGATTCAGTGTTTCTCCTCCATCCTCTCCCCCCAGCAACTTTTATCTCCACAACAACTGTCACAACAAACGAGCGGCAGACTTACGAAAGGTGAAACAATACTTGTCACGTATCTGCCTTGTCAGGCTTCCTCAGATATACCATGTCTTTTCCTCTTTCATGTCCTTTCCTCTTTCCTGTTCATGTTGACCTTCCTCCTCCAGCTCAGATGCCACTCGTTAGCCTCTCTTCAGTCAATCTTCCATTCTCTCTCATACTGCATGTTTAACTTTTCCTCTCTCATCATTTTATCCTTCGCTCTCTCACTTTTACTCTCTTTTCACCAAACTTTCCATATTTCTGCTGAGCACCTCCCTTATTTCTATTCAAATACTTTTTTTCATAAAACTTTCCTCTGTCCATTATTCTGTAGAAGTTCCATTTTTCCCTTCCCTCCTTCATACATGTCAACTCTTGCAGAAGGTTAATGTGATGCAGGGGATCATGGTTTGAATGTTGTAGGTGTCTTCTTCTATTTATTATTGTTTAACACTGGGGTTTAAATCATACATTTCTGCTTCTGTTCTTCTCTTCTTTATTCTTACTGATTTTGGGAACATCCAAAGGATTATAGTAACAAGATTTTATAGAAGAGCTTCTGATCAGTGTGAAATGGTTCTTGTCGCCAGCAGAGGCGTCATTTGTCTTTCCTTTTATCTCTTCAAATTCATTGAATAATTGCCCTTTAGTTTATTTATTTGCACAAACCCCAACAAACACTGTATCCAACGCTACAACAATCGATCATTTTCTCGGGAGAATGAGAACAAACGGCTGTTGACAGCTTTTTTCTTAGTGTTCATCAGAGATCAGGAGACTCATGTCTGCAGCAGCTGATTCAAGACGATGAATGGCCAGTCCAGGAGTTTCCATTTTTGACAAACACATAGGGTTGTATTTAGATTATTTTAGGTTTAACACAGGCCAAAATTACTTTTGTAACTGCTGATCTTAGACTGGTGTGTACAAGTTTCTTAACCAATTATAATATAATTACTAATAGTATTACTAATACTGTAATACTGTAACTGTAATACTCTTAACACCTGTTTACCTTAGCTTTAGGTACTGGGTACGGGCCATTATTCAGTTTATTTTTAATTAAGTTTCATTTGTTGACTTCACATGTTTTTTTGTTGACTTGACTGGTTTTATTCCAAACCAAATGATCGCACAACCAGGAAGGTAAGCAAAGAGCCCAAAAATATGCGAGGCATGGCAGATGACAAACAAATTAAACTTACTTATATCTGTTTTATTCTTTGAATAAAGCATTAAAAAGCCCATCCAGGGGTGCATCACTTTTGAATACCATCTGGAAACACTTCTGTTGTGATGTAATTTTTGCAGCGCGTTTCCAAATGCTGCACCTGTTTCAAAACTGATGAGGATGTTTTCCTAACTTGTGTTCTGTCTATGCATATGTTTTCTTAAGTTGTAGTGTATTAACCCCTGTTGGCCACCGGTACGGTCATGTTTTATTATGAGTTTAACCCCTATTTTTCCCCAAAACATCCTTTTCTATAGTTCTTTAATCCCTTTTACACTTTCTCATCTTTTCCCCTGCCATAATTATGATTCATCTTTCTAATGACTTAATAAATTAGGACTTTTATTTTGTTTTCACTCATTTTAACTACTTCCTTGCTTTAAACCATCCCTTTTTCATTGTTACTGTATTTTTTTTTTAACTCTTTCCTCCTAAGTATCTCGCATCAATCTTTTTCCTTCCCGACTCTCAGTCCTGAAGGTCATAACTCAATCCCTCCCTCTAATCGTCTCTAACACCGGCTTTCCATTATCTGTCTTTAAACCACTAAACTGCACCTCAAAAAGGCCCATAGGTCCCCTTTAAATCTCCCTGTCACTACAGACATAATTAATAACCCTTCCGTCTCATATAGGTGTAAGCCTTTCTCCCTTTCACTTCTCCTCTTTCCAAATTTTCCAATCCATGTGTTTTTGATCGGCTGACAGGGACAGGAGTGAAGCTGTAGGACTAATAGAGAGGGGGAAAAGGAACTAGGAAATGCGGAGCATATGGATGGTGGGAAAGGCTATGACCTTCTTCCTCTCTGTCTCCTGTTAAAAATGATCTCCTTCTCTCTGAGAAATGAGTCTGAAACCAGTTTAAGGTGGAGGAGATGTTACAGGTCATCATTCTGTAAGTCTACTCTGTGTGCTTGGAAGGCCTGCTGGACGGGGATCTGAACCTGAACTGTTGGATGTACAGAAAGCTGACGATTGTATAAAAACCAAACTACTAAGAGAATTGTTTGAACTCAAAAGATTATTTCAACTGGTAACACTCAATTAAATTAAGTATATATGACTTAAATGAATAATTCTGACTCAAAAATACTAAATTCAAATGATGTTACTATTTGAGTTAATTTCCTCATGGTTATTATCAACCCTATTATTTTTACAGTGCATGATTACACCAAAAAAGCATTAACAAAAGTGAAATACAAGATTTGGAAATTGTTCAAATCTTTTTCAATTTTATATTTAAAGTATTTTCATTTTCTTACATTTTAAGACTCAATCCTATTTAGTTTAATTACCTTTAATCTTTTTTTTACAGTGTAGAGCTATGCACACAATTACAAAAAAGATATGGAACTGTGCTTTGGTAAATGGACTGTACTTATATAGCGCTTTTCTAGTCTGCTCGACCACTCAAGCGCTTTTTGGGGGGGGGGTTCAGTATCTTGCTCAAGGACACTTGGACATTTGGACTGCAGTGGCCAGAGATTGAACCACCGACCTTCAGATAAGTGGCTGAGCACATTTTGAGTCACCATTTCTTATTGAAACGAGTTTGCCATTGACTGACTGTTCATAATATGACCTAGTGGTCTCAGGTCAAAGGGCCCACCGAGGAGGTCCAATTTACCAAGGCTATAGAGAAAGTAGGTTTTATTTGCCGTATAGAGGATGTGAGGACTAACTAAACAGAATCATGTAACTTGATACAGCCAAAAGTCTAATAAGGAGTCAAAAAGTTTTATAAAAAACAGGCTTTACAAAAAGGTTGAGCTAATCTACTTAACATTGTCTATTTTCCATGAAATACATAATTTCATTATGAAATAATTTCTCAAGTTTGATTTTTTTTTTACTGTTTAAAAAGATTCTTGATCAAATTATTTGTTATTTCATGGTAAATTTAGATTATCTATGATAGTAAATGAATAAATTCCCAAAAGACATCAAATATGCAAATAAATGGGTTTTCCATAGTTACAAAGTCTGACTGAATTTTGCATACAACATTGAAAAACATGTTAGCAACATTTTTTACACTGCATAAACCGTAGAAGTGCAACATATGAAAGTAAACTGAATGGAAAAACATAAACAAAAAAGAGGGGAAAAACTCCTACAGTCTTTCTTAATTTGATTATGCAAGTGTTGTGGAGCAATGTTTGGATTGATGTTCTGTATGAGTCTTTGTCTCATGGAGGTACATATACCCCTAGGGGCTCATCAGGGTATTGCAGGGGGTACGCAAGACTTGTGACATCCATAATTCCCCAAATAATTTTCTGTAATAAGTTTAATAAAAATGCACATAAAATTCCAATAAACCAACTTTCATATTCAATAGTACTAACCTAAATTTAATCATTAAGTATATATTAATGACACTTGTAAACCTCCTCCCATTCATGACGGATAATCAACAGACATTCTTGTTGAACCGTAAGACACAGAAATCCCGATAAAAACACACAAAAAAGAAAAGACATTAAGAATGGTAGCTTTTAATTCTTATTGCGTGATGACAAAAAATGTAAGCGAAAAAAAAAATCATGAATTTAGTGATGGATCGAAGTATATTTGAAAACGGCATCTAAGTATTAATAAATCAAGTGTTCTAGTCCGTCCTGTCCCGTTCCTCAATTTGTCAAAACACAGTAAAAACTAAAAACGCAAAATCCCCAGACGCTTATAGGTACTTGGAGGCCCCCATGAAGACCCTCTCCATGGAGATAAAAACAATCATTAAAAAAACATTTTAACTTTTAGCTGAAAGCACACAGTATCTTACTACTGGTGCTTCATGAGGGGGTAAATGGCATTCTATAAAAATCCCCCTCTGCTGGCTTCACCATGTTGTAGGCAATTTGATGTAGCCGACACTCCTTTTCTATTCTCTTTTTTTACATTTTATTTCACCAGAATCAGCAGTTTCTGACTTTTGCCTCGTGATTTTCTCATGAGGATGAATAGGACGGTGAAAGATTGACCCGATTGACATCACACACGCCCTGTGAAGGCAGCCTCCCCTGCAGGGCTGTGTGTGTGATGTCAATCGGGTCAATCTTTCACCGTCCTATTCATCCCCTGAGTCGTGGTCATCACATGGTGGAAAGAATGAGGTTTTGACAGGAGAAAGGGATTTTGAGTGCATGGTTTAATTTTCCAGTTTTGGTCAACTAGTTTAGATCAACCATTTTCCGTTTCCTCTTTGAGAAATGTAGACAACAGAGTCTCAAGAAATGTTTGCACGATTATGAACAACTCTGATAATATGAAAGCCTTCACAGCGAGAAAGTTTTGTCAGCTTTTTTAGATATAGTCTTAATCTTGTGTCAAATATATTTAGTCAACATTATACTGTTTTATGAAAGTCAAGTTTTAGTAAAAGTCTCGAAAGGAAACTGGATTTTACTTAAGTCACTGAAAGCTGTTGACATTTTCTAAGGTATCAGGTCTCCAGTTGAGATGTTTGTCAATTTCAAGAGCAGATCCAGACATAGAAAACGACTGATAAGCCTATTTATTTTGAACCACGCCAGCTCCGAAGCCAGTGAGCCGGTCCTCTTACCAATTTAATGTTTGACGGTAAGATTGTTGGATCATTCGCTTCACCAGCTAGAACCCTCAGGCTCTGAGCGGCAGCTATATTGAAGTAAGGCTTCAGGGAACCAGATGCTAGATGCTGCAATGATATAAGATAAGATAAGCGAGGATTAGATAAAACAAGATAAGTGTGTGTGTCTGTGTGTGTGTAAGTGTGTGTGTGTGTGTAGCTTGCAGGCTTCACTCAATTACCACTGCTGGGAAACCAGTACTTTACTCAATATTGTTTCCCAAATAGATTTAGACATATCCTGACTATTTATTTGGAGGTTGTTTCTAACTTTACTTTACTTTACTAAAAATTGTGTTTCTGATCTTATCTCCTCAGCATTAACTGTTTGGATTTAAAAGTTCGGTTAACACTCATTCCATTCCATATCCATTAAAATCCTCGCGTTTCCAAAGCCAACTTTTGTACGCTAGGGCTTCAACAGCCGTACCAGAAGAGCTCCATTGTTCAGCAGGTCAGCTGTGGTTAGTTTAGTTGGGAATAAATGCAGAGGTGAAAACATAATGTACACTGATGACAGAGCAATAAGTGCAGCAGCAGCTCTTGTCATTGCATCTCAGCAGCTCAGTGCTGTCCGTTAGGTCTGCGCTCGCTCTGGACCCGCTGATCCTGCAGCAGGAGATGTGTGTTACGTGTCATGAAACAATAAAGCCAAAACCTACACACTCTTAAAAAACATTCAATTTCACTACCAGGAAGGCATCTGTGTTAAGACTCATGATAGCTCCCAGACGTCCAAATCAGTTCCACACAGGGTGGTGAACATCATCTTCTTGAACTTCATCCTGATACAATCAATCCAGGCATCAGTAGCAATATGTGAAGTTCATATAAACTGTTAAACTTTGCTGTAAATTTACAATAAAATCTGAATGTTATTCTGCTGCTTTATTGATGTTGCAATCTGGGAGAAAAAAAACCCCTCACTGTAGCAAATACGTTTAATAAAATGACCTTTTCTTTTACATGAATGAGTCGTTAACAGTAACCAAGAAAGAATCTTGGGGAGGTAAAAAGATTAGACACACATTCCGCTCAGACATAAGTTGCAATCCTTTCTAAAGTTGCATCACAAAGGAAGGGACTTTCCCTGAGTAACAGCTAAGTTGTTATTTCTATTCTAAAATGTTTGGAGATATTTGTGTCAAAGGACGCTATTATTATTTATGAATATATTTGCATTTATTTTGTAATTTTTATTACATATTTTTTATATTTATTAGTAGTAGTTATTGTTTAGGCGGAATAGTTGTGGATCAAGTAGTAGAGCCGAGGGGGTTGATGGTTCAATCCCTGTGCCTTTGGGGAAGATACTGACCCTCAGTGAGTTTGAGGAGGTGCGCTGGTGTTTTTTGTGACATTTGAACGGTTCCAGGCTGTTTCCCCTGCTGCTAAGCTAAGCTTATCTATGCGCTGGCTGTATCTTCACACTTATCCTCACATCTCAGTTTCCAGTAAACCAGTCACTTAGAAAAGTCTAACTGTTCCTTTGAGGCTTTTTTAGCGGTCCAGATGGGGCCAGCGGAAAAACGTAGGAAGCACAGTTTTGCTGGTGACTGAGTAGGTAAATCCCAGATTTTACAGGAGACAGGAACTTCGAGGACCGTAAAAAAGCAGATGATGACGCTTGGACAGTTAAATGTTCCACAGTATGAATCTGGACAGTGTATATGCGTGTTTATCAGCAAGTGGGTGTGTTCAGGTTCCATATGGTGACCAGGGCCGGCCCATCTCATTGCAGCCACAACACGTGTTTAGATAATGACAAATCTGTATTTTCCTAGTGTGTTTCCTAGTGACCACTTAGCTTGTCATATTACGGAGGGAAAAAACGTGGAACCCACCCACGTCCTTGTAAAGAGAAACTGACATCAGCACACACAAAAACTGTCAAGTGAGGCTTTCTCTCTAACTCAATACTCTCTCTCTCCCTCTCTCTCTCTCTCTATCTCACATACACACAGACACACACACACACAAATGCGTGCTAACACACACAGCTGTTTTCCAGGGGACGTGGTTTTTGTCCCTAGTTGCACCGGCAGTCCATAATTAACCTCTCTGGCGTCTGATAAGTGTCTCCAGAAAGAAGCCAAAGTTATTCACACACACAAAAACACACACTTGATACATGATACACATGACATGATAACGAGGAGGGGTTGTTCTGAGCAGAGGCCTTGTATACAAAATATGTCCATTTAGTGAGGTCCATATTTAAACAAAGCACATGTTGAAATAACACTCTTTCTTTCCTTTCTTCCTTTTTTTTAAAAAAAGTAATGACTTCATCGCCTTTCCTATAGACAGATAGCTTTTAGGAGGAAGCAGCAGGCACGTGCACACACACTCGCACACACACACAGCGGGCCGGTACCTTCTTGTGCGGAGTGGTGTGTTGCGTCATGGCCATGGGGAAACTGTGAGTGCCTTTAATCTGAGTCTTCTCCCAAAGAAAAGCCAGTTTCTGGACACACTCATCCTTGGAGCAAAGAGGCACACTGGACTTGCTCTGTTCACAGAAGAGACAAAAAAAATCAGTTACACTAAACAGATATATTGTTCAGATAAATGAGAAAAAAATAGTTGATGTTAATATGGAGTTGTTAAAAATTTATTCTTTTACATAAACTGATCATTCTTAACTAGGAGGGACCCTGGGGTAGACCCAGAATACAGATCTCATCGGGCCTGGGAGCGCCATGGTGATCCCCAGGATGATATGGAGGTGGCTGCTGTGAAGAGGGCTGTTGGAATACCTTGCCTAATACTACGTAGTCCCCTATTTGCCACTGAAAACAGCTCTGCAAGGTAATATATGTTCTTATGTAGGACTGGACAAATCAAGCTTTATGTGTTGTCCTTCCTTAGACCACCTTTGGTACTACAGACTTGGATCACCCAAAAACACTTGCAGCTCTAGCGATGATGTGACACAATAATATAGCAATCGAAATTTGGTCCCCATCAAAGTCACTCAGATCCTTAATATTTCCCTCTTTTTGTATTTGTGATATTTAATTTTCCCAACAAGTCAAGTTCAGGGAGAGGTGCCATTGTAACGAGATAAAGTTCACCTGTCAGTGGTTATAATGTTATGGCTGACCTGTGTAGATTATAACACATATTTTAGAAGGTCTTATTAAAGGAGCTAAGACTGAATATGTTCTCTCGGTTGGTTTCCATTAGAAGTTGTTAGTGATAAACTTGGAGATTGTTGTTAAGGTTTATGACAAGGATTTCACTTTAACTGCTGACAAGGTGTGAAGATTTTCTGCAACTGTTTCAGTGAGCAAAAATCTAAAAGTGGCATCCAGATATATCACAGCGGCATTTAACAACATCCTGCAGAAGGTAAAACTGTGATATTTATATTGATGTCGTAGTCTGGGGACCTGGGTTGTTCCAGAATAAACAAATCTTCCATGACCTGTCACAGACATTTCCAAAGAATAAATCCCACTGACTTTGAAGATTGCCTGATTTCTGCTAGCACTCCATCATGAGGTAAATGTTGTGCTTTTTAGTGACATTTCAGGATGAATTGTAATAATTTTGAGTCCTCTTTGTCCCAATGTGTTTTTTTATGTTGACACTCATACTCAATACTGCAATTTCCCCGTTGTGGGACTAATAAAGGTTTATCTTATCTTATGTTATACTCATACATGGTGTGTATGTACTGTACGATGAGGGGATTAATAAAGTAAGAATTATCATTATTATTATTATAGAATTGTCTTCACACCCCAAAAACAACAACCTCCTCTTCAGGACTAGCAAGTCAAAAACGGCGGCCAAGGTCGCGTACTTCAAACCCCAACTTTTTTACCGCTAACCTCCACTCACATCGCTCATATCTGAACAATCCTCTCAAATGGAACCATTCAAATGAAGACTTCATCATCACCTGCAGTATCTGTCATCTACAATACACCGGAAAAACAGTGGAGCAGTGGAACACTGTTTAAACATAATTCCAGCCTTTTAACCAGATTTTTTTACATTTTCTATCCTTACCCTCTTTCTTTAATGTTTTTTGTCTTACCCATATCTTCTCTGAAACTCTGAATCTGGTTCTTCTAAGCTGGTTATGTCAGCCAATACCCCATATACTTTAGACTTTAGGACTTAATGTTTTTGTACTTTGTGTTTTATTACTGCCAAATCCTAATTGTTTTAATGGTTTAAAGTTGATTTTTTTTATGTCCACTTTTATGTGTTTGAATTGAACTTTTTTCATGTATATTTTTATGTCTTTATTGTTTTGTATATGTTCAATATTTTCTTTTTGATCCAATTTTCTATAATTGCTGCAGTCACATTTACAAGCGTTGGAGCTGCTGTAACGCCTACATTTTCCTGTGGGGTTTTCTATTCTATTCTGTTCTATTTTATGAACTTTATTCTGATGATCATTTGCTTTTTCACCACTTTTTTTCAAAATTCTTTTCCTTTCTTTTTTAAATGAACAGTGTTGGTGCAAATAAATAATAAATATATATTTGATCATTTTTTTAAATAACAGAACAACAAACATAAGTAAATTTAACTCATAGAAAGAGGAAAAGATAGAGATAGAATGAAAAAAAATCTATATAGAAAAACTATATACTACAAACTACACAGTACTACATACTTCATGCAGCCAACGTTGAATGATGAATAATGGTACATTAATAAAAATATATATATATAACAGAATCACACATGTGTCCTTTAATAATCTGGACATCCGCAGCCTTACATCTATAACTTAACTGTAACTTGAGTTTGTCACGTTAATTACAGATACCCATTCCAGACTTTCTGTGCACCTGCAGATGAAGGAGCATGATGTGTATCCAGAGAGGAGGCTGTCGGCTGGTCAGGTGGAAATAGGACTTGGCGTACAGACAGTAGTGGCCCTTTAGAGGACAGGAGAATGACAGCTTGGCCACACATCCTCGATTTGAATCTGCAACAGACACACCAACGTGTAAAAATAAATCCTCAATGTTGAGAAGATGTTCAAAAGCAGCACCCTCTTCAAATTATACTCCCAAGTGAAACCACAGTTGCTCCCCTTCTGTTTGTTTTCTCTTTATCTGCACATATGGATTTGTGTAACCTTGGGGACATATTTACATAGTGATTCACAGCATGCAAAGACACAGCCTCTCGCAATAATCAGAAGCATCTTCCCTTCCCTCGACAACATCCCATGAACTTCCACCTCTCAAAAGAAGGAGTAACAGTGAGGAAATCCTCTGGTGAGCAAAAGGAAGTAATTAAGGCTACTTAATGGGGAGCTTAGTTTTAGTGTTTCGCTTAAATGCCGGCCATTATGTCAAAGTAAAGCAATGACTCCTAGATATCTGACTTGGCTGATTGAGACGAGTGGTAAGAGGTTTAGGATTTCTTCTGTATTTTAAACCAAAAAAATTTGAATAATGAGTTTATGAACCTTAAAAATTATTCTCAGCATTTCATCTACCCCCGAGAAGCTGTGGGCAGCCCTGCCTCAGGCTTTTGTACTGATTGAAAAACTGTAAAAGAAACTGTAAAAAGAAAAAACATTTATTTCCGATGGAAATTGAGACTGAAAGTTCAATCAGAAAGCCTATCCTAATGTACACTCGGGCTACAGTTACTGCTCATTCCACTCTACGAATTATCCTCACCTGTCATTCTCAATTACCTGCCCCTCATCCATTCAATTACTGTATCACACCTGCTTAGCTCATTACATTCAGGTGGTGGCTTTAAATATGTCTCTCTCTCCAATCATCTAGTTCTTTCATGCTGCATTTTCACACAACTTCCTCCTCCCCACCTCTGCCTAGTCCGGGCAGATCCATCAGCCTCATCAATCAGCCTTTCATCAATCTCCCCGAAGAGTCCACCAAGACTTTCTAATAACACTTCATTGTCGGTCTTCTATGATTGAAATATCATAAATACGTTATATTCTTTAGATTATACCATATTATCAATTTTCCCTTTTTCTCTATTCTTATAGCAAAGCTAACCTAAATGTTTGCTGTTGTAGCCGTACATATAGAGAGTGATATTGATCTCTTTATTTAACAGAAAATGTCCATCTCCAGCTTGGGACTCCTCTACAATTCTGCCTCGCGCTAAGGTCTATGCGGGTATGAAATTAGAAAATTATCCATGACATTGTTTTTGAGATAACCCAAAGGATCTGCCTAAAAATTGTCAATATAAAAAAATTATTTCCATTAATGTATTTGTTAAAGGACAAGCTATAAAAGAAATGTTGATAACTACATGTGGGATCAAGAACAACTGTCTGCCTACAATCTTTCACTGAGGGGCTGTTTTTTTTAATGTAAACAGGCAGGTTTACATGTAGGATTCAATAAACATGTGCACTCCTTATACACTGCGGTGGAGGTCCGTATCTGCTGGTCAGCCAACATGATGACGTCATCAGCTGAGATAAGCTGTGACATCAGGCCTTGGGGTTATAAGCCTCAAAGACAACGATAAATAAATAGAGAGAGAAGAAGGGTGAGGATTTATGACCAAGTTCTACATACATTTTTAGATTTAGCAGTTAAACGGCGGCTAGAGGAGAAGCTCATTTTTCAGCCATTTCCTGTTTTGAGTGTGTGCTGAGATGTTAATGTTTCAGTGTGTGTGTGTGTGTGTGTGTCTGTGAAAGAGAGAGAGCCTTTAGGCCAAAGGCGAAGGAATCAAAACTTCATCACCTCTCTGTTTGGTGTGTGTGTGTGCGGCAGCTTTACCTCTTCTTAATATTCATAAAAAAACAAATAAATCGTGTCCTCAGACGCAGAGTTCACTGCCTGCACTGATGGCTCATAAAAAGCGATATAAAAAGAGCTGTGCTATTAAATATTTATGGATGTTTGTGTGAAGTGATGCAGTGATATAAAAAGTTATAGAACCCCAACCAAGAATTGGTCTTACTTTTTTTTCACATTCTGTGTCAAATCTTCAAACAAGATTAAACTGAAATGAAGTGAACCTGAATAAACACAGCATTTTCAGATTTACATGATGATCTTGTTCCATAAAGGACAAAGGTTTACCAATACCCACATTAAAAGCCTGAAAACGTGATCACCACCCAAACTTATTAGAACCACAGTAGCAACAGCTGCAACTTCTCATAACTGTAGAGTTGCAGTCTCTGGTCGTGTTCACACCAGCGTTGTTTAGTCTGGTTCAACCCAACCTTGGAGCATTTACCCCGTTGATGCGGTTCGTTTGGATTGGTGTGAATGCAGCCTGTACTGTGGCCGACACGGGCAAACGCGCTGGAACTCAAAAAAAATACATGTAAATAGATAAAGCACAACCACAAATCTTTATCAAGTTGACAATAAAAGCACGCTGCAAAAACTACACAACAACAATTTAAGAAAAACTAACTGCAAACGCTGAAAGTCAAAATGCAACCCAGGACGCATTTCTTGAAAGCTTTATACAGAGAACAAAACAGGTATAATACAAAAACATTTCATAATGTTTTGATTACCCGTGCTACCTTAGCTTAGCTTAACTGAACATACCTATTTTGGCAGCCAGAACATCTTTATAAACATGAACAACTAAACTTTCGCTCTACCCTTCAAAATAAGACCAAATGGAAAATTACCCAAAGCACTTCGTAGGTCATAAAACCGGGAAAAAAATAGGTTTCTTGTATACTAAACTTATTCTTGATCAAAAGCTAGCAACTTTTAATGTGTTGAATATTTTGCAGGCTGTCAAAACTAGATTGTATAGAGCCATGCAATCATTCACTCGGAATTCATTCATTCAAGGAGATGAATGGATTCTTTTGCTTTTGTGAACGTTTGCAATGGCATATTGTTTGTTTGCATCTCATTAGAGCCCGTCTTCTGTGAGTTAGTCTTAAGCACGCTCACTGACCAGACGTTTATATGCGCACTCAGCTTTTTTCCATGCACTCCAGATCAATACAAGCATGAAAATAACCTGGCGATGCTCCATGATGCACACTATAAATGCCAGGGATGTTACTTTTTTACCCTCCTAATGTCTGACCAATAATGGAACGGCATTTCTGTGCACATGAATTTTGTTTACAATTGTTTAGCAATTTGAGATTTGATCCAAATGTAAAGTGCATTATAAATTAAATGAATTATTATTATTATTATTAATATATAGTCAGTTTGAGTTTAGCCTTTGATAACACAAACCAAACCAGCTAAAAATTAAACTATGTATCATTGTCCAATCTGGTGTCAACCCGAGGAAGCGTATTATTGGGTATAAACACGACCTCTGACATCCCTATCCTGGAAATTTTTGCCGACTTTCCTTAACAGAACTGCTTCAATGCAGACACATTGCTGGGTGTGTGAAGGTAAACTGCTCTTGGTAGGTCCTGAGTCCAGAGCTCAGGTCTGGACTTTGATTGGGCCACATAAAATTAATTGACTTTCTTTTTGAGTCATTCAGAGATGGACTTCTGCTTGTGACCATTGTTTTGCATGTTTCAGTTGTGCTTGAGGCTCAAGTCACAGGCTGACTGTGCTGAACTTATATATCACCTTTCTATACTGCTCAACCTCCTCTGTGAACAGGAGCAATAACCATTAGCACAAACATATAAAATCCATACACAAGTAGAACAGCCCTCAAAGGTAATTGGGGTTCTTGCTCAAGACATTCAACATGTCGACATGAGAGTTTGTTCCTCAAAATAGATGGAATGAAAGTAAAATATCAAATTTCTGAATGAGTGGATAAACGTGGAAACAGATCACAGGGTTTGATTAAAGTCGATTCGATTAGGACATGTAAGAGGGTTCTCGTTTCATGAACTGATTGACCTCCTGTTTCTAGTCCACATGAATGCCACAGCCCTGGTATGAAAAAATGCATATTACACACAGCTCTCATATAAAAATGTATCTCTACACATATGACTAACGTTCATCTGTTTCTACTTTAACCTGATTGTGATGTATAGACGTAACTGAACCGAACCGACCCTGCCCACCTCAAAACAATCCCCTGCGTCTATACCTTCATTAAAATGGCATGACGTTTCCCTCAATAACATTGTTTCACCCCAAAATGAGTTTACCGGAATCCGGAGCCCTGTGAAAGACTAGGCCTCTAAAACCTGTATAGTTTTCTCTTGTCTTAAAAGAAAATCCAAATGTCAATTCCAAGACCAACAATGTTTGATTTTTCAGACATTGTTCATACCATTGCACTGAAATCCTCTATTGCTGTCCACAATTAAGCTATTAAAATACATTAGTAGCCCCCATATTGGCATATGACAGTGCCTTGCTCGTTTTGAGTCAATACATCATCCAGCTGCTAGAGATTATCACTCAAGTGATATCCTCATAGGTCATATGTCATGTTTGAAAGAAATGGTGCTCTAGCAGTTAAACAAGTGTAGGACATTTGTCAAAGCAGACTCCAGGATATTTAGAGAATTCACAATAAACAATCTATGATATCTCCACAGTATAGCATAAAGAATATTATAATGGAGGACACAATCACAACGTTATAGACAAGCTCATTCGTCTTATCCCTCAAGGCAAAGTGGAATTTTTAAGTCTTTATGAAAAATGTTTCAAGATTCTGGGCCTGCTTATTGTTGCCGGTTAAAAGGCAGACCTTTCTTTGACACTGCGTCAAGCGCTTTCTCATAAGGGAATTGCTGGGTGTCTGCAAAATAAAAATCATGGTCTCTTTTGGACAGTACCATGAAATATTGGCGCGTTATAAATTGAAAATGTCTTGAAATCGGCTAGACTGATGTCGATAACAACTCCTTTGCTCCTCAGTTACTCAACTGCTGTCATCCTAGACATAGTAGCAGGTGTTCAAAACAGATGTTAGACATAAAAATGTATGACTGTATTCACCATCTAGGTTTACAGCCCCTCATAAATGAAAATACAGTTATAATAATAACAATAATACTGATATAAGGTGTTCTTCAGAAATAAGGTACATTACAGGAGGTTACACGATCTATTTTGAACTGAGTAATTGTGGGGTAGAAGGAAAACAAGAATGGCACTCATTGTAGCATATAAATTGAAATAAAAACATTTCCATGGCACATGTCGACAAGACATTAATGTTAAAGAACTTGATCAAAATTAATCTTGGACCTGCCCTTATAGTATTCAAACTTTAATATGTTTTTCCACTCCACATAATAGTTTTTATTATAATGTAATAACTACTCCTGTAAATTGTCTACTGGGTCACAAGAGATTCTAATAACCCACTGATGAAAGCTATAACTGCAAGTATGTGTGCATGTTCATGTTTGTGAGAAGAAGGGCGTAGGTGGGAAGTAGAGGGAGGGAAGAGCAGGTGTATTCACCACATCATTAACCATCCACCTCTTACTGTAATCTCATTCACGTTCACAAGGTTACACAAACCCTGCCTGCCTCTCTGTACCCCTTCATTATCCACACCATCCTAAAATGATATCCAGAGCTTATTCCAAAGAAGAGAAAGCTGTTTATCGTGTCGACGTTACCTTCTATCACACACTCCTCTGGTGTGGGGATAATTTGCATCATGCGTTTACAGAACTCTCTGATCGTCTCCATATTGTCTCTTAGGTGGATGAAGAGTCTGTCGGATTCCCCCTGCTCCTCTTTCTCTCCGTCCGTCTTCCTGTTTGGACCTCTTTTAACCTCTTTGACCCCTCTGTCGAGGGCAGCTGTGGCAGGCATCGGTTCATCACCCGCTACTTTCCTGTCAGGAGGTTGCGCTTCCTGGTTTTCTGACTGAGGCTTCGTCGACGTGTTGGAAAAGACGTTGTCTGGGACTTGCTCCAAACCCCAAGCATCCTCCCCGGTGTCTGAGTTGATTGAGCGTGTGCGCACGCTGTGAAGGGCCAGGCTCTTTGACCTAAGAATGGTCATGAGACAGAATCAGTCAAAGTGCTGCAAATGTATACATTTTAACATTTAAATGTATTTCTGCTTCCTGTCCACAAAGTGGAAGTTTTGCATGATTTAGAAGCAATATTATTATCAGGGAACCAGTGCACTTTTTACAAAAGAGATTCTGACCATTAATATCAAATATAATAATTAAAAAAATGTATTTACAAATAAGTTAGAAAGCTAGTCTAAACCAACGTAACTGCTGCAACATTAAACTAAAGGTTAAACAGTGTAATTAAACATTACTATGCATTTATACATTATACTCAATATGGGCTAGTGAGCCTGATGACTACTTTTGTGCATTCATTATGTTTTAAGGATAAGACAAGCAGGCTAAGAGAATTTCAACACTATGGTTTTTCTATTTATTTATTTTTTAAATGAAATAAAAATACCAGGATGAATATGGAGACCAATAATGAAAATAATAAGCATACTAATACTAACAAAAATAAAATGATAACTTTAAGATGTCAAATTTCAAAAAATAAAATGCTTATAAATAGATGGTAAAATGTTAATAGAGTAAAATGAATAAAAAAGTAAAAGAGATACACACTAAAGCCTCCAAGGCATCGTGTAAAGTAAAACTGAAAGTCGGGAACTAATTATATATTTAAAAAAAAAAGCACAACTAACTATATTATGTTCGATTTCACTGTAGGACTATAGTCACTTTACATTCTACAGTCTGAGATGAGTCCCCAACACTGAATGTCTTTGTTCAATATACTACAGATTTGGGTTTGTAGTTTTAATTTTAAACTTACAACTACAAAATTTGCCTAGATAAACCCAATGCATGCTGAAGTGGATAAAACCACAACATTATCGGAAAAGCTCATCATCATTATAAATAAATAAAACTGAAACTGACAAATCGAAGAAGTTAAAATGTTTATGTGAAAAAAATAAAACAAATCATGAGATGCACACCTTCAAACAAAGTCTTAAGATTTCATTGAATTCTGTCCGGCTAATTTTGAGGCAAAGTGGAAAGACTATCCACTGTTCAGCCAGGAGATATGTACCGATGGGCAAGGTAACTCTGGTTTGGGAGTAAAACTATCACCTATACAGGCACAAAAACAGATCCTAAGGAAACCAAATGGGGACTTTTTTTTATTTTTTATGATATCACGACAGACAATAATTAGACACAGAAGTCCCTGAACACATACCAACATATTTATAATAATGGTAATATGTGTGCAATCTTAGGTTAAGTATCTAAATATTTATTGCCTTGGAATTTATTGTAAAACACAGATTTATTCAAATCTAAATAGTTTTAAAGCTGATATGCACCCTGGAAAACTGCCAGTTTTCACATTGCGCTGACATATGCTTACATTTAATCCTACCCTCAATATTTGAGTCAGTAATTCAACTGTGGGAGGAAGCACCTGGAGGAAACCCACTCAGACGATGGGAAAAACTGTGAGATCATCTTAACCTAGAAAAATATTTGCAGTGGCATGACAATGCTAACCATTCCACCCCTGTGCTGCCCTTTTCAAACCCAAGGAGGGGTCAATGGAAATGAAAAAAGTGGTGGATGGGAGCAAACAGAACCGGTTTGAGGTTAAGGGTTGTGGATGGGATTGGATCACTCGGATCAAACCAAAAGGGTCTAAGACCCAGGTGGAGTTTAAACTTAGAGACAGTGGGTGACGTGGACTTTGGAGATCAGGATGAAGAGGTTGAACAGGGTAAGCAATGAGGTGCTCCCTCTTTCGCCCAAAAGACAGCCCCAGCCTGAAAAATGCTCCGCCATCATTATCATTTCATTTTATCACATACTATATGAGAATATAATTATAGTCTCTTAATTTTAGAATAAAATAGCCGGATACTGATCCCAAAAACAGATTAAAGCAAACAAGAAGGTTCAAGACCTAAAAGCTGAATGTTGTAGAAGTCACATCATCCTCCATACAAATACAGGCTTGACTATGTATGAGATCTAGCTTGTAAGAAAGATGGACAGTACAGGGAGGAGATGGTACAGCCTCTACCTGTATTCATTCATACCTATATTCAACAGATACATGGAAACCCCATTAGATGTACCAGTAAATAGTATTCTTTAAAATCTTCCCCAAATTAAACTCCTACAGAAAATTACATAAAATGTGGCCTTTTCTTCAATGAGCAGAAACGGAGTGATGTCTTCTTGGCTAAAAAGATCTTGTGTTAATGTAACAAGAAGAAAAAATCACATTCAGCAGGTTAAACAGTTGATTCATATAAAGTCATTCCCAGCAAGCAGATTCTCAGCGGAGTCGTTTAACTGACAGACCTGATGAACCTCGTCTCTCTGTTCTCCTCCCTGACAGCTTGGCTCAGGCTGTAGCGTCGCTGGGGGACGGTAGGGTCTTCCACCAGCGCCTCCTCTCCTGCCTCCTCTGACAGTGTTTCCTCAAAGGCATCGATGTTCACCTGCATCTGCTGCTCTGAACCTTCCACTCCTGCCACTGCAGGATGAGAGGTACAGGGGGAGGGCGGACTCACCTCATCTCCCCTGCAACACACAGAGAGGGGAAATGTCAGGATTTGAAAAGCAGCTTGGCCATGATGTTTCCCCTCTCTCCATCTCTCTCTCGGTCCAAATCTTCTTTTTCCCAACTGGCAATATTTGGTGAAACTGGATTCCTAACTCCCACTTTGTTGTTTATTCTTCTATCTAACCCCTGCTTTTTCATCAACACTCACTCATTGCCTCTATCTTTCTTGCAGAGTTCTCAAACAAAAGCCATTGGAAGTTTGCACGCAATGTTCTTGCTTTAGAAAGCTGTCTGTGTCATTCACACACTGCAGCCAGATGCACCTCAATCAGCTTGCATAGTGATGTTAACAACGCACCCTAACACACAAAACACTGTAAGCACATGCACACCTCTAAAATTAAAAGAAATTAGAATTGCTCTGGGATTCCAGAGATCCAAGAAAACTTTGAACGATAGTGAATGTTTGCAGAAGTCGTCATTAAGGAGAGGCTCCTTGAGGAGATCCCAAAAGATCCAAAGAATACATCTAAGAAACAGCAAGCCTCCCTCACTCAAACTATCACCCCCCTACTGTCAGAAATATTAAACTGACCTTTCCCAAAATCAATTCAGTTCTCCCTGGTAATAAGGTCTATCTGAGTGTGAATTTTAAAATGATGATGAAAATGATGGATGAAATAGGGAATATGATAAAGATCAGAGTTCATGGAGCCAATATTTGAAAGAAACCGGGAAAAAATGGCAGCCATGGTAAGCTGGCGAGGAGAAAGCCTCTTATGACCAAAAGGAATATAAAGGCTCTTCTGAATTTTGTCACAACAATCTCTTGTCCTCAATTTTGTTGAGGAGGTCTGCTTAGTAGCTGGAGAGCTAACATCACATAAGCATAAGCAGAAACAGGAGTGGTACACTCTTATCACTCTTAAACTCCTTCTTTGCGTCATCTTATTCTTTCTGTCACTTAATTTCTCCGTTGTTTCACAGCAGCAACCAATCTCTTTCACTAGTAACAACATGGAGTATTTGAAATAATAGAAAGAGTGTAGATACAGAAGGCCAACTGGGTTTGGGCCAGGCTCGATCAATAGTCTCCCGGAATTGGGTCGGGTAAGAAAAAATATTATAAAATGATGCTCTGGTTAAGGCTCTTGTTAAGTTAAGACTCAGTCATGATGGCAAATTTAACATGATATTTCAAGATAGAGAGAAAACCCAGTCTAACAGATAAATTAAATGAATGGATCTACTTAATGTGTCTCTGTGTTGGCTTATGTAATTTTTCAGTATTGGATGTGTTTTTTATGTCATTGAAATGAGTCCCTGAACACAAAATAGGCCATGTCTTATTTTTTCTTTCTTTAAATTCTGTAGTTACCGAGCTCAAACCATGAAGGACTTACAGAAAAACATGTCGTCGGCAAAGATTAAAACTAGTGAAAACCATACAAGAAAAGCGATTGTTTGGGGGTATTATAATTTATTTCTAGATGTACAGTTAAACGAAGAAGTTAGAATGGTAAGACTCCAGTTTAAGTATATTTATAACTGCTGATGACAGTGTGCAATGTTTTTGTTTGATGTGTCAAAAACACCAGCTACAAGGGCATAGAGCCAAAAACAGACCCTTTTACAGTTGTTTACTCTGCCAACATGACTAAACAGACGAGCGGTAATCATGGTACAACTACTCTGTGAGAGCGTTAAAAGTGTTTCAGCTAGGGTTAACTGTGTTGGACATTTTCGGGTTCGTAAATGAAGATAGCATAGTGTATTTTCGATGCTATTTCAAGTCGAAGCCCAGCTAAGCCAGTAGTCTCCTGGACTTTGTCGGGCTTGGACATAAGTAAGCACCCTGGATGTGCTCCTCACACATGTGTACGTGTTACACACAGACATCGCATGGTTAGTTTAATTTCTCATGTCGCTAACAAAGGGCAATATGACATAAACTGAGTGGTAAGATTGTGGAGCGAATTCAAAGCAGAAAATCTGCGATTCTCATTTTAGCCAGAATTGCCAAGCCCTATTTTGTTTTATGTTAAATATTGTTTTAATATCTCACAGAATAGTATTATATACACACAAAATAATAAGAATCAGGATTGAAATACTTTTCTAGAGCCCTGTTTGAGAAAAAAGTCATTGGTGAAATTGGAAATGAAATCCCAAATGCAGACATCTGGATGACATAAAATAACAGTGTCATATTTTAGGTTTAAGTAGCAATCATCAGTTGAATGTTGAAATATGTGATTTGTCTTATGAAATCATTAAAAAAGTTGCAACAAACAAAGACATGGACATGGGGGACATGCAACAAACAAAGGCTTGGAGACTGGGGAAAACGCAGCTTTGATTATAGTGTTCTTGAGTGTGTAATTATGGATACGGGACTGGATTGAATTACTTCCTGTCAGTCTCTACAAGCTCTAACCTGCAGTGCACGACCATGCTCTCCTCAAGTCTTCTCCCTAGCAGTCTCGCTATAGCATTGAACGAGTTGCTCATCCTGTAGAGATCTTTCCCAGATCCTCCCAGTAACGATGGGTAGCGATCGGTCAGAGCTCGGATCTCCAGCAGGAGCGTGTGGTGAAAACTGTGCTCCATGCTGCCCAGTAGGAACACCAGGTAGACCAAGGAGCTATGAGCGTGATTCTGGAGAAAGGACACAACAGAGGCCAAACATTTAGGGACATAAAAACAATGTAATAAGGATACAAATATAAAAAGCCCAAAATAAAATTTCCATTCTTTGGTTACATTAAGTTTAAGGATTATTTCTCATTTCCTGTGATGCACTTACTAAGGTTATCTGACTGTTTGTAGTTATTGTTTTCAATAATTCAATGAAGATTCTTATTAAAAACAAAGCGGTTTTGCAATTCCAAGCAGATTGGGGTGGGGGGGTTAACCATAACAAACAACAAGAATAAATACAAACACATGCAGTTGGTCCTTGATAGGCTTAAAAATGTAAACTTTAACTTTTCCCAAGTGTCTTTACTTTCCCCGCTGGCTTTAATGATAACACAATGTAATAACACAAACACATATTTCATCATCTGAGACAGAATTCTGTGTAAACTATGAACACGACTTATAAAACAATCCAAGTTTTGACATAACATAACACCCCCCAAGGTTTTGCATATTAGTTTTAATTTCAAGAGAAGGATTATACTATTTCCTGTTACATTCAGAACCATAATCCATTAAGCTCTATAAACAATACTTTAATACAGTCTTTCAATCAAAACAAGGGAATGAGATAAAGGCAAGTGTTTGTCTCAGCATATGATCCGTGATGATAAATCCAATAAAGAGCAGCAAAATAAATCCCCCCATAGAGTCCATGCACGGATGGTAGGGGTGGCTGATGATTCTGCTGAGACCGATTATGCTGAGGAGGTTGAGGATATTATTAAGCCGGTGAATGTACAAAGACTGGGCAGTGTGTTTGGGGCAGACGGCATGTATAATAATAGCAATATGAATGAATCAGATATACAGTGAGAATCTTATTCTTAACGAGACCCGAGAGGCCGCAAACCCCCGCCAGGGGCCAAAACTTACATCTCCGTAGAATGTCATGCATATACCGTACAACGCTATATCTCTGGTTTTAAGTTGTGTGTGGAGTTTTTTTAATTACTTTATTGTAACCCAAATTACTGGAAATTACCATAGACTCACTTTTCTCCCCTATTATTGTCCTAATCTTTATTTCACAGCCTAAATAACTGCAGGACACTTAATGTTACTTTAGTTCAGCTGTTCTAGGTGCAAAGATGATGTTTAGATGAACTTAAAAATGACATTCTCCGATTTGATTTAGTCTATTGTGCTCTTATGCGTTGCCACAATGTGACATCACCGCTCCAAATAATTAAAAAAATATTTATATTATTTTATTTTAAATTCTGACAAACATTTAATGTCACCAAAATGTTATCAACTCTAGGATATGCCAAAATCTACATCTGGTTAACTTTTAATGAAAATCTGTATTGTAGTTTTTCTCAATGTTCAATCTTTTTCCTTCCTTGGTGGAGGTAAAACCGGCAGCAAGGTGATCAGCTTGCAAACGAGGTGGTTAACGGTGCTACTGGATAGATGTGACCAGTTATTAGATCAGCTGAAAACCGACAACATCCTCAGACAGGGGCAGCAGGAAATTAAGCCTGAACCTGTCCAAGAGGTGTGAATAACAGAATGGCAGCCTAAGTCCGCAAAGGACTAGTCTTTCCAACTATCACCAAAGCTTCAAGTCCATAATGAGAATTAACTGGTGTTCTGGTCTATGAAGTGGAAAACTATAACTGGTATATTAAATACCAGGATCTCTTAAACTGGTTAATTATCAAGCCAAAAGGGCCTCCTTCATTAACACTATGAACAAAAACAGAAAAGGTTTTTATTAAAGTTTCCACACCTTAAAACTGTTTGGAATGAAAAAAATGACTTAAATTCTGCTTCCCTGCCTGAGAGAGAGACTGATTGACTTATAAAGGTAACGACAAACAGAAAGAGATAACCAACGCCTTTTTTACTGAGAAGAGAAAAATGAAGCTAATGCACAGTTTGGGCTTGTTTTATGTTTCACAAGTCCACTCTACTGGATGCTACATATATTTGTGGATGCTAAAGCAACCAGATATGGTATGTCTTTACTGTTACAACATGCCTAATAAGTGTATGTGAGGGGCGAGCATAGACTGGATGCTGCAGGTAAGAAAGACTTAAGTATGTGTGCTAGTTATGCACCAGAGTTCAGGACTTTACTGCATAGATTACTTTTTTACTTTGTAAGGATTTACTACAATACCTTCCAACATTACAGAACTTACTTTTACAGTAAAATTAGGTTGTATGAAGTCCTCTGTAATCATGATACATGATTGATAGTGTTTTATTATCTGATGGCATTTATTAGACATCCCATAGAGGATATTTTTCTGGTAAAAGACTGCAAAAAAGAGGACAGTTTCAGAATAATAAAAAAAACAAGGCTGTATTTACATACCCGTTCAGCAGATATCGCTCCAAATAAACAGGAAATGCACCGATCCTTATTCCACATGTTGGCACAAACAGATGATACACAACAGCATCCACTAATTTGGATCAGAACCGCACTATGAGCCAATCTCCTTTGCTCGTACCAGATGTGTTTGTGTGTAAGAGCTATCGGTTAAAAAAAAAAACAACAGTTTTAAAATTTGTATAATTTTTACAATAAGAAAAATAAAATAAAAGGTACAGATTGGCCCAGTGACATGCAAGATCCCCTTTTCTGCAAAATTGGATGTTGCCTTTTTCGTTCTTTGCTTGTATGATATATTCTGTATCAACACACTCTCTGTCTCGCTCTCTCTCTCTCAGCCTCAGGAAGATACTTCTGTATGTAGAATGTGCTTTCCTGCAGTAATTATTTGTAGAATATTAGTGTATAGAGATTAAATTTTAATGTTCACGTATTTATGAAGTATCTATTAACAGATGGCAATCCCTAAGTACAAAAATATCTTGCCTTATTAAAATTTGATGCAGTTAATTTCTAATAATAACAATAATACATTTAATTTATAATGCACTTTAAATTTGGATCAAATCTCAAAGTGCTACAAAGTAAAAGCAGATAAAAGCATCAATAAAAATACAATAATATCTATATGCAAACCTGACCAAAAGCAGCAATCTTAATTAAGGTTATAGGTTCTGCTAAAAAGGAAAGTTTTAAGTCCTTTTTTAAATGTGTCAGTCGTCTGTGGAGCCCTCAGATGGTCAGGGAGGGCATTTCACCCATGGTGCTGAGCTTAGTCCGGGGAAGGAGGAGGCGGTATGAGTGGGTAGAATGGAGGGATCGTGTTGAGGTCAGTGGGGTTAGTAGTTATTTTAGGTAGGGGGGTGCGTTACCATGGATGCACTGGTGAGTGAAGAGAGAGATCTTATAATCAATCCTGGTGGAGAGGGGAAGACAATGAAGGGAATGAAGAACGGGGGTGATGTGTTCTTGTTTACGAACTCTCATCAGGATCCTAGCTGCACTCTTTTGAACATATTGTAGTCTTTGAAGACTTTTATCCCGATGTGAAGTGCGTTACAGTAATCCAGCCTGGAGGAGACTAGATTGATTGATTGATTATTGATTGATTGATAGATTGATTGATTGATTAATTGAATAACTTCATGCCAGATTTGGAAGGAAATGTTTGGAGAAAAAACTGGTAAGCTCCCACAATAATTACCCTTTTAATGTAAATTATCTCAGTCGGTCATTTTGAGGCAAAGCATAGTGAATGTACTACTTTACCCACGTTACTAGTTTGCCGAGGAAATGTCTTCACTAATTATGATCGGGTTCGGAGCTTTTGTCAGTGCCCTTGCACATTCTGAAATGCCTATAAGAACTGTCCATCATTTTCATGCCTAACTTATGGGATTCCAAACATTTTGACACATGATGCTTACAAACAGGGTCAACTTGTGACCTCTGGATTTTCAAATTGCTATCCTGAATAGATTTTATAGGCCTTAAGAGTTAAGAGTATGCAGTATTTCACAAGTAAAGGCTAATAATAACACAGCTCTATTTTGTTACCCCTTTGTGGGGTGTCCTGCCTCTGGGTTGAAAAGCAAGGCTCAATTGTTTGAATTATCTAGCCTTTGTCTAAGAAGCATACTTTGGTGAAAGAAGAAAGTATTCATAGATAAAGTGTAATAATAATGATATCGATATGTGAAACTAAAATGTCACAACAAATGTTAGTTCAGCATGGGAGGAGCTAATGTTAGCTTTAACATGTAATGAGCAGAGTAGGCTGCGGAACTCTGAGGATCAGAGGTACATTATTTTATCTTCAAGAGTTTCCGAGAAAGAGTTGCTGCTCATACTACTCTATTATCCATACCTCTAACACATGCTCAGTCTCAATTACCTGCTTCACGGTCTGGAGCATCAACTGATATCCGCTGCACTATTTCAGTTGGCCTCATCCATCCAATCACTGTGCCACACCTTCATGCTTAGCACATCACCATCATCTGCTGTCTTTAAATAACAGATCTCTCTCCATTCATCTCGTTCTTACATGCTGCTGGTTACAACCACCTCCCCATCTCAGTCCAGTACTCACAGATCCATCATTATCATAATTCATCAGCCTCAGTAGAGTCATCAAGCATCCCCACCAGAACCGAGACTACAAGGGGGAATATTCCATGCTGCTGTTCATGGCAGAGACCCTTCAATCACACTCTCACCTAATAGCCTGAGCAATAAAGACTTTCTGGTAGACTAATTACAACACACCCTCTGTTATAATCAATCATTAATTTTCTCTTCTTTCTCAGTCTGCTCTGATTGAAATGATAACTGTTGGACCCAGGCTTTGGTTTGGGGGAGGTTTCACAAATTATGCAATAAAAGCGCCCAAAGTTAAACAGTTTATATTTTGTTGAGGATAATACTTTTGTTGAGGATAATACTGTGGTAATGTTGTATTGATATGATATTCCCTGTGACTGATGGATAGACAGATGAAGGAACAGACAGACAGAACTCTATATATAGTATGTCTTCTTCTTTTGCCTGCTACTTAGTGGTAACCACAGTGGAGTCTCTTCCACATTGGTAATCTGACACCTTTCTTTGCCAGAGTATCCTAACCCCACTCTACCCATTATATATATATATCCATATATATCCAGGCTTTGTAACAGCACCAATTGTCACTTTCAGTTGCTGGGCGTGGAACCCCATTCCAAGTGTGGCCCTGTTGTACGTTGTAATGCGGTACAGAATTTGGTTTCTACGTCATGGGGAACGGTCTATCCACTAATATAAATATTATCAGCACTGTTGGGTTGAATAGTATTACAGTGTTCAGAGGCGTCTTTCTCTCAGTGTATACTGCTTAAATGGTGACATACACCATGTGATAACTGACTGTATTGTTACTTCAGGATCTTAAGGAATCCAGAGAGACTATTGTGAAATCTTGTTACAATGAAACACAAATGCAATCCTGTGAGAAAGTATGTTTATGAGTTGTTTTTGTGTGTGTGTGTTTGTGTGTCTGTGTGTGTCTGTGTGTGTGTGTGTGTGTGTGTGTGTGGCACATGATCACAAACCCACAGGAGGTACTGTCCACTGCCATCACCAGGAGGCCTCTCTGTGGAGGCACTTCCCAGAAAAACACGGGTTATTTTCCAAATGGTTCCAATGTGAGGAAAGACAGGACACTGAGGTCTGACGAACTGTGTGTGGGTGTTTGTGTGTGTATTTGTCTCTGTGCCGAAACTTAGTTTGCAGGTTGTTCCACAAAAAGATTGAAAAGAGGGGAGCTCATTGAGGAAAGGTTGCCGTGGAGTAAAACAAAACTTTGCTTTGATTTCCAGCTCCTTGATCAGTGTGGGTGTGCATCCATCTGTCTGTAACACTGTGTGAACCGCCATATTTCCCCCTTTCAATTTGTTAATATCCCCAATTTGATGTTAAACTGCTTTAATGGACCCAAAGGAAAAGACTGGATTGGGGATCGCTAACCCTGTCCTGACGTCACCTTCACCAGTCTACAAACATTACAGGCTGATTTTCATTTAGATGTCAATCATCCGATAAAACACAGTGTTGGGCAGATTGTTGTGTACTATATATTACTTCAGTATGACACACATATCATACAGCTCCTTCTGCAAAGAGAAGAGGAGTGGAATCATGATACCTGTGTCTGGGAAGCGGAGCACAGTTTGTAGTGGACAAGATTTTTAAATGTTGTTTACGGTCCAACAGGGTTTTTTTTTATGCAGGACAGTAAGCGCACGTCATGAAATGGGATGATGACCTTGGGGGATGTAAAAGTCTTCCTGTGTGACCAAGTCACACACTGTACTAAATGCTAAGGTCACATATGGAGCTAATGTCAGACATTCATTCCAGATGCTGTGGTTTATGGAATATTTTGAGTTTACAGAATATATAGTTTCTGGCATATCTCTCCTTTCATCCTTTGTCTTGCCTTGACTTCAGAACTTCTCTCCTTGCAGGTTCACTGGATATACTTTCCAAGCCTTTAAAGCTATGTCAACAAATGGAAGCAACAAAGCGAAGAAAAAATAATGGAATGGAATGAAGCGAAATTAAGTTGCCCCAAGTAATGTAGTTGCAGAATTGAAGTTCAAAAAATCTCTATAATCGATACACACCTATCAGCCATAACATCAAAACCACCTGCATAATATTGTGTAGGTCCATCTTTTTCCACAAAAGCAACTCTGCAATATACATTGAGTTCGGACACCTTTCCATTAGAACCAGAATTAACGTTTCAGCAATTTCTGCTACAGTAACTCAATTATGGCTGGTCTTCACTCCCCTACACAGCTCCGAGCCTTGGGCTCCCATCACCATGTAGCCGGTTCACCACATGTCCATCTTTTGGCAGCTTTGGTAGGTACTAAACACTGCCGACTGGGAAAATGCAACAAGACCTGCAGTTGTGGAGATGCTCTTATCCAGTCGTCAATCAATCATAAGAGAAGAAGAAATCCTTTATTGATCACATACAGCCATATACAGTACAAGATAGTGAAATTATTTCTCTGCATTTGACCCATCGGTTAGGGAGCAGTGGGCGAACCGGTTACCGTTTCATATTACAATTGGGAGACGGCTGCTCTACCCACTGAGTTACGGCCCATGTCAAAATCGCTAAGGCTTTTTTGCTTGTGCGGTTTCCCTGCTTCCAACACATCGACTTTGAGGACAAAATGTTGACTTGCTTTATCCTACCTCCTGTCAGGTGCCATTGTAACGAGACAATCAATGTTATTCTCTTCCCCTCCTCGTAGTAAAAATATTATAGCTGATCCGTGTAAGATGATCTGAGGGGATTGGCTTCCTCTAAATGAGGCAATCCTCATTGCGAAAAATAAGTAGAGAAAAGCTTATTTTTATCTGGTTTTGGCATCTAACAAAAATGGTCTCGTGGTTATGATGATTGAATCCCTTTCAGGCAAACAGGGTGAGAAATTTTCAAACTTTAAGGGTTTAATTAAGGAATTTCTGAATGTTATTTCTTCAATTAAAGTCTAACAGCTGAGCATCCAATGACTTATGAGTTGAATTATGAGTTGAATTGATTAAAGGATTCTATGAACTTAGGGCTATGCCAAAGACTTGTACTTTGCACAGCAGTGCTCTGGAATCAAACATTACAGCAGCATAGTGTCCTCAGAGTAACAACTCAAACATGCTGCAGTTTCCACTGGGCATGTGCCTGTTTGCTACACATACATCACAACCTCCCTCTCCAACACTAAAGGCACCTTCCGATTTGCTCCAATTGCTTTGCTAACTAACCTTTAATCACCAGCTCAGGTGTTATTGCAGAGAGGCCCTAGGGTAACAGTCAGTTAATAGTTGAAAGACCACTTCTTAAAACAGAAAAGGACTTCTTACGGCCAAATCTGAATTGTAGCCAAGTTTTTTAAACCATCTACCCTACGACAAATTTTTTTATTTCAAGTCTTATGATGTGTTTATAAGTTGAATAATTAGTTTGCGATTTAAATGTCCTGACTATATTTTGCTGCATTATATTGACACAGCCAAACTCTTGAACACAATAGCAGACAAGAAGTTGAGACAATCTCAAACAAAGATACTGTTCAGTTGAATTGTCCCATTGGAAAAACATGTTTTCTCCTCTCTAATGCAGTTAAACCTCCTCTGTAATAAATCTGTAGTGTTCGGTCAGCTGTAGAGAGAGAGAAATCTCTGAGGAGACGGCATGTGTTTGTTTAGGACTGACGCAAAGTGATGTAGGTGTTAGACAGCAGTCACAACCTCCGGGTCTGTGTGAGAGTGAGTTTCAGACTTGGCAGGACAAACCAGAATAAATCTTGTTTAGAGCAGCCAATACATCCATTTTAATTAAAATAATCACTACTGCATGTTTCAGCATGTATTTGTGCGTGCAGATCCTACTAAGCAGGCTAGTGTTTCAAAATGGTTATTATTGTCTTTTTTTTTTACATTAAAGTGTTTTTTTATAGTCTTGTTATTTGTCACAAACAGCTAATGCAGACAATAAAGACACGTGCCGCAGAACACAAAAAACTCCCCCTGCATGTTATTTTGGGGGAGTATTTTTTACTAAAATGCTCTGTTAGACGGATTTGCATGGAGTTCAGGTTGTAGTTCCTTTCTTTTTCCTCTTTTTTTTCATAATACTTCCGTCTCAGATCTGAAGTCACGCCAGCATGCACCTGAACCCTAACCCAGCAGGCTATTGGGTTCAGTATGTGAAAACAGGATGATAAAGTGAAGAAATACTTGTAAAGTCTGACAGGTGATGTTCTGGCGTAAACGAGATAACAAACATTGGCAAATTGAGCTTTATTAAAAATTATTTAATGTATAAAGACAAGATTAGGGTTGATGGGAATTCAGACTCCTGATGTGGGAAATCCTAGAATGTGACTTGCTTGTATCGGCATTTTCTTAGTCATTTTCTACATCAACTACAGAGTCAACGCTACAATAGTGTGCACTTGAGTTTATTTGTGTTTTTAGGTGTTTACCTCACTGATGATACCCACGGCACCATGGATTACGGCCACCTGACCTAGGAGAAAAGGGCACTGTTGTCCCACGATCCGCACTGCTGGCAGAAAACTGACCAGTGAGGAAGGGCTGGCCTGAGAGACGTCAACGAGTGCGCCCAGTAGAGCCTCAGTGAGGGATTGGTTTCCTAGGTGACTGACTAGAGTAGGAACCTGGGGGCTCAACATCTGTGCAGAGGGGATGAAACAGAGTTAGAGAGGAATTAAAGTAAAACTTGTTTTTTTTTTGTTATTTTGTATTATAGCAGTCCTGTTGTCACAATGAGAGCACAACAACTACTCACTCTGGCTCAGTATGATACCACAAATGATACCAAATTGAGGCATGAGGCATCTAAAATGAAAGCTGGAGGCAAGAGGTGTGACCTAAAAAGAGCCAACTGACTGACAATAAACAATGGCTTGACTGTACTCCTCCTCATTACTTGGACTGGCTATACTGGACAGCAATAGACTGGACTGACTCAGATTAACAATACCCAACATTTCCTGTCCTCTTGAGGCTATTTTATGAGTCACTTGTCCTAAATAATACCATTAATATGAGAAATTGTACCTCAGGGAGGGCGTGCAAGCCTATAAAATTAAGATTATGTAATTTCAAAATCACTTAGGATCTTTCCAAAACCTCGTCACTTCCAGTAAATGGATATTAGGGAGCAGAAGATGTGAATGTTTGGTCACAACAGAAATATCCTTTGCATCTGTGTTGGGGGCTTGAGATGAGAATAACTGTGGTTAACTGTTTGTGGTTCACATGTGAGTGTACTACCGCCATGTGCTCCCTGCAATGTGATACCTATCCCCTCATGCGTAACATCCACAGCCATATTAAAAAGTATTGAGGGTTAAGAGATGTGTCGTCCACCTCCACTTCTTCCTTTCAATTTAACTTTATCCCCAATCCCAATGCCGCCATAGATCTTTCATATTAAGGCCAATACTTAATAATAATTGCAGGGCTCTCTTTAAAATTGTATACCAAAAGATCTTAGTGGGATGGAGAGCTGGATTGATTAAGGGAAAGGTGAGTTGTATACTCCTGACAGTGGGGGAGATTTATAAAACTTTTCGGCCATAATTTCTTAAGGATTGGTCCGATTTGGTTACCATTTGGTGCAGAAGAAATGGACCCAATGAAATCTATCTTGCATACATCAGATTTTACTCTTGTAGTTCATATTTTCCTTCAGATTTAATTTGTCGATTTATCGATTTGTCGACTGTTTGGGACGACAGGGTAGACCTATTTAGATAAAGGAGATCTATAAATTAGCCAGGAAATCTTATACTGGACAACGTTTTACTGGTATTGGGAAGTGTTGTGTCTCGGAATAAGCCAGTAACTTTCAAAATTAGTATTTATCCCTAAAAAACTGTTTTTTTTTTCATACATACCAAACCAAACTTTATTTCAGGTGGGTTTCGCATATTCTAGTTTGCATGACAATGACATTAAACAATTGTTGTCATTGGTGCCATCACATACTGAAATAGGAGTAAACGTAAGAGTAAACGCATATTAGCATTTTATGGTAGCTAATATGCCTTTAAGTTAGCTGGAAATACTCCTATTGATCATTTAAGATATTGCTCTTAAGCAGAGCATACCCACAACATTCATTACAATGTCCCCTTCATGTTTGAGCACGGGTATATATTTGGTTCATGACAGACGTATGGGGGTACCTATTCCAGCTCAGATTGGATGAGAGGTGGGTATACCCTGGATAATTTGGCAATTCATTACAAGACCAACCTATGGAAGTAAATAACTATATACATTCATCAATTCAACTTTATTAGATGTTTTATGGAATGTGGGAGAAAGCTGGATGCAAACCCACACAAAAGGTCCCAAATTCATTCCCTTTGGAGTCTAGATATAGCAGTTGGCTTTTTATATAGAATCTTCGTTTCAAACCTTTTTTTTTATATTTTATAAATACACACAAAAATAGAAGAAATCTGGAGGGGTGAAATACCTTCTTCTTAACACTGTATATTATATATATTGGGGTAGACTGAGCACTGAGTTGGTAGAACTGTTGTCGATCCCAGGCCACTGCGGTCCACACGTCGAAGTGTCCTTGAGCAAGATGCTGAACCCCAATGGCTGTTCCATTGGTGTGTGATTGATGACGTGAATGGTTACTGCTCCTGATGAGCATGTGCAACTTGCATGGCAGCCTCTATCATCACTGTATGAATGTTTGTGTGAATGGATGAATGCTGACTCGTGTTGTAAAAGCACTTTGAGTGGTCGAGCAGAATAGAAAAGCGCTGTATCAGTACAGTCTATTTACCATTTTACATTGGATATAATTTGTATTAGGATCCCTGGTAAAGCAGCAGGGTTTGATGTGATATAATTCCCTTTACATTGCATTGTGCTTTATATTTAACATAAAACAACCCAAGAAAAAAAGAAATATGCTCACAAGGGGATGTTTTTCGGCAACCATCTGAATGAGTCTGATCAGGTGCTGTTGCTCTGCTGACTCCAGCTGTGACATCAGAGCAGTGAGGCTGCCCAAGTGACAGTGGATGGTGTCAGGTTGTCTGGGGTAGACTGAGGGCAGCACCCGTAACAGCATGTAGTTTCCTGCCAGAGAGACAAATAGATACATGTTCACTATGTTGCACTGTACACAGACACAATTTAAATACAAACTATTATTTGAGAGGGTCACCACATTAACATTAGTTATAGAAACAAGCTAAAACGATGTGTACAATTTGAAGAATAGACTCATATATTGATCATATTGAATTTTTATTTGTTATTTTTCATTCATATATACTATAATTGAAAGAATTTCACTTGTTCATATCTCTTTCACACTTTGAGTGTCATCAGTAACTGATGGTTTCATTCCACGGCACAGTTTAAGCGTAGATCCTGTATGTTCTGACACCTTTATATCAGAATTAGCGTTGACATTTTGAGTCACTTGTGCAACAGTAACTCTTTTGTCGGATCAGACAAGGCTGAGCTTCAACCCCTCACCACACCACAATCAGACTTTTGCTGTCGTCCCCTACAGCATACGTGTCAGGGACGCTGGGTATAGCCCCGAAAAGTCCCCAATCCACTTTGTTGTACAAGCAATCCCCTTGACTGAACTTCCAAAACTAAAGGTACCACAGTATTTTTAGTAAAAAAAACTCCCTGAAGTGAGTGAAATATGAACTATAAGATTACAATATAATATAAACAAGGTACCTAAGCATAGGCACCAAATTTGGACTAAATCGGATCAACGGTTGGGAAATGATGGCTGAAAACAATAAAGCTCCCCCCAGTGTACACTAAGCTCTATGTGGGTACAAAATTTGAAAATGATCTATTATAAGGTTCTCAAGTCGCGATAAAGGATCGGTGGCGGCAGCATCAACGATCATAATTTTATAATACCCCCGACATTTCGGGGATATCATGAATTATGCCCCCCCCCCACACACACACCCTGTCACCAGTTGCTCACCCATTTCACCTGGTTTGAGAAAATCGACATTGAGGAAAAATATTTTCTACGTGTCTGCCTAAAATAACCCACTCACTGACAAGCGCCATTGTAATGAGGCAACTTGGCCAACGCTATACCCCGAAAAGTCCCTGCACTAACCTCTTTATGATACATATATACATCATCTAAAAGGAGGAACTTATTGCAGGACTTCAGTACATTTGACTGTGTGTAACAAACATTTACTTGCTACAGTCTTTAAAACAACACCAGCTGTCGGACTGCTCATGTTTCTTACAACATCATTGTGTTGTTATCAATCCATCCCCATGTTTAGTTCTCAAATATTGAAGTCATTCCCATAATTACTACCAAAGAATGGATGGTCAGAAAAATGAAAATAAGATCCAAGTTTTTCAAGGCAGAAATTTTCTTTCAAGCTGTTTGAGGTTGAGACATTCTGTAAAATATTTACTGTAACATCAGTCAGGAAACACGGTTGACCCCCAGTCAAGATACAACATCTGTTTTCAGTAAATCAAACATTCTCCATTTGTTGTAAATATTTCTTCAGTTATGTTGATGCAGGAAACAATAACATCAGTGCTGTCATTTAAGTGGGCATGGAAGCATTTGTAAAGCAGCATGCAGCTCAAAAAACTTGCCCACGACATTGCCCTACAGCCGTACGCTTTAACATCTTTAAATGATTGTCATTGCGTAACAAGACTCTGGTTTGTAAATGGTGGCATATCAAGACTTCAAAAGATGGCACCACATTGAAAAAAACACCAGTCAACAACATATTGTACATTTCACATGCAACTACTGGAATGTTTAGCCACTAATTATAAAGGTTAAAGGGAGAAAAGGTTTATTTCACAGTAACATGTCATGTAACGTGGATGGGGAGGAGATTTGTTTGTACGTTTATATTCGTTTCTCATCGTCCAGTAGGACGATGAGAAACCTGAAAAAAACTGAAAAGTGATTTTGTCATCATCATTCCCATTTCTTGTTTCTTTTCAATCTGCATGTTATTACACATTTATTCACTAGCATTAGCATGGTATACCTTAGAATGGCATTTGTTCTTATGTGCATAATCATTGATAAATACTGGATTAGGTAAAAGTTGCACCAACAGTTCTGCATGAAAAAAACCATTAAAGGGATTCCTGAGATTGTAAGAATGTCTGAACTAAATGTCATGATAATGCATCCATTCATAGATTTCAGTCAAAACCAATAACATTAACACCAGCGAAGGGCTACAAAAAAATTCAGGTAACCAACATATTAGATACGATTCATCATTTGGGGACGATAACTATTTTTTCAGAATTTTGTCATGATTGATACATGCTGAGATATTTAAGTCACGAATTGACAGACTGACCAATACTGTGGGTGAAAAGGTGAACTCTTCTGGGAATTTACACTAATTAAATGACAGCATTAAACAAATTAAATGACAAGATCTTCACCATATTATACTTTCTTTTCTTTTTTTTACTTTTTCAAACTATATTTAGAATTAGATTATAGCACTAGAAATACATATTAATGCTAAATTCTTGTTAGTTGCAGCACAACACTGGTTCATTTGAATTTATTAGAAGATGTAGGATGTGATGTTTGCTAAACTATTTTCCTTGAAATCTTATTAGAGTCCCATGCGTCACCAAAGAAATTGATTAATTCTTTAAAGATGGTTAACTTTCGCAATACCACTGAGAAGACAAAAAACACACAGAGTTATGGGTAAAATGATTGTCTTTGTCTTTCCTGTTCCAGCGGCAATGATTAACAGCAATTACAACCATGACAGGGTGAAAAGCATTATGGTATCACTACAAGTAATGGGATCTGTGCACCTAAATCATAAAGGTTATGAAATCTGAACCAAAGATATTTTGGTAATCAAGTTTTCTATTGTTTATTCTGGCAATACATCGAGTAATCGAATCGGAAATAATCCGTGCTCTGCATTTCCTTAAAAATTATATTTAACTTTGTTCAGTAGCAATACTAATATACAAAACCGAAAATACCATAGGTTTATTGAATGAACAACCAATTCAAGTAAAAACATGTATTTTGCTTGAATTCCAATAATAACTATCAACAGCTACAAAAACCAATGACATTTGTTGTTGTTGGATTATCCTTAGAATCTGCAATGTTTCCCGGCGATTTTCATTTGTTTATGACGGGTCCTGGTGTTTTTTTACTTGGACCTGTTTCTAGAGTTCGTTATTTCTTGCTTTCTTAATAATTTTTTTGACAGTTTGTATTAAAAACAAACTGTCTGCTGTGGTCTAGATGTCAATTGGAAAGGGCCTTCTCATTCAGAATTGGGGTTTTACGTGGAGCATTTCTTTCTATTTTATTCGGAATAAGGGGGCCTTGTAAACCCACCTAATGTCTCAGTTTATGGCAGGGTGAAATCCAAGGAATTATATTTAAAATACATATTCCCCGACTCTCACAGTCACTATCACAGTCTCTCAGTCTTTGTCTGACTTTTTAACCTCCACAAATTTGAGGCAAAGTCAGCATCTGTTCGCACTCATATTTATGTTATCCACCTTGTTTACCTTCATTCATCGGGAAAGTTGTGTCACCTGGGACACGTCGGTCCGGTGGGTGACAAGTGAGAGGAGATGAGGTGACCTGTAATAATTATAATAATAACATTAATTTATAAAGCGCCTTGTAGAGAGTTGATCTAGTTGGCAAAATGTAGCTAGCAAAAAAAGGACTGCAACACGATGCCAGGGGTTAGAAGGCTACCGGCGGATATCACTTGACGACCTAGACCACTTCTCCAGCGAGTGTCGCGCCACTGTGAGTATCCGTTTCCATATTTGCCAGACAGCCATTCATTGTTTGAGGTGTGTGGGAGCATGTACGTTATCCGTTTGTATATCACTATACTTTTAAATAACAGGCATAACACTAACTGAAACGGCATGTAACTATATTTGAATCTGCAGTAAATGTCCTGTATCTAAACATGAATGAAATAATGTTACATTACTACTACCACTAAAATATGAAATGGGCTCTTACAGAGCTCCTTTCTAATCCGAACACTCAGTGTGACTGGAGAGGCTGGGATTAAACCACTCAACCCACTGAGCCATATTTTCCTCTACAAAACCAGTAAAGTATCTTCATGATTGTATACACTTGTGGTTTCTGTGAGTCTGCCTGCCTGTCTGTATGTACTAATTTATTGTTATGACTTTTTTGCGGGAAGTTCAGCGATTGGACTGGCTGAAGATGTAACAAGTAATGGGGGGAGAGAGATAGAGAGGGGATAAGACATGTAAAACATGACCACAGGTGGAATCAAACCTGTGGCATTTGCTCTGGGAGGACTAAGCCTCTACCCAGGGGAAGTCACCTCATCAGTCCATGTCTGGACTTAGTCAAAAGGCTGAACAGGCTGTAACACTTTTGTTCCCATACTTTCACATTCCCGTTATGCTCTTTTGCCTAGTCTGTGTTCCACTGTGTCCATTGTTTACAATTTTTACTTTAACAGTACTTGCATTACTGGCCACATGTGAACTTTATCAGTGCTGTACTGATTGGCCGATGCTGCTTCTACTTTGTTTTTTTTTCTTGTTGGTGCCCATCTTATACTGTTTCAACATGTTTTTCCAAAATGTTGCACTTAATGATGTCTTAAGTCAATATGTTGCAGCCTGGTCCTACTTACATCATCTATAATGAGCATCTGGTCCATAATAGTATCTCATATAAATCCCATTAACTACAAGATGAATCCTGGAACAGATTGGTACTGATCAACAAAGGGGACTGACTGTCCTGTACTTTTCATGGCTAAGGCAGCGGTGAAGAAAAAGAGGAACGCAAATAACTATCTAGCAGTTTGTTTTCCCTTTAATCAGAGATCACAATGTATAACGTGAGGAACACACACCCATCTCTACACTTATAACGTATATCTCATTTAAAGGGGCAGATACAGAATTCTGATTCTTTCGGCTGTTCCCTTTCGGGGTCGCCACAGTGGATGATCCGTTTCGATCTTGCCCTGACCTCGGCATCTTCCTCTGTCAAATCTACCAACTGCATGTCTTCTCTCACACCATACAGAAACCTTCTCTTTGGTCTTCCCCTTCTTTCCCACCTGGCAGGTCCATCTCCAGCATCCTTTTACTAATACATCCACAATCCCTCCACGCGGCCAAACCATCTCAATGTGGCCTCTCTGACTTTTTTTCCAAGACGTCTTACCTGGACTATCCCTCTGATGTAATCCTTTCATATCCTGTCCATCCTTCTCAATCCCTAAGGAAATCTTCAACTCGGGCTCTTCCAGCATTTAAACCTTTCCTTTACTCGTGCTGCTACTCTTCTGTCACAGATAACTACTGACACTCTTCTCCAACCAGCCTGCACTAGCGTCTTCACATCTTTTCTAAAATGCCCTTTGCTCTGAACGGTGAACCCCGAGTATATAAACTCCGGCACCTTTTTCACCTCTATTCCTCTATTCACATATGTTTCTTGACATGAAGCCATGCTGCTTTTCACAAATTGTCACCTTTTTTCTTAACCTAATTTCCACCTCCGTAACTCCTACAGCTCTAGACGTCACCTTTATTCTTTTAAATTGGCAGAAGTAATAATAATAATAATACATTTAATTTATAACGCATTTTACATTTGAATCAAATCTCAAAGTAATACGAGGTAAAATCAGATAAAAGCAACAATAAAAAATATAATTATAATTATACAAAAACATGAACAAAAAGCAGCAATGTTAATTAAAAGTTATAGATTCTGCTTAAAAGGAAAACTTTAAGTCCTTTTTTAAATGTGTCAGTCATCTGTGAAGCCCTCAGATGGTCAGGGAGGGCATTCCACCCATGGTGCTGAGCTTAGTCCGGGGAAGGAGGAGTCGGTGTGAGTGGGTAGAACGGAGGGATCGTGTTGAGGTCAGTGGGGTGAGTAGTTCTTTTAGGTAGGGGGGTGCATTGCCATGGATGCACTGGTGAGTGAGGAGAGAGATCTTATAATCAATCCTGGTGGAGATTGGAAGCCAATGAAGGAAATGAAGAACAGGGGTGATATGTTCGTGTTTAGGAACCCGATGAGAAGTGCGTTACAGTAATCAAGTCTGGAGGAGACAAACGCGTGGACCAGCTTTTCAGCATCACTCAAGGTGAGGGAAGAACGGAGATTGGAAATATTTCTGAGATGGTGAAAGGAGATCTTGCAGATGTGTTTGATGTGGGATTCAAAAGTGAGTTGATGGTTGAATCTTACGCCGAGGTTGGGGACTGATGAAGAGAGGGGAATGTCGTGACCACAGAAGGTTATACTGGTTATGGAGGAAGATTGGGTCTGATGTGGGTAGCTAATTAAAATTGCTTCGATTTGGAGCTGTTCAACTGGAGAAAGTTGTTTTTCATCCGCACCTTTATCTCCTCCAGACAAGTGCGGAGAGTTGACAGGGGAAATGATGATGACGATGAGGATGGAGAGGCTGCGGAGGAACATGTGTCAGTGTTTATGTAGTAGCGTGTCATCAGCGTAGCAATGGAATGAGAGTCCATATAGAGTGATGACATGGCCAAGGGGGAGCATCTACAGTATGAAGAGAATGGGGCCAAGGACTGATCCCTGGGGGACCCCAAAAATGACGGTGTGTGTCCTGGACCTTGAACTTCCAAGGGAAACGTATTCTGTTCTGTCAGTGAAGTAGGACTGAAACCAGTTTAGGGCGGTGGCAGTGAGTCCAGTGGTGTGATGTTGGCGGTGTAGGAGTATTCCATGGTCAACTGTGTCGAAGGCAGCAGACAAATCAAGGAGAATCAGGAGGGAAGGTGAACCAGCATCTGCTACCATCCGTAGGTCATTTGTGACTCTAAGCAGAGCTGTTTCTGTGCTTAGGGCGGAGCGGAAACCAGACTGAAACGTTTCAAAGAGGTTGTTGTATTTGAGGTGGTCCTGTAGGTGGGCAGCAACTACTTGTTCCAGTACTTTGGAGAGAAATTGGAGTATGGAACTGGGCCTGTAATTAGCAAAAACATCTGGATCGAGAGTAGGTTTTTTGAGGAGTGGTCTGATTATGGCGGTGGCCATCTGGCGGTATTGGTTTATTACAGCGGTGATCAGGGGACTGATGGCAGAGATGTTAGTTTTCACTAGGGCTTTAGGAAAGGGGTCGAGGGCAAAGGTGGAGGGTTTCATCGTCCTGATGATGAACTCAACCTCTTGGTGTGAGATTTCTGGGACGCATTTTAGAGGCTGGGAGATCTCAAATTGTGAGTAAGCAGACTGGATAAGTAGAGTGGAGGGACCAGAAAGTAAATTCTTCCTCCACTCCTCGGGCATCCTCTGACTCTCCAAGATAGTGAAGGTGTAAGAATTAGTTAAAAACTCAGCTGCCCTCTCTCCCAGACACCTCCATCCAACCACAGGTATGTCGTCAGGACCAAGCCCCTTTCCATTTTTCATCCTCTTCAAAACTACTCGGACTTCTTTCTTAATAATTCTTCGAACTTCCTGATTACAAATCTCACATTCTTTATCCTTTTCTCTCTCTCTCTCATATTCATCAGTTCTTCTATGTACTCCTTCCATCTTGCGCTCACACTTTCTTCACTTATTTAGACATTTCCATCTCTCTCTGTAATCACACCACCTGCTGCACAACCTTCCCATCTCGGTCACTCTACCTAATCCTTTTCTTTTTCCTATTGTCCAAAGTCTCGCACAACTCATCACAGGCCGCTCGTTTAGCCCTTGCGATCTCACTCTTCTCCTTATGCCGTTTCTCTTATTATTCCTGCCTACGTTCTTCATCTCTCATGCTTTCCCATTTCTTCTTCAAATACCTTTTCCTGCTTATTCTCTCCTGAACCTCCTCATTCCACCACAAAGTCTCCTTATTTTCTTTCTTCTGTCCAGAAGACACACCAATACGATGGGTAAATCAGTTTTGTGATCAGCATACTGGCATAGGTTTTACATGGGATGCCGTGCCTGAAACAACCCTCCTGAACATGCGGCTGGGCTTGGGACTTGTTCACAGGAATGTAAAAAGGGAGGGGAGACATGCATCAAATACACTGAGGAGGATTTATAGAGTGTATCTGTTTGAGCAAACATATAAACCTATAGAGAGGGTATGTGATCCACAGCTTGGACTGCACATGTTTTATCAGCCAATAAATTGACCTACATGCCTTTTGTGGTGCCACATTAATAAGCTCTTTTGTACTTCCAAACAACCTACCCTGTATGTGACTACGGAATCTGACCTGCATACCTTCCCTCTACACCAACAGATCATTATGAAAATTAAAGGTAAAAAATGTCATGGAACAACATAATGAGAGCAAGTCCAAACATTACATTTTACAAGAAACCAAAGAACTATTTGATCAAACTATTTGGCGAGGAAACGATGAATTAATGTCAAGATGCAGGATGTGAAGTTTGCTAAGCTGTTTTCCTTAAAGTCTAATTAAAGTCTCATGCGTCCATTAAAGGGATTCCTGAGATTGTAAGAATGTCTGAACTAAATGTCATGATAATGCATCCATTCATAGATTTCAGTCAAAACCAATAACATTAACACCAGCGAAGGGCTACAAAAAAATTCAGGTAACCAACATATTAGATACGATTCATCATTTGGGGACGATAACTATTTTTTCAGAATTTTGTCATGATTGATACATGCTGAGATATTTAAGTCACGAATTGACAGACTGACCAATACTGTGGGTGAAAAGGTGAACTCTTCTGGGAATTAACACTAATTAAATGACAGCATTAAACAAATTAAATGACAAGATCTTCACCATATTATACTTTCTTTTCTTTTTTTTACTTTTTCAAACTATATTTAGAATTAGATTATAGCACTAGAAATACATATTAATGCTAAATTCTTGTTAGTTGCAGCACAACACTGGTTCATTTGAATTTATTAGAAGATGTAGGATGTGATGTTTGCTAAACTATTTTCCTTGAAATCTTATTAGAGTCCCATGCGTCACCAAAGAAATTTATTAATTCTTCACAGATGGTTAACTTCTACAATACCCCTGAGAAGACACAAAACAGACAGAGTTATGGGTAAAATGATTGTCATTGTCTTTTCTGTTCACGTGGCAATGATTAACAGCCATTACAGGGTGAAAAGCATTATGATATCACTTCAAGTAATGGGATGTGTGCATCTAAATCATAAAGGTTACGAGATCTGAACTAAAGATAAACATGCATATTTCATGACTTACATGTCAAGCTATCTACCAGATTTGGGGCATTTTAGGGCATTATAGATGATCATCATACACACACTAATACACATCAGCCCATACCCCATGTGTCATCACACACGTACACATCACAAGTCACTTTCAACGACAGGATTGACAAAATTTATTTAAGATCCTTTCACAATCACAGTTGCATGACACTCTGTATATATTTTGCAGCATATTAAACTAGGGCTGCATTAATTGATTATTTTAGTAATCTATATATATATATAGTATAATGTAATGTTTCATATAGTATATCAAACAGCATTTTTCAACAACCAGCCAGTACCTTTTATTTATTTCTTATATACTTCTTAATTTTTTTAATCTTTTTTTCTGCTTACTTAGATATTTTCTTGCATCTTGCACAAACCATGAGACTCTGGGAAAAGAGTCTCATAATAACTAAAAAAAATTCAACGAGCCCGGGTTCGGTCCAGCAATCCTATACTGTACAGTGTACGACCTGAAGGCAGGGCCGGAGCAAGGCAGCACCAGATCGACCACTCTGAAGGTCGAGGAGGAGGTCACCCGTGAAGGCGAACCTGATCAAGAGGAGTCCGAGGAGGAGGTCGCCCGTGGAGGCGAACCCGATCACGAGGAACCCGAGGAACCCCAGGAACCCGAGGAGGTTGCCTGTGGAGGCCAACCCGATCAGGAGGAGGAGGTCGCACGTGTAGGGCGAACCCGGTCACGAGGAGGAGGTCGCCCGTGGCGGCGCACCCGGTCACGAGGAGGAGTCACTGGAGAAGTTGTGGGAGGAGTCACTGGGAGAGAAGTCGTGGGAGGAGTAACTGGGAGAGAAGTCGGTAGAGGAGTCACTGGGAGAGAAGTCGGTAGAGGAGTCACTGGGAGAGAAGTCGGTAGAGGAGTCACTGGGAGAGAAGTCGGTAGAGTAGTCACTGGGAGAGAAGTCACTGGGAGAAAAGTCACTGGGAGAAAAGTCACTGGGAGTAAAGTCACTGGGAGAGGAGTCACTTGAAGAGGAGTCACTGGGAGAGGAGTCACTGGGAGAGGATTCGGTAGAGGAGTCACTGGGAGAGAAGTCACTGGAAGAGGAGTCACTGGGAGAGGAGTCACTGGGAGAGGAGTCACTGGGAGAAAAGTCACTGGGAGAAAAGTCACTGGGAGTAAAGTCACTGGGAGAGGAGTCACTTGAAGAGGAGTCACTGGGAGAGGAGTCACTGGGAGAGGATTCGGTAGAGGAGTCACTGGGAGAGAAGTCACTGGAAGAGGAGTCACTGGGAGAGGAGTCACTGGGAGAGGAGTCACTGGGAGAGGAGTCACTGGGAGAGAAGTCGGTAGAGACCTTCCGACGAGCGATGCGGAGAGCGGCCTGTTGTACCTCCTCGTGAGGACTCTTCATCCACTTCACATGGATGCAGATGAGTGTGTAAGTCAAATCATTAATCTCTATGTCTATCGATGCGTCCGCTGGGTCCATTGTGGCCAGTTCGTTCTGTTAGGAACTTTCCTGGGGTTTAGCTTGGACCCAGGTGCGGACACAAGACAGCGTGGTGGAGCAGGTGCAATTAAAATATTTATCATAAACAAAAAGGCAGGAGGAAAAATAAGGGGATCCAACAGGAATAAAAAACACTAGGATTAACTTACAACACACTGGGAGAAGGCTGGGACGCGCGATGATATGAGGACATCATGCAATGAACTGGCACAGAAGGGAAGGTGAGGACAGACTATATACACTGACATAACGAGACAATGAGACACAGCTGGAGGGGAAACACAGGTGAACACGATGACCAATCACACACGAGGAGAACAATCACAGCACAGACACAGAGGGAGAAAAGAACACAAGTGAAACACACAGACTACACTAGGGAGGATTAATAAAATAAAGAATTAACAGAAAAACACTCTAAAAAGGCAACACAAATCAAAATAACGGAACTTCCCAAAATAATAAATTCAACAAAACCTTTCAGTCTTGTTTCTGCTCCGCCCCCAGCACAGAAACAGCTCTGCTTAGAGTCACAAATGACCTACGGATTGCACCAGATGCTGGTTCACCTTCCCTCCTGATTCTCCTTGATTTATCTGCTGCTTTCGACACAGTTGACCCTGGAATACTCCTACACTGCCTTCATCACACCATTGGACTCACTGCCACCGCCCTCAACTGGTTTCAATCCTACCTCACCGACAGAACAGAATACATTTCTCATGGAAGTTCAGGTCCCGGACACACACCATCACTTTTGGGGTCCCCCAGGGTTCAGTCCTTGGCCCCATTCTCTTCATACGGTACATGCTCCCCCCATAGCCATGTCATCAGTCGATGTGGAATCTCATTCCATTGCTACGCTGATGACACGCAAATCTACATGAAAACTGACACATGTTTCTCCGCAGCCTCTCCATCCTCATCGTCATCATCATCTCCCTTGTCAACTCTCTAGAAGAGATAAAGGTGTGGATAAAAAACAACTTTCTCCAGTTTAAACGCTCCAAAACTGAAGCGATTTTAATTGGCACCCCACATCAGACCCAGTCTTCCTCCATAACAGAATTACTTTCTCTGATCACGACATTCCCCTCTCTTCATCAGTCACCAACCTCGGCGTAAGATTCGACCCTCAACTCACTTTTGAATCCCACATCAAACACATCTGCAAGATCTCCTTTCACCATCTCAGTAATATTTCCAAAGTCCGTTCTTCACTCACCTTGAGTGATGCGGAAAAGCTGGTTCACGCGTTTGTCTCTAGACTGGATTACTGTTACGCACTTCTCATTGGGATCCCTCATAAAAGTCTTCAAAGACTACAATATGTTCAAAACAGTGCTGCGAGGATCCTGATGAGAGTTCGTAAACACGAACACATCCACCCTGTCCTTCATTCCCTTCATTGGCTTCCCTTCTGTACAACGATTGATTATAAGATCTCTCTCCTCACTCACCAGTGCATCCATGGTAACGCACCCCCCTACCTAAAAGAACTACTCACCCCACTGACCTCAACACGATCCCTCCGTTCTACCCACTCATACCGCCTCCTCCTTCCCCGGACTAAGCTCAGCACCATGGGTGATCGGGCCTTCTGTTCTGCTGCCCCTCGTCTGTGGAATGCCCTCCCTGATCATCTGAGGGCTCCACAATAATTAAAATTGCAGCTTTTTGGTCATATTTTTATATAATTATTATTATATTTTTTATTGATGCTTTTATCTGCTTTTACCTTCTAGCCCTTTGAGATTTGATCCAAATCTAAAGTGCATTATAAATTAAATGTATTATTATTATTATTCCTTGGTGGTGGTAACTTTTTAACTATTGTTGCAGCTCTACTTAGGAGCAAAGTATACAACGTTCCAAAGGAAACTTTTAAATGCTGAACTCTTTTGCAAGGGGGATTATTGTACAGGTCAAAAATGCAGAGCTCAGCACAAAAAGACATCCAGCGGGCTTTTTCTGGATATCTATATTACTTTAATGTGTGTTCTGTAACTTCCAACACTCATTTCGTGTGTGTCCCGGAGGTTTTATGCCGGGTAGTTCAAATAACCTCAAGTAGGCAAGGGAAGGAGAAACTGACCAATGAAAATGCGAGAGACAGGAGGCAAACCTCTCCCAGAGAGCCCATATCTTTGGAATTCTGTGCATTTTTATTTCATGACCAAAGCCTCGCCATGACCCCCTGAAACGCATTGTAAATAATCTAAAGTATTCAGAGCCATATGGAACATGACTGCCCAGCTGGAAGGGATGGAGTCACCAGAGCGCAAAGAAACACATGTGAGGATTTTCACATTTTGTGTTTCATGCATAAACATTTTTTTACATTTAAATTATAAAGTGTGATCCCCAAAAGCAGACCAGATGTGCACCGGTTCAATGCATAGATATTTATTAGGGATGATGATGTGGATATATTTCTTTTCAGTTTTGGCATATATGAGGTAAGAACAGCTAAGATTTATTATGTAATGTTGGATGATTTTATACTGCATGGCAATAATACGATTTGTTGTGTTTAAATTTGTACCCTATTCTCTCCTCGCTGAACTTGTTGAACATGCATTTGCAAACTGAAATGAAATCATGATGTCTTCCTCTTAAACTGTAAAGAATGTTCACAACGATGATGACATGGTTGCTTTCTAGGCTGCACGGCGTGGCTAGACCCAATTGAGGCAGTTTGACGTTAGGAGCATGACAGCAGCATGCTGTTCTTGTTCTTCCTCCTATATCTGTTTTTTTCGACAGATGAAAGACCAACCATAAATGTGCACACCACACCGATTCTATTAGCATGGACATGCAGTGCATGTTCAGTCAATCTGACTTAATTTTATTGGCCATGTTTATGGGCTGTAATTTTTCCATTAAGCCAATAATGTATTTGTCAGGAATATAAAGTGCATCCACGTTTATATCCATAATCATCATAGAAAATCTCTCCTGCAATGTATATACCCACTATGATTAATCCCAATCAAACATCTGTGTGCTGACATCTTTCTATCGCAACCAGCCTTTTCATGACAGTGAGCCTCCAGGGATCCGACTTGTTTGATTTGATTGAGATCCGTGGAATTTAGAGGCCAAGTCCACACCTTGAACTCATTGTTGTGGTTCTCAAACCATTCATGGACCATTTTTTCAGTGTGACAGGGAGCACCACCCTGCTGAAAGAGGTCACTGCCATCAGGGAATTATGTTTCCATGAAGGGGATCAAAGATGTGTAGGTAGGCGCTACTTGGCAAAGTAAAATCCACATGAATTGCAGGGCCCAAGGTGTCTAATATTACTACCTTCCTCACATTGGCCTGAAAGCATCACACTTTGGGTGGTAATCAATGTTACTCATTTCACTTGTTAGTGGTTATAATGTTGTGGCTGATTGGTGTGATCTCTTTCTTCAAACCACCTGTCATCATTCAGTTACTCCAAATGACTCCAAATGTTTGTCCATTTCAAAAGCTCAACTGAGTTTGTCTCGTACTGTGCACTTCTCCCTGCTGTGAAACCATTCACAATAATGATCAAGTTTAAGCACCTGATATGTGGTTTGACGGTGATAAAACACACGCTGCAGCCGGCAAAATTGTCTGATAAATCATGGCTACATGAAGGTTTGAAGTCCTACATGGTAATTTGATCCTCAATCTTCATCCTTCAAAAGCAAGACTTAAGATCAAATAAAAGACACCCCTCTGAAAAACGATGTGTTCAACTCTTGTCATGAGTCCATCAGAATAAATCACATTTATGCGAGAGCACATACACAAATGAACGCACACTGAAGTGATTTCTTTACGGCTCTGTCGGAGAAACTTGTCTGATGTGTTTCCAGGTGGCTTAGTTCCCACTTCACATGGAGGAGTTAAATGTGGAAACATTTACATCGCACATATTCACACTGAGCACATATACTCACATGCCTTTGTGTCATTTTCAATTGAGCACAAGTTCACACTTTGCTCAATGCTTTTTCTTAACATATATCAAATTTAGCCTTTCTTCACCTGCTAACAATGTTTTTTTAAATCAAGGTCATCTTGTGTTTAATGTCCAGACACATGATTGAGGCAAAAGTTCAAATGCAGGTTTTCGTGTTCCTTAAAGTTTTACAGTGTAACTTTATGGTTCAATTTAGCAAAATTTCAGGAATAATCTATTTGATCTAAATGCTTAGATATGGTAGTTGTTGGAGATTTAGACTCCAGACTTTCACCAGACTGCCACTGCATGTTTTTGTGCTGTGATTAATGAGACATAAGGCGAGGCTGTCCTCCCTCACTCTGTATTTTATGTTTTCACAACTTCCAAAACTGTGATCTGAGAAGATAATGGCTAAGGAGTTTGGTAAAACAGTCTTTCAAGGATACTACACTTATTGTTGATGTGAGAACAGTAACATGATAACATGACACATGCATGAGAAACATTGCTTCTCGCCGGCCCCTTGGTTGATGAACTCAGGTCTATAAACACAGACACCAGTGAGGTCACTTTTTGATGATGCACCATGGGGGTACACTGCTAGATCATTCATTCTCAACAACCAGAATTAAGTGCTCCAAAAAGTGAATAGATGATACACAGCAATCAGCCATAACATTAAAACCACATGCCTCATATTATGTTGGTCTTTTCTTTGCCAACCAGAACATCTCTGTGATGCACCGTTTGCTCTGACATATATGAGAACCTTCCTTAGACCATTTTTGTAGGATCTAACCACTGCAGACCACCCGACACGACCAGTATTTGTGGAGAAGTTCTGATCCAGCCTTCACCATTGGCCCCTTGTCAAACTCACTCCGATCTTTATGCTTGCTCCTTTTCTGGCTTCCAATACATCGACAATAGGGGAAAATACTAACCCTTTGATGTCCCGCTCAGCGTGTGTCCCCCTTGAATTAACCTGTTTATAATATGACCCAGTGGCAGCATCAAGTACAATTACTTAATTTACTTAACAGAAATATAAAATTTGATACAACCAAAAAAGTCTGATAGGGGTTAAATAATTTTCTAAAAACTTACTTTAATTAAATTTCCTCAGGAAATATGAGTCTCATTTTTGTTTACTGTTTAAAAACATGCTTGACCAAACGAATTGTCAATTCATGGTAAATTTAGAGTGTCTAATATATTAAATGAATAAATGCCCAAGAGAAATAAATAAATAAATAAAATTTAAAAAAAATATATTTTTTTTCCATAGTTCTCTTTTTCTTGGTGAGGATATTAAAGGTTTAATAAATCCATCTTATTGACTGGTACCGTTGTAATGAAGTAGTCACTGTTAGTTTGTAATCACCTGTGAGTCGTTAAAAAGTGAAGGCTGATCGAATTCCCTACTACTGTATTAAATAATTGCAATCAAGAACAAAAAGCTCTCTTCAGTGTTCAGTTAGGAATGATGTTACGTTGAACCAGCCATAGCTTATTATCAAAACATCTTGTTGTTCACATCTTTGATGTTTCCTTAGCTTGATTTTATGCTCCTCACTGTAGGAGGCTGGATGTCTGCTGTTCATATCAGCTGGTCACATTTGTCTAATAGGACAATGACACATAGGTTTTATCATCAGTTGTTTTTTTTTGATCCAACTGTCTTTTTTAATAAAGATTGTCTTTTAAACGCTAGTTTTACTTTGGTGTTAAACCTCTCCATCCCAGTGCAGTCTTTGTATATCCACTGTCTTCATTGACTCTATCAGCCTCCACCACCAACCATATCTGGACATTATTGAGGCAGCAAAAGATATAGGAGAACCATCCGCAGGGCCAGAGCCTCCTTTTACTCTGCACCGATAGAGGAATATAAAAACAACCCCAGGTTGCTGTTCAGCATTTGAGCCAGGCTGACTGAGAGTCAGAGTTCTGTTGAGCCCCGTATTCCTCGAACCGTAGTGATGACTTCATGAGTTTCTTTAATGACAAAATTACACATATTAGGGACAAGATCCACAACCTCCTGCCTTCAATTGGCTCAAGTTTACACCCCAGGACTTCTTAGAAACAACAGATGGACCTGGCGCACATTTAGACTACTTCAGTCCTATCGATCTGAAACAATTAACTTCCCTTATTTCCTTATCCAAAACAACAACCTGTCTCCTAGACCCAATCCCAACTAGTCTACTTAAAGAAAGTTGACCCTTAGTCATCAACTCCTTATTAGAAATCATCAGTATGTCTTTAAATTCAGGCTACGTATCAAAGTCCTTTAAAATAGCCAAAATCAAACCACTGATTTAAAAGCCAACACTTGATCTTTAGCAAATTACATGCCGATATCTAACTTTCCCTTCCTCTCTAAAATCTTAGAGAAAGTGGTGGCCGAACAATTGTGTTATTTTCTGTGTAATAATAGTTTATTTGAAGGTTTCCAGTCAGATTTTAGAGTTCACCATAGTCCAGAAACAGCACTGGTCAAAGTTACAAACTACCTTTTAATGGCATCTGATGAGGGACTGGCCTCTGTTTTGGTCTTGTTGGATCTTAGTGCTGCATTTGATACTATTGACCACCAAGTTCTAATACAAAGACTTGAAAACCTAATTGGCATCAAAGACACTGCATTAAATTGTTTTAAGTCATATTTATGTGACAGATCTCAGTTTGTATCTGTTAACAATGAATCCTCAATGAATAGCAAAGTTACCCACGGAGTTCCCCAGGGATCTGTGCTTGGGCCAATTTTAGTCATGCTGCTGCACGTGTGCTGACCAGAACCAGGTTAAGAGAACATATCTCTCCTGTATTAGCTTCCCTTCATTGGATCCCAGTAAAATCTAGAATTTAATTCAAAATCCTTCTGCTCACGTACAAAGCACTTAATGGTAAGAACCAACGTATCTGAAGGAGCTCATAGTTCCATATTGTCCAACCAGAACACTGTGGTCCCAGCATGCAGAGTTACTTATAGTACCTAGAGTCTCCAGAAGTAGAAGGGTAGCCACAACGGTCAGCTATCAGGCTCCTCTCCTGTGGAACCATTTCCCAGTCTGGGTTCGGGGGGCAGAAACTCTCTCTACATTTAAAAGTAGGCTTAAAGCCTTCTATTATGATAAAGCTTATAATTTGGCTGGAATAAGCTAGCTCTTAGCTATGCTGCTATAGGTTTAGATTTCTTTGGGAATTATTATTAAAAATTATTCATTCAGTAGTTTTTGAATTATGTCCGGAAAATGTTTTTTATAAAAGAAAAAGCTCCCCTAGTGAGTAAAATATGAATACTACAATAAAATATGATATTAAAAAGAAGGATCTCCTCAAGTCAATTTTGACTAAATCAGTTTTTAAATCGTATAATTGATTTTGTAAAACAAGAAAATTTTATAAATATTTAAATATTATTAGCTGTATTTATATCAACATTTTAATGGAATCCAAAGAAAAAGAGCCAAGAGATAGTATTATCTTTGTTTAAAACCTGTCATTCAGCAAAGCTAATATTTTCATGAATACTCGGCTGACTGAGTATTGCTGACATATTTTTATACTAATACGACGCCGTCATGCTGATTTGTTTAATGTCCCGTCTTTGAAGGTATTCTTGTTGCTTAGCTGTTTTCTTCTCAAATTACACAATTTCTTAAAAGAGGAGATATAGAGACGGGGGGGGCTTCAGTAAATGGACTCGCACTTTCTCTCTGTCTTCACAGCAAACACAATGAATCACACTTCGATAACAAGTGTGTAGTTTTGTGGGTGTGTGAGAGACACACACACAGACACAATGAAAGAGCGACATAAGAAAATATAAAGACTGGTGGAGCGGAGTGAGAGCATGAAAGGAAGGGAAAACCCTCAAATCTCATGAGGAAGTCATTATTTCCATTTACAAATACACGTAGACACAAGGATGTACTTTCACACACACCATACACATCAGGCAACATGCTCACAAATATGGTGAAACTGGCAAGTAAACAGATAAACACAGCAAAGTAAGAGAACAATAAACCCATTTAGAAAGCCCTGATGTCTGGGATCCATTCAAACTTCCTCCAAGACACTCACACACGTAGACACAGCCACACACGCACTCACATTCACACACACAAACACACACACCATCTCTGCATGGGGCAAAAATCAGGAAAGTTTATGTTCTCTCCTTCCTCCCCCTTCCATTACCTCTTTCCCGTCTCTCTCTTTCTCAGCCTCTCTGTGAGTCACAGGAGTCTGATTACGACACACGGGCTACCTCCAACGACGCATTACTCACCGCCTTGAGTGCCTCTTTTAAATTTTCTATTCTTTTGAGAGCCAATTTTGTTTTACAAGGATGGAAATATTGATATATGTTCATAAAAATCTTGATGAAAACATTCAGAGTTAAAGCTCAGGCTTGAAATAACTATAGGGGTTATTTATAGGTCTGAAGCTTTATCATAACTTCAATGTAATTATTGTGAAGACGGCCACTCTTTTTTCTTTTTTAATAAAATCATACTAATGTAAAAGATAAGATCTGGGGTTTTGGGAGCACTTCATGCAGAAAATGAAATGTTGTAAAGTGAATTTGGCTAAACAAGCCGACGGCAGACCGAGAAAGAGTCGAATGAACACAGGGCTCAGAGATCCACATCAGAAGCAGTAAATGATCAAATTCAATACACAAAACTGATAACAACCTGCAGAATAGAAGTTCTATTTTGACTTATCATATCATATTTTTATTTTTTTTAATATATATATTTTTTTAATATTTTTCCTGAGCAGCGAGGGATAAGCGGTTTTTCATAAAAACAGCGGTTGTCTGGTGATCTGACTACTTGTGCTCCTTGTCCTGTCAGACATCTCCGTGGAGATGTTTTTTTTGCCAAGCTAGTAGTTATGAACCGGATTTATCCTCTAATACTAAGAGCACACTTATGATATAAGTTCTGTATAGTAATATAAATGTCAGTGTGAGAGTGTGTGTGGAGCTGAAGCAGCCCCTTTCTCTGGTTGGATTACTCCACACTGCCAGGCTTCCTGCCAAAGAATTGCTCAGCATTTAACGAGAAAGAATGAGACAGAGAGAGAGAAAGAGAGAGAGAGGAGAGAGAGAGGGAGAGAGAGAGAGAGGTGGGGAGTCATTGGGGAGGAGGGGATAAATAGTGAATGAGAGAGTGAGGGGTTGAAAAACAGAGTGGTGGACCTCCAGCGCTTCAGAAAGCAAGACAGAGAGAATCAAAACACACACACGGCCGACGTGTTTGTCACCTCTTTCAACAAACAACCAGACAGACAGGAAGGAAGAGAAAGGAGCAGACCTCTGACAAAGTCATTCATCCACACCCCGCAGCAGCAGCAGCAGCAGCAGCAGCAGCAGCAGCAGCAGAAACATGTTTCTGTGGAGGCTCCCTCGAGCAGTGTGCATGCTGTCGGCATGTTTGTGTTTGGTTCGTGCATATGGGGATGACGATATAGAGGTCAACTACTCTGAAAACTACTACAATGAAATCCCAGATGGAGACTCTCTGGAACGTAAGTGTTAAACTGTGCATGTACACGTAGGCTTCTTGGATGAAGACGCTCAGAAGGCTGTGATCAAAATTTTATTAAACCCTGGAGCGTGGAAATTGATTTCCCATCGGATTGATGTAGGGACTTTTAAGGGATCATTCTCCCCCATACTGTATGCATAGTCTCTGTCATTACTTCTGGACGTCAGCAGTTGAAACGATCCTTGAGGTGGTATTGATGCACTAGGCAACAGTCGCCAATGTCCTGTATAAGATACGATAAGATAAGTTTTTATTAGTCCCACAAAGGGTAAATTTACGGCGTTACAGTAACAGAACCAAAATTGGGAAACAAATTTCAATATATAATGCAAATGTAATCAGAGAAGGTATTAAAAAATTAGACTAGATAAGCAAGGAGATAGAAATACGAACACTATAGAGGAGGTAAAAATAAGTGGAATGTTCATGTTAATATGAGTCGGTGTGAGTAGGCCTGCAACAATGGAGATATAGAAATGATAGAGATAGAGGAGAATAGGTTCCAATACATCTGCTTCACAAGTTGTAAAAACAAAAAGAAGAACAAAGCAGTGTTTGTTGTATGAATATATACTTCAATCGATTCAGGTTCAAATTTCAAGATTCAAGATTCAAGTAGCTTTATTGTGATTTCTGCAATACTGTACCAGACGTACAGAGAATATAAAAAGTGTTTCTTACTGAGAAAGAAATGCATTGGTGGTTTTGTGTTATGTCTTACATGCTTATTTTCATAATCTGCTTCGTTTAAATCAGCTTGTTGGTGTTTTCAGGTTACCCCAGAGGTAAGAAAGAAGAAGTAGGAAACAGAAAAGAAAGTCAGTAGAGCTTTAAACAGAGGGAAAGAAGCAGAAGAGACCAATAGTATCACAATATATATAGTATACAGACTTTTCCTAGGGATAAATGATTGTTCATCAAAGAAAATGCTGAGTATGAACAGCAGAGGGCTTTTTCATCTGCCGACAGGGACACACACAAGTATTATAACATAAATGAATTGTTACAAACTGCAGCAACATATCACGATATCACTAAATTTCATCTTATCTTTTCCTTACGGCAGCTCTGACTCTGGTCAGGCGTATCCAAGTGTGAGCTTGCACATGTTTGGCTGCATGCAATGGGTCTATTACCATTTGGATTTTGGATTTTGGCAGAAGGAACAGTGATAAAACTTGACCGAATGATTAAGGAGAGTCAAATAAATTCAAGTAGGTAGTTAAGGGTGTGAAAGATTTGAAAAACAGTGGCAAAAGACATGCAACGATAATTGGCTTTGTGAAGGAGGAGGTCAAATGGCGTGGGATGAGTACAGTTTGAGAGGTCAAAGCCTGGAGGAAGACAGAGGTCATTTCTTTTGACCTGAGATCTCGCCATCTCTGAATGGAATTTGAATGAATGAGGACAACATGGAAAAGGTCAAGCCACATTTTAAAATGACATGTAGCAGATAAGCAAACACAGACTTTTGGCCAAAGGAGGGTAAAGGCTGTTCATCTACCTTGTTATAGGTATAGGTTTTCTGTTTTCTATTGCACCTTGGTTGAAATTAATACACATGGAATTATGATTATGTTACGTTGGTTATTGAAACTGCTGCATAAAACCCAGAGGAAAAGTCACAGTAAGGGGAGCAGCAGATTTGACATTATAAGCCCTTTAACTCAAAAGTTCTACAAATCATCCTATAACCAAGCAAGCGTCCAAGGTCGTTTTACACCTACTTAACCCCAGATCAATCAACATCCAATATAACCCCTTGACAGACCTGTGCTTTTAGTTTGGTGAGACAGAAAGTGCATGAACCCTCTACCTAATTTACTTTGAACTTTGAGGAAAAAGTAGCCAAACAAATCCTACAGCACTGTTATAATGCCCCTTTGGAAGAAATGTTCAAGTATGAACGGACTTTGCGAGGCTTTAACATTAATCAGAACAGTGTGTCTGACACATACTCTCCCTCCTGGGTTCTTTTACCCTCTCTATCCCCATGTTTCTGGAGCAATTTATGTTCCAAGCACCCATTTCATCCAACTCCTCCATCAACCTGTCAACTCTATCTCCACTTCAGTCAAGGTTTCTTCATATAAATTCATTTTTCTGCATTTCTTCTTTAATTATAGTCAGGAAGCTCCATTTAAAGCCTGAGATAGTCTTGCATTTTTAAACTAAGTTGGTCCAAAACATTTTTTGGTTAATTGATATAGCAGGTCAGACTCGTATTGCTTTCATTTTTTAAGTAGCAGAATATGACTCGTTCATGAAGCCGACCGGGTCTTAAAACCTCTGTAAAGTGATCTTGCTACTGATTGTTTATCGCATGATACAGGCTAAGAATGTTAATACAGTATGTTAAGACGAAAAAATAATTGTACAGTTGTACAATTGTACAGTCATATTCATACTTTAAGAAATGTACCAAAAAATCTGATCTTATTTAATGAAGTGAATAAAGGGTTGTTTTTTATGACGGTGCGAACTAAAAGCCCAGAGGATCAACACCCATAGAGCCTAATAGCCGCAGTTTGACTCAAACAGTCATATTTCAGTGTAATTAGAGTCCACCGATGAAAATAAAACATTAAGATTCAAGTATTTAATTATCTCCAATATTTCCTGTGAGATCCCATTTTTAAGACGGCTAGCAAATCATAACAAAAAGTATCTTCTTATGACTCCAGGATTTAAGAAAACATCATTCTTTAGTATTATAAATCCTAGTGAAACCCAGTTAATGGTGGGTCCAGGGGTGCGCTGCTAAAAATAACTTTTAATAGCTAATTTAGCATTATTCAAGACGATGCACATATGACGTCCTGTGCTAACGGGAAAGTGATTGTGTGCTGCTTCAAAATGAGAATTCCATTTTTCTAATGGAAGTAAGTTAAATAAACGCAGTAAATCAACTAATATTAATAAACCTGAGGATAATAGGGGGCATATCAGTAGATGAAAGGAGCGAGAGTTGCAAATAAACATTTGTTAGAAGCACTATCAAAACTTTATCCGTCCCTATCAAACAAACTACAAGCAATCCTTCTCTGCATACATGAAGTAGAAACCAACCTGACATCAGATATCTTAACTGTTTCTCTTTTTGTCCCTCTTTTTTAACTTTTCGTCCCTGCAGCCTCACCAAGCCCAGGCCCCTGCACTTCTTCGGACCTGACCAAATGGGACAAGCTCTTCTCGATGCTTGAGAACAGTCAGATGAGGGAGAACATGCTGCTTCAAAACACGGATGACATCATCAAGGTGGAGATTGGCTCGCTGCGTGAAGAAATAATCAGGTTGGTTGGACAAAGGAATCAGAAGACTGATTTTTTTGTTTTTTTGATTATGACTCCAACCTATTTGATCACACAGTCAATTCCTCAATAGATCACCTCAGCTCTACAGACGACCAATATCCAGATTGTGTAGTTCAATGCTTTAATGAATGAACGAAAGTAAAACATCTTTCACATTGTTCATTTTGCTCAGGATGGTATCCCAGTATAGCAGTTCCTGTGGATATGCATTAGAGACAACAGCAAGAATGATGTCCTTGCAGCTGGAGAGCAAACTCAAAGAAAGCCTGGAGGCCTTCAAACTCAAAGATCAGAATTCTGATGATGCAGGGCATTCTGTAGGAAATTCAAAAACCCTGGAGGCCTTGCTACAGCAGCTCATCTTAACATCGAAAACACAAACTTCCCGACTGGCCAAACTGGAGATCAGCATCCTGACCAACGCAAAGGAGGGGTCAAAGATTAGTTTAAACACAGGTTCCGAGGGTACAGAACTTGGAAGTGCTGCGAATCCAGACCAAGAGATCACAGCAAAAGAGGCCACTTTAGAGGGAGTGCTGGCTGCACTACAACAAGTCCGGGGAGGACTGGATGAGGTGCTGAGGTCATCAAAGCAAAGATACATACCCGCAGGTAAGACATCCATCTTTCCAGCAGTTATCTCTCTGTCTGTTCTTACCTGTTGCTTTCGGTCTCTTTGTATTTGTCTTCATCTTTCTCACCAGTGCCGTGTAAAAAAAACTCAAATTTTCTTCTGCAGTGACACATTCAGGTCATGCTTCAAGGTAAAGATTGAGAAAGCCCTTCTGTCATGAATTGCTTTTCAACATCAAGCAACTTATCATCCTGCTTGTGTTCGTCCTAAATACAAATTCTTTTACTTCCTGTGTCTGTCTCCCGGCAAACCGTCCTCCTCAAGTAGCAACTTATCCTCTACCTGTCACTGACTAAAATAAGTGTCAGCCAAAAGAGCCAAACATAGAGAAGACACACAAGTGGTCATGTATGGCTAAAACCTTAAAATCATTCTTACATAATTTATAAGTTAAAGTGAGTTCTGGTGAATCACCACACGTGACAAAGAATCCCAGAGTCCAACTCATCCATCAATCTTCACCTTCACCCTTAGCTATCTTCCCTGACATGTATTTACTGAGACTTTTAGATGTTTAAAGATAACAATAGAAGCCAAGAAATGCATTAAAATATATGATCATATTGAACTATTTCTGTTCTGACATGAACATGTTTCCCTCTTAGAGTTACGTCACTCCACCATCTGGTTCCAGTTAGCAAATCTACTGCTCTGGTTTGCTGTCCTTCCATGATTTGAACACGGATTAATAACAATGTAACTTTAGAGAATTACTGATTAAATCATCTTGGATCTGGTTGGGACTCACAAAGGCACCATTTATGTGATTAAGACAATTTAATATCCAAGAATCAATCAAATGAAAACAGTAAAACTAACATGGCAGGTTGTATGACTCATGTCATGCGCGTGTTCACACACACAAACACTAACAGACACTCAGACACTCAGACAAACACACACATCTTTGCAGTCCAGAAATGTAAAGCTAAGCTACCTACAGAGAACAGGAAGGTTTAATCACTGGCCAGTCGCCACAAAAACAACACCAAAGCAAACTCAGATGCACACACACATACATACATTAAAAAATTCAAAATAACTTTTTTTTTTGCCATTATTTTAGTTAAAGAAATCTCAAAGAAATGCACCAAACATTTTTAGCGAGACAAATGGAAATGATGAAATCTCTCTTTCTCTGTGTGGACTGTGTGTGTACTACTGAATAAAATGCCTTGAAATCCCTCACTCATAAAGATTTAAATTGGGGCTGCGCTGATACTGATAGCATCGGTGCCAATGGAGTCCTTCAAATATTTTCTCTCTCTCTACATGTTCCATCTAGACGACATCATACTCAGAGATACAAAATCTCCTTTCACTTCCACCTTTCTCTCTTTCTGTATATGTATCAAATATAAAAAATTAACAAAAACAAAATACTCGAGTACATCAAATATCTGCTGTTTAGGACCTGATTGTTGAGTCTCATTCTCTAGTCATTAAATAACACCTATTTTTCTCCTATTCGTCTCTCGCCCGCCCGCAACAAATTAAATACTATTGCACATTGTTTGGAACAATGCATGTATGAAATTTTATGTTTTTTTTCACTCTCTTTCCACCGTGTTGTTTAGGATACGAGATGGTGCTCCTCTTCCCCATGCGTTCTCGCCGAATCTTTGCCACTGTCATACCGGATGCCCCTCTATCCCTCTCCAGCTTCACTGTCTGCATGTGGGTGAAACCCACCATTGTCTCCAACAAAACCGTGCTGCTCTCCTATGGGAACCGCCGCAATCCCTTTGAGATCCAGCTGCTGCTCGGTCACTCTTCCGCTCTCTTCACCGTTGGAGGCGAGGCTCACCTGGTGGAGGCGCGGGGCGTGGTGAAGCCAGGAGGCTCACCAGAGTGGATCCACTTGTGCGGAACTTGGTCATCTGACCAAGGCATGGCGGCCCTTTGGGCAGATGGGAAAAAGGTGGCCCATGCACCCGGAGTGGCTGAGGGCCACGTCATACCCAAGGGAGGTTCACTTCAGCTGGGGCAGGAAAGAAATGGCTGCTGCACTAATGGTGCAATGCCAGGTTTCGAGGCAGGGTTTGAGTCCGAGCTAGCGTTCGCAGGGAAGATGACAGGGGTGAACTTGTGGGACAGGGTTCTGTCAGAGGAAGAAATTTCCCAACTTGCTTTGCCTGAGGGCCACGGCGGCAATCAGAGTGGGAACATGGTAGCCTGGGGAGTGACGGAAATGGTGCCACATGGAGGTGCTCAGTTCATCATCTAAAAGACTCTTCTTGGTTGAGCTTGTCAGCAGCATCACAGATACCATCGTGGAACATTGAAGCATCGTCACTGCCATCATCATTATTGTTGTTACAGATAAAAGGTTTTAACTATCGTGTTATTATCAAGGCTGTTATCTACAGTGCTGTTTTTAAGAATTTCCATAATGCAATGGATTAGCGGGGACAGATTCAAATGACAGAAGTCAGTGCTGGAAGAAAGTGAAAGTTTATTTTTGTAAAATCTGAACTGCTGCCATACTGTACAAACACACACATACACACAAACACATACGCACACATTCACAGTCATTCAGCCACTAAACAAAGTAATCAGAGGGGACGTTTTCACAAAAACGTTTTCTGCATGAAACAAAAACTTTATGGTCAGGCCTTTTTCCATTTCACACATGACTATTTGGTTTTGATAATAATAGCCATGTGACGACAGAAGAACTAAAACATTTGAGAACTATCATCGTTGAACGCTGGTGATCTTGAAATGATAGACCGCCATCTACCGCCTTGGCCTGCATACGACAGTGCTTTCAATCATTTTTGCAGACCTATGCACATAAAGATTTTTTCTCTGAGTCTGAACCTTTTAACAAAACAATTTTCATGGGAATGGGGACATTCATTCAGACATGGGGGCATGACAGCCATGCACAAGGAGGATGTAAGAGACCACACTTAGTTACAAGACATTTTCTTGTAAGTTGAGAGTGCTATGTTAGACAGTAATAACGTACTTTCTAGTGAAGATTTCTACCAAATCGCAAGTGCAGTTACTTAAAAAAATAAAAAATATTTTCACATTATATGTTAATATATTTGCTTTCCTGTCTTTTCAGTATGCAGGTACAGTCATTAAAAGTTGAGGATTGAATGTTGTCTATGCCCATCCCTAATGAAAGCAGAGGTACTACACTATGGAGTAAATAATGTGTTATAATGCAAGGAAGTATGTAATACCTGGGTGACTGAAAAACTGCTGTACCTGCTTTCATTTAAAGCGTGGCCAACTATGAACTCTAGAAATAGCTGCAAACCAATTCACTTTTAGCATTTAATTGTTTGATTGTCTTGAATCTGTGAAAACTATTTTCAAGTCCTTGCATTTCCAAATATGTACCCAGCAAAGGATTTATCTTCATATGAGTTATATAATTCCAGTTCTATTTTATAATTTTTTTGTCAGTAGTTCTCATTTAATTTTGGGGGTAATAAATATGTGTCTTCTTTTTCAATACTGCATAAACTAATAAGAGTGAAACTGGTATATTAGTAATGTGAAATTAACATTGTTTTTTGAATTTGATAATGGAAATGTGGAAAATGTTTACACAATCTAATCTTTTATGAATGGTCTTGTATTATACTGTAAAGTTATTCTGTTGTTCTTGTGAAAAGGTGAAATAGAATGTATTTTGTACATAAATATAATTTGAAGAGGATGAATGGAATGTAGCTGAATAAAGATTTCAAGTTTGCTGGACCCAAGGGATGTGTTGGTGTGTGTCAAAGATGTTTTGTCATTCTAACCTCTTACAATTTTACAAAAAGAAAGAAAGAATGGAGTCTCTTTCACCCAAGACACTTCAACCCACCTCCAAGCAGGTGGACAATAGACAGATAGAGGTAACCATAAACCCTGTCAATGGTTACAATGTATGTAGTGAATAGCATTCCTACCAGTCACACCATTGGAAAACAAAGGGTTTAAAGATCAGGTGGACATGCTTGAGCCATTATACGAAATCTCCCACGCACCTACTCTGTAGAAAGACATGCTTTTTATATCTCTATGACCACAATACAGATTAAAACCTGAGGTTCCAGTCACCACGGATAATATATAAAATGGTCCGAGATACATACGGTGGTCACATCCTAACCACGAGTTTGGTGATCTGTTGTATCTCTAGTGAGAGCTGGAGTTATCTCTGAGACTCTCTGCTGTTGCTTCTGTTCTGGGGAAGCTGACCATTCATGGGTTTAGTTGACAAAGGGTTAATTAGTGTTTATAACGGATGTGCTAGCAAGTATTGAAAATGTGTCCGTGGACACAGAAATTCTCAATTTGTGCTGATATGGGTAGATTATAATAATAGTGCATCCTCTATTTTAATCACTTTTTATACACAGTGTTATGAAGTCAATTCTCTACATTTGACAGCCACTAACACACAAATAAGAAGGCTGTCCCCTAAGAAGCCACTGATATTTGATACATAAGCTTCACATTTAGAATAAAATGTACAGGTAGTCAAAATGTTATCGCTATGTTTTAAGTAATAGAGATTCTCAGCCTGGCAGAAAATGTTTGACAGACGACGATATAAACCATACTTCTGTAACTGTAGACTCATTTTTTTGGGGGGTTCACATGTGTTTACAGTTTACATCCTGCCACAGGCCCATTTGTGAGACAGGTTTCTCCTGTAGCTACAGCCTCTGCACAGTCTCCAACTGTTTCTGCAGCAGTGACCTGTTACGAAATAAATGTGACCTTTCACATTCAGGACTTCCCGTGAACCCACCAACCCCCAACTTTCTTCACTCTAGTGCCTCTGAAGATTACAACCTAGAGTATTGTAACTGCATTTGTTTCGCAGCAGTGTAGCTGTAAAACACGTAAAATTTGACACATTCCAAGGCTCTGTGTTAACTTAAGAGCAGATTTGGCTTCAAGAAGGAACTCTTGGCTCTAAAATCCCTCTGGTGACGAAGCTGTGCCACAAGTTAGTGTGTGCAGGTGCTGGTTGTTGTATCAGGTGATTAAATCCCTCTCCTGTATCCTGCTACTGAGTCACTGCAACAACAAGACACAGAAATATTTGCATACAGTGTAAAATAGCCAATGGGTCTGTAGTGTTTTTTGTTGAGGATGTCATGATCTGTGCTTTAACACCTTGGAAAATCATGAATGGTTGCAGATGTGGCTTCAAGCCATCAACAGAAATGTTTGGAATCTGAATGACAATTGAGATTTTGTTTGAGGAGGTTATTAACTATCAGGTTTAAAATGCATATAATTATCTCTGAGAGGTGGTGAGGAGTCTGTGCTAACAGAAATGCTCTGGGTTCATACCTGGGAGCCTTGGAGTGTCTGTTCTAGATGGGTTCTGCATAAGTTCCCTATGGCTGCTCCAGCTTCTTTCCTTGGATATGCAATATATGTAAATTGGTGAATCTCAATTGCCCGAAAGCAAGAATGTGCTAATGTAGTTCTAATGTGCTAATGTATGATCTTTATTACCAAATGTATTATACAGTGTAAACATACAGTACAATATTATGACATAAGTCCTCTGAATTGAACCTATGCCTGAGGAGCAGTGGGCAAGACGGTCGACGGGAATCACTTTCATTTACAACAAACAAAATGGTTATTCTTTGTCGACCTTGTGATTGGGTCAGACTTATAACAAATGCAAAGACCTTAATAGATTTAACATCTCTGGAGTCTGAGATCATGCCAAGATGATCCCTCACCTGGTTTGTTTTTTGGTTCAGTTATGTCAATACAGTATAGAATTAAGATCATATAGTATGTTAAATGTTAAATAAAATCTTATGTGCTGTATAAATGCTTAGATTAAGCGTTCATGCGAAAGGACCTCGTTCCCTAAAGGGTTTATAGCTCAAATAGAGTCAACGGTATACTGGACGGAGAGAAGGAATGATAGGAGGAGTCTAAGTCGTACTTATTTAAATAAATGGGTTTAATACAGAAAAGATTTGTACCTTTTACCTTCCACTATGACATCATTTTCATGAACACATGGCACTTCTCATACACGGGAAAAAGTTAGATATATGACAGAGTGCAATAAACAGCAAAGACTAGCTCATTGCCTTTCAAACAGAGGAAATTATGAAACTTTGTATTTGTCAACCTCAGGCTTCACTAATACAGTATAAACACATATATGTTACCACCCATCCTATATACATCAGTGACATCACCCAAACACCATTACATCATCTCACTCGCCCAGAGAGAACATCTGTCATTCTGTGTGTGCGTGTGTGTGTGTGTGTGTGTGTGTGTGTGTGTGTGTGTGTGTGTGTGTGTGTGTGTGTGTGTGTGTGTGTGTGTGTGTGTGTGTATGTGTGTGTGTGTGTGTGTGTGTGAAGGGTAGATCCCAGCAGACTGCACCTAGTAGTGTCTCCCCACGATGTGTATATAATAAAAACCCGTAAGTGTGTGTGTGTGTGTGTGTGTGTGTGTTGGTGTGTATGTGTGTGAGTGTGTGTGTCTATATGTTTGGCTGCTAACGTCAGTGTGTAGTTGTGCGTTTATGTTTTGTTGTGTTTATCTTGACGTTTTCAGAGGAGGATGCAGATAAAGAGTGAGTTTGAAATGATCAGATACGTTTGAAGCAGGATTCATATTTAGAAAATCCCCTGGCTGTATAAAATATTGCCCAAAAAAGTTCACTCACATCACCACCGTCACAAGCTGGATGAAAGCTCCAGCAAGTTTCTTTCTGTGTTTATATTTTACTTTCAGTCACTACTGTCTTTCCTTACTAAGCTTTCAACCAGGACAAAGATCCGTGTTGACATCACTCCTGTTTTAGCTTCGCTACACTGGCTCCCTGCTTGTTTTAGGATTGATTTTAGATTTTATTGATTACTTTTAAGGCTCTTTATGATTTGGACCCAGACTATAGTTCAGATTTTTAGGTCCCTTAAGAACCCTTGTGTGGTTTGAGATCCTCAGGCAGAGGACTTTAGCTTGTTTCACGGTCCAGGCTAAAGACTTAAGGGGAGAGACACTTTGCCATCAGAGCCCAAAGACTCTGGAACAACCTGCATGAGGAAATATGGCAGTCTGAGTCAGTGTCAGTGGTCAATTCTCATCTTAAAATGTACTTTTACCAAAACCTTTTCCCTTATTTTACCTGAACTGTGTAGCCATTGACAATGTTTTTTAATCTAATTGTCCAGGTTTCATTTGTTTTATTATTTATGTTTTATTCCTTTTTTTTTTTTTTTTTTTTTTCTGTGTTTTATCCCTTCTGTTATGTTTTATTGTCTTTATTGTTTATCTAATCCTTTTTTTTTTCCTTTTTTTGTATTTTTAGTTTGGTTGTATGGCCCTCCTCTGTGAGGTTTCATGTTTGATGTTGTAAAGCAGCTTGCAACAGTGTTTCAAAAGGTGCTATATAAATAAAGTTATTAGTTTAGTCATTATTATTATTATTATTATTATTTCCCTTGCATTTTTCTCTTTCTTCCCTCTTTTATTTCTGCCTTCCTGTCTCAAAAACATTGGAATGCACAAAGATATGTCAACACTAGAGTTGGTATTCTGTAATATAATAGCCAATTCAGCTCCTTGGATAGAAGGTGCCAGGTTGAAGGCAAAATGACCTTTATCAGTTAGTAACATGAATGAGTACTGATAGTCCATTAGGTTTGCATGCTCCCAAAAATGACCCCTGTAGTGTCAGAAATGTCTTAACGGTGCCCAGTGGAGTTCTTCTTTCATTAGCAACTATTTCACCACTCCTCTTAAAGCCACTTATTTTCAACATAGTGTCTAAAAAACTAAAGTTGAGTTTCAGTTTCAAGATTATTTCACCGCCCCTCATAGTTTGAATATTTGACAATGAAACCCTTAGAATTAAGTGTCAATGTTAATTTATTATCATATCCCCAAAAAGCAGGGGATACTGTACCCAAATATCTACAGATTTATATTTACAAAACTATTTCATGGATGATGATTTTGTACCCATAAAGACCTTAGTGAGAGGAAGAACTGGCGTGATTTTATGAAAGGTGGTTTGTTTATCACCAACACTGAGGAAGGTTTATCTCTAAATCTATCCTGTATTGTTTTTTGGGTTTTTTTTTTAAGACACACTGTTTTTGGACATAATTTCATTACCTTTTACAGGTGTAGTCCAAATCTGTTGCATATGAATCGAATCCAGGAAATCTATCTTGCATATATCATATTTTATTATTCTAATAGTTCATATTTCCCTCAAAAAGATTAGTTGTTTTCCAAATAAAAATCAATTAATAAAAACAAACATTAAGTTAGAGGAGTCCAGTTAGAGGCATTATTGTTATATAAATATTATTGCTTGTACAACAGAGGATTGGCAGCTTTCAGGGATACACCCTTGCTCTGGGACGACAGCCTAGGACTGGTTGTCATTGATATTTTATTAACGGCAGGTTTCTTCAAGATCTAGCTCAGAAACTTTCAAACTTTGTGCGTCATATTTCACACCTAACTGAGATGGCAAAGTTTTAGCAGAGATTTGACCTTAGTTGTAAGCCTGTCCTTGCACGGAGAAAGCTTGAAACCTTGTTTATTTTCACTGACAAAAAAAAGGCAGAGGACGAATTCTGCTCAGGGACCCCTATAATAACAGCAACAGGGCCTAGTGTGACACTTCACATATGCTTTATAAACAATGGGTTAACATTAAATAAAGAGAGAATGATTTCCTTGTTACCGAATTGTTAACCTTGTCCTCTGGTGGGCGAGATGTTTTTACTATCTCCCTACTTTGAAGATATTTTTGTTCCACTTTTATCTTCTTTGAGATATCTGCTACCTGTTATCAGATACTATTTCAACATTTCAGTTGCGGTCGGCTCTGTAACAGGAAGTATAAAATCCCCCTCCACACACTATATTGTCAAAACATGACCCCCGTCCTGACTCTCCACCTCGCGTTCACGCAGATGTCCAATTTGCAACTGTCACCACCTCTGCTGCGGCAACTCCGACCTTCTCTGGCAGTGGGGTTTTATTAAATCAGTCACAGGAGGGAGAGACAAGTCTGTTTAGCACAGGTGTTTTATGTTAAACTTATTAACCTGTCTCCATTATCTGCTGTGGTGTTCTGGACCCGCCACCGAGACTGAGAGTCAGTCGGAGATTGACTGACACTCGACGAGAGAGCCCCGGAGCTGGAAAGATCAAGCAGTTTATGGAAGCTGAATTATGGTTTGTAGTATAATGAAGACTGTTAAACTGTTGCCTGTTTCCGGTGGAAGAATCCACCGTTGTAGCTGTGTAGATGTTACACCCATCTTTACTCCTTCACTGCACTCACACAGATTGGAAGGTGGAATAAAGGCTACATAAGTGGGTTTCTGATGTCTGCTAGACCTTATGGGAATCTTATTTTGTTTTTTTTTTGTCATGAGGTCAGTAGCAAGAATCTGGTTATTTCCCCTCATTTGGAAGGTTAAGGTACTATTTAAGAAAGCGCGGATCCAATGAATGATCCAGATCACCACCACAATGGTTTTTGGGCCATATCCTACTTCTCAAAAATTTATTAGAATACTAAACAAACAAACCAACTTGCCAGAGGTCAAATAGTTTTTTTCTGACTATCTACCACTATGCTAACCCCCGGCTAAACATCACCGGTAACTGATAGCAGACAGCTGTGCCAAAAAATTTGGGTTGGAGGAGTTGATTAGCACCACGTGTGTGTTTGTGTGTGCGTGCAGGGTTGGTTCAACAAGTCGGCAAAAGGGATGAACCCCTACACACAGAGTCTCAAAGCATGTTCACTTTATGTGGGCCTACAACGAAATCACAAAGAAGCAAATTGTTTTAATAACTCAACCACTTCAAAGCAAATTCCTCCCATTAATGGAGTGTGTACGTGCGTTTCTATGTGTGTGGTGTGGGAGTGTGCATCTGCGGTGTGCGTGCGTGCGTCTGCGCTGCGTGGTGTGTGTATGAGTGCGTCTGCGCTGTGTTGTGTGTGTTTGAGTGTGTGTGTGTGTGTGTGTGTGTGTGTGTGTTTATGCTGCTGCGCTGCGTAGTGTGTGCTTGTGTTTCTGTATGTGTGTGAAGGCCTAAGGGGTAAACAGATCTCAGTCGTGCAGTGCCACCCATAAACACCCCTCTGACAACTAGACTGCACTAATGAGCTTGAAAATCCTCTGTGCTGAAAAAAGGGGTTGAAAGGGCAGAAAATAGGGTTCCAGCTGTCTGAAACTGATCAGAGGTCAGTCAAGCTCCCCTTCCTCACCGTTACTGTTTAGATAAGAGAGTTATGGATAATATTGATCAGATAAATGCATATAGACAGTTTCACCCTGAAGGATTTCCCCTCACATTTTAGAGACAATGAATCTGTCCAAAGAGCAAGCCAAACGAGTTTGGTGGTGATTTGGATCATCATATAAACCTATGAAGACACTGCTTCCAACCCGCCGGAGAAGAGACGCCGCAGGCGGTTCGAGCAGAAGCAGAAAAAAGGCAAGCGCAGAGGTATCCGGGCTATGGTAGCGGCTAAACCAAAACGTCCAGATATCCCAACCAAACTTATGGCTAACGTTCGTTTCCTGGACAACAAAATGGACCACATGCGACTTCTGAGGACTGCCCAGTGAGAAGTAAGGGAGTGCTGTGTGTTTTTTTTTTCACTGAAACATGACCATGTTCTAGACTCTGCCGTGTAACCGTAGCGGCTCACATGCTAAAGAGTGGACAGAGCCCTCATCAACAGAGGAAAGACTCGCGGTGGGGGAGTCTGTGTTTACATCAGTGACGGTTGGTGTCGGGACACTGTGGTGGTATGTAAACACTTTTCACCGCTGGCTGAGTTCATGATTGTTAAAAGCTGCCCGTTTTATATGCCGAGGGGAATTTACAGTACTTCTGCTGATGGCTGTTTATATCCCCCCTACCAACAACAACACAGATAGAGAAGGGGCTCAATTTGAACTGTATCAGGCCATCAGCAAACAGCAGACAGTCCACCCAGACGGATTTATCATCCTCGCTGGTGATCTTAATCATGCAAACTCTAAGATTGTACTCCAAAATATACACCAACATGTTTATTTTCCAACCCACAAGGGAGCAGACAAGGTTTCTCCCCTCCCCCACATCGGACTCTCTGACCACATCACTGTTATGTTAATACCAGCATATAGGCCGAGGGTGAAAGTCACCAAAACAACCCAACAAGCAGGTACGGGTGTAGCCAGAGGGGGCCACCTTTGCACTCCAAGCCTGCTTTGACACTACAGACTTGGAAATGTTTAAGCAGGCAGCCACAAACAACAACAACACAGACATTTAGGAATACAAATACACTGTAACTTCTTAGTTGGTCACTGTATTGATGATGTGGCCCACACAAGAACCATCACCATCAGGGCAAAACCAAGCCATGGCTGTCCCTCAGGCTGCTGAGGGACAGGAACACTGCCTTTAGAGCTGCTAAACTAAACTGCTCTGAGGACAGCGAGAGCCAACCTTCCCCACGGCATTGGGAAAGCCAAACAGTGTTTCACAAGAAGGTAACCTGCCTTTTAGAAACAGCAGAGACACACATAGTTTGTGGAAGGCATTCCAGACCATCAAGAACTACAAACCCCCACCACAGATCCGTGGAAGGAACATCTCTCTGCTGAACAACCTCAACAGCTTCTTCGCCTGGTTTGAAGCACAGAAGAGAACGCTCCTGCTGACCATCAACGGTACTTCTGTGGGGAGGGTGAGCTACACCAAGTTCCTGGGGTGAACATAAGCCAGGACTGCTCCTGGGACACCAACACTGCGTCATAGGTAAAGAAAGCCCAGCGGTGCCTCTACTTCCTACACAAACGGCAGAGAGCCAGAGCCACCCCAACTAACATTTCGACCTTCTACAACCATTGAGAGCATCCTGACCACCTGTGTCACTGTATGGTGTGGCAGCCCCACCGACTACAACAGCTGGGAAGATCATCGATTCTCTCTCCCTCCCTCCTGGACACCTACAGCACCCCCCTCACCCGGAAAGCAACCAGCATCGTGGGTGACCCCAGCCACCCCTTACGCAGCCTCTTCAGCCTCCTGCCTTCTGGGAGAAGGTACCCGAGCCTCCGTGCCCGCTGAACCAGACTGACATACAGATTCATGTGCTGTATGTCACACGTTCAATATCGGTGAACCCATAGTATCGGTTTTAGGTGTTATAGCTAAATTAGGAAACTTGCTTGTAGATTTGGGCTGTCTGAGTTCTGGCCAGTTTGGTCATTAGAAAAACACTTTGGTTTAATTCAGCATGAAGTCTGGCTGTGAATATGGATTTGCATGGATGTTCTGTTAGCACTGTAAAATCTATGTATGGAAAGAATGTGGTGCTGGATGTAGTGATGACGGACACTTTGGTTTGTAGTTTCCCCATCTCAAAGGTAGAATAACAAGAACCAGGTTTCATACAGCAGTGTGGTAAATCATTGAAAACAATTTGTTAACTATTGAGCCAATCCGAGCTGGAAAAAGACAACAGGCGGTGAACAACCTGGACGGGTCACCAGTTCACCACAGGGCCAACAGTCAATCATATTCATATTCATGCCTACAGCTAATTAAGAGTCATAAATTCAACTCAAATGCATGTTTTTGAACTTTGAGAGGGCACTGGAGCACGCAGAGGAGACCAACGCAGACACGGAACACCAAGACTCTACACAGGTCTGGATTGTGGGTGTGACTATTTGCAGCAAACTCACCCACTGTTTATTGCATTACAGCACTATCAGTATAAAGGAGCAGTAGAAGTCAAATAAAGCCAAACCACACAGGACTGCCCAGTTATTGCTCTTTTCCTCCCGTCATTACTAATTGTCACAAATGAGTCTCCATTCTGCACCAAGAGCTATCAGGGAAATGTTGATGTTCATCACATCTTATAATATCCCCGAAAAGATGGGGATATTATATTTCCAACACTAGACAGAGCTCCTCATCCAAAAGGTTTAGGTCCATAGTTTCCCAACGATAGGTTCAATTTAGTCCAAATTTAGTGCATATCAATCGACTCAAGGAGATCTATCTTGTTTCCATTCAGTTTTACTTTAATAGTTCATATTTTACTCACTGGGGGAGTTTTTCTTTCACAAAAACACTGCTTTTCGGACAAAACTTCCTCACTGTTGGTACGATTCAGTCCAAATCTGGAGCATATGAATCAACTCAAGGAGATATAACTTGACTATATATACTCTTATTGTTCATATTCTTTATTACAATAGTTGTTTTTTTTATACAAAACTTACTGTGGCCATCACTTCACATTTAATTTGAGGATTTCAAACAGGGAGATTGATTGTACAAGGCAGGGGATTGGGGAAAGCCCAGGACTGCGGTTTGCTACTACAACTGTTCATTACACCATCAATCCATGTTTCTACTCCAGTGATGCAGCTGATCCCACTGATGCAGATCCAAAAGCCAAACCCACAAATCAACCACTGACACCTAAATGGAGATATAGCGAAAGCTCATTCAGGAAGACTATCCTCACAGTACGGCCCCAATTACTGCTCATTCCAATCAGTTATGCTCACCTTTCACATATGCTTGGTTTCGATTACCTGCTTCACGGCCTGGGGCATTAATGGATGTCAGATGCACCTTTTCAGGTAGCCTCATCCATCCTCTCACTGTCACAACTGCATGCTTAGCCTCATCATCCATCAGTTCCATCATTCATCAGCCTCAGTAGACTCGTCAGCCACCACCACCAGTATCCAGAGTTCATAGGGGAGGGGATATTCCATGCTGCAGCTCAGGGTAGACATCCTTCAATCACATTCTCCCAAAAGAATCTTTATTGCCAAAGACTTTCTAATTACATGCATTATCACGCATTTGCTGTTGTAATAAATCATTCCTCCTTTCGACATCTCGTCATCTCTGATGGATATAAATAAAGAATTAGCTATTTTCAGCGTTCACTCTCAAACAGAGCCTGTTTGCAGAGATCTTTTCTACAAAAAGAACAGATTGCACTACCGTTGTGAAAAGATCTGCTTCTATGTGGAGCTGCAGAAACTGGAGAGAGCAGAGAAGAAGATAGATAAAACTCTACGTTGACCACTTAAAATAAATCTACCGAGAAGAATGTAGTTAAACTATTTGCAGGTGACACAAACAAGAAACCTTTCTTGTCACTTTCTTCTTTTTAACAGCCTCATCTAAGTAGCTGTGGCACTATTATGACAGAAAAGTGTCCATGCATGTTTTTGTCCATGAATGCCCCCACAAAGATATTGATTTTTGGTGTTGAACATGTGTCTGGGAACATCCTACCTCCCAACACACTGAGTGTTATGGCCTGTGTTTGTTCAGCCAGCAGATCAGCCTTGGCTATGGCAGCCAGAGAGAGGTAACTAGACATGTTCCTGCTCAGCTCCCTGTTCCCTGACTGCAGGAACCGCACCGCTAATGGTACAGCCAGCACCATGACCGACGGACAACTGTAGTTCTGAGGAGACAGGAGGAGAAAGGACATATTTTCATCTCGACAGTAACTTTCATTTAAAGGGACACTTTCTAATGATAGACAAAATGCAACAAATTCAAATAAATGTGCTTGCTTACTGTAGGCCCTGATAATTTGATGTTTACACTCAGACAACATGGCCAAACAGCTCCCACAGAGAGCTGTGCATCAAATATATTTTCAGTCATCTCAGACAAAATGCATAATCACAGCGAGGTGTTTGTGGATTCAGACATGTGCAGGTTTGTCCCTGTGGAAATTTACAGGAGTGAAAAAGATTTCAAGGGCATTAGCTCCCTCAACAGGACGGACTGAGATACTGTTTGTACAAGCCCATGTGTTTGTATGTGCGTATAAAGGTCTGAGGCCACAGATATGAAAGGAAGCAGGGTTTAGCCTGATAAAGATTAAGATACACATGACATTACAATATTTTGGCTCTGGCAAAACTCAAATAATATTGATACTCATTACTTATGAGAACGGGAGGAATTTCCCTGGTTTGTTTGTATGAGTAATATATTTCAAAAAGTTGTCACCGGATTTTGATTGAGTTTTGAGGAGCTGCGTACCGTGGGGGCAGCCAACAGTACACAGCTATTGCTGGTTTCGGGTTCTGAGTTTGCATGCCCATTTTTTGCACGGTTCAATCTGGGATCTCCAGCTTGATCAGAAACATGAAGAACTGGTGACTGTAAACTGTCTATAGGTGTGAATGGTTGTTTGTCACTCCATGTTGGCTCTGTGATGATAAATTGAGTGCGATGATATAACAGTTCACTTTCCCTGACAGTAATAAAAAATTGAATCATGTATGACATATCCTCAAATCCTTCAGTGTGCCTAGATTACTATATATGTTGTTTTGGATTTTCACTAACAGCTTTAGCATTAGAACCACTGAGAGGTAAAGTAAATAACGTTAATTATCTCATTGCAAGGCACTAGTCAGTGGTACTTATACAATCTCAGGCAGGTATTTTTCCATTCCTTGGTGAGCAGAGACTACTGCTAATCATTTTGGATATGCAGTTTGATTAAGCGGTAGTATTACAGGCAGAAGACAAACAATCTACAGAGTCACCTTAAAACCAACCATCTCCATGGAAAACTCAACAAAGTACAAGAATCAAAATAATGAAACGCATAATTACATTACCATCTGTTATTAAACAAGCACAGCAAACTGTGTCCAACTTAATTGACATTTTCCATCCAGAGTTCCAACTCTTACTTATGGCAGGAGATTTAGGTGACCCACATACAAATATTTAATTCCTATCTAGGTCCATTAAAGATCCTCAACAACATCCCCTACGTCGGGTTCAGCCAGCTATACAATGTGCGAATAGGCCGCCAGATGTGTAATATGTGTATCTGTTCAATACTCCATTACTTGTAAAATAAATCACCAATCTGTGCAATAAAAGATTATCAAGAGGAGTGCTTGTGCTTGGTTATGTATGTGTGAATGTATGGATCGTGTACTAAGGGAAATGTCTGTGCTAGTTTCAGTGAAAATCGCCGTATGTCTATGTTTTTATGTACTTTCTGTGATATTGTAGTTGGACGGAGTTAAGACCAAATAGGACGATAAAATGTGGGGACAATAAAAGTAGTGCTCCAGGGGAGAAGACCGTCATCAAGGGGTCACTATAAAAAAACCATTGAAATTAAAAGTTCAAAAGGAGGCGGGACTGTAAACTATTTTACCGCCTGTCATACCTCCATCCTGCCACATGATGGCAGTATCCTCAAAAATGTATTATTCCTTCATTCCAGTGGATCCCCCTGCTGTCTGTTTAGATTACATTAGATGACATTGCATTCATCGAGCAATAACCAATCAATTTTATAAAATCAACATAACCCTTTTTGCCATTGTAAAAATTCATTCATCCGTCTCAATTCCTCAATTTCCTATTAGAAGGGAAAGCCAATCTAATGTTAGGAGCATTTCATATGAAGTAGCCAATAATAAAAAATATACTCTGAAGATGCTTTCATAAGCTGAAAATCTGCCCATACAAGTGTGTGCAGTAGGCAGAATTCAAATGAAACCCCTTTTTCCTTCAGTCTGTTTCTCAAGTTCCTGCTCCTTGTGGGAGTGTCACTGGGAGGGTAAGAGGAGTGTTTGTGTGCCTGTAGATTCAAAATGACAGTCGGACTGCAAGAGTTGAGGAGGCCAGAGAGATGGAGGGTAAGAGATGGTAGGGAAGGAGATCTAAGAAAGGGAAAGTAGGTAGTTGATATCCAAAGAAAAAAAACATTTAAACAGAAAAAGTAAATAATCATTGTTGTAGTTAAGATATCAGAGCCTGTAGCAGCTGCTTGTAGAGCTGTCAGGACTTTTAATCCCCCCTCTGTGTGTGTGTGTGTGTGTGTGTGTGTGTGTGTGTGTGTGTCTCATCAAGAATCAGTCTCACTGTATAACAATTGTATGAACAATGGTATGAAGCATATTAACATTCCTACAGGCCAAGAGGAGGGGGGGGGGGGGTCGAAAGGGTCCTTTCTTTTAAGCCTTTTAGCTGTGGAGGTATGATGGAAAAGATTTGAATCTAAAACACTCAGTGGGATAACAACCTTTATAAAAATGAGTAAAAAGTGATGCAAAAAATGTCTTTATTGTCCAAGATCTTCAATTGAAATTATTCACATTAATTTATTCAAGCATTATAAAAAAAATATTTCAACCTTGTGTACTACAATTATTGTCAATGACACACTCTGCTTCAAATATTTGGTGCGGCCCCCTTCTGCCACAATAACAGCCCTGAGTCCCCTTCTGTAAGGTGTAATGAGGGTTTGAGCCATATGGAGAAGATCTGAGATCATTCCTCCGTACAGAAACTCTCCAACTCCTTCAGATTCTGAGGTTGAAGCTTGTGGACTCTTCTCTTCAAAACATCCCACAGCTGTTCTGTGGGGTTTAGGTCAGGTGTCTTGTGTGGCCATCGTACCTGAACCGTTCTTGAGTTGATTTGAGGTGTGGTTCAGATCATTGTACTGCTAGAAGGTCCAACCTGGACACACTTTAAGTTTCCTGGCCCAGGCTCTTAGGTTTTCATCCAATATATACTGGTATTTGAGCTGGAAACATGCCTTTTAACGAGATGTACGGGGCCCCTGGAAGAACCCGCCGCACACAGGATTTCTTAGGGGCTGGAAATAATTGTGCCACGTGTTTTAGAGAATTTACATCATTTAAGAATATAAAGTTGGGTTTTTCCTATTTGAATAAAAGGTTTGATTTTTGTGAATAATAATTAATCATTTCAAAGCTCATGGTTAAAGACAATAAAGACATTTTGTATCTCATTTTACTCCTTTTTTTTGTTTTTGTTTTTTAAGGGGCACAGTATGTTTCAGGGTGGATATAATAATTTATACACCGACTTTTCCTCCCGTGTTCTACTTTCACAACCCGAAATGTCTTTCAATTTGATATTATTATTTTGGGATGTTTGAATAACTGTAAAATTATGCAGTACAACTGTAAGTAAAAAATATCACAGAACAACAAACTAAATGATCACAAAATATAAAGAATGAATGCCTCAGCAAACGCCTGATATTTCATCCCAATTATCAAACTTCAGTTTCATGAAAATGGATCAAAATCCTGGATATAATGCACATTTTAGAAGAAGTGAATATATATATTCTTTATTTTATTCCTTCCTTTTCTAAATGGAATACCAGCTTTGTTTCTTACCTGTCACATCACCCATCCATCCATTTTCATGGTAATCTCTAAACTAGTTGTCCACATCTTGCAATTGAGACAGAACAGATGCTGGATCTGCGCTTTTTTTACAGATTCCCTTCAAAACTTTTTTTTGTGCGTAATCACCTTAAATCATTTTTTTCACATAAAAATTGAAAAATAACATTCATAGAAAAACACAGCTACAGCTAGATATCTTGCTTAAAACATGTATAAAATGTGGTGGAAATAGTATAGATTGTTCGCCAGATAACAAGATGATTATCCACGAAAGCTGAATTATGTTTTAAAATAAAATTTTCGTGGGAAAAAAAATTGAAACTGCAGAAAATTCAAATAATCCAAATCCAAACATACCAGATTCATTAATGTGTAAAGTTGGGTGAAGTTAGTATGTATCGTCTGTGAGAAATGCTGATATCACGGACATACGTGTGACTGTATCAGTCATTTATTTATGCCGGGGATAAAAAGTTGAAACAAATTACATACAGAAGAGGCGAACAGTTTGTGACTGTTGTCCGACAGACATAAATGGTATGAAAAAGTATAATTATGATCATCGGGACCATTGTTTATTGGTATGTGAACAAGATTAGCTTGCAGTTAAAATTTGTGTTTTTGCTTGCAGTTAAAATCAGTGTTTTAATTATATCCATCTTTTCCTGACCTCCCTGGTCGACACCAGAAGACCAAAACTTGTCTTTCTCTGCAAAGTGTGCATTCATTATACTTTGTTCAGTATGTGTGGCAATGTTCAGGTTGGTGTGTATTAAAATACCCGGTCCAAAGGAGTGTATGTACCATAACCTACTAATAAAAACCTTTGAACAGATGGTCACAAAGAGACTGAAGTATATGAAAGATTAGAAAAGTTGGGAACTCTAAACATCGTAGTTTATTTATCACTTATACACAAATACAAGATAGATATCCTCGAGTCGATTCATATGCACCAAATTTGGACTAAATCCCCCTAGTGAGTGAATTATGAACTATTAGAGTAAAACAATCTATATTTAAAATGATCCATGAAACCGCTTTGGAGTTATTGGGTTAACATGAGTGAAATGTGGCAGTGGTCGCAGCAATGGCGATTCCATAATATCCCAGACTTCTCTGTAAAATCATTGTATTAGTGTATGGGTGTGTGTGTGGGGGGGAGTATGAGTGTGTGTGCATACCTGTAAGATACAGCTGGTGATGTCAGAGGCGATCTTGGCATGCGGTGTGTCCTCTGTGTTTTCACCTTTGCGAGTGAGGTTATGCTCCAGACACGACTCCCACAGCGCCACCAGTGCTGTGCTGTGCCGCCCGATGGAGCCCGTCTCCCTTATGGCTGTGGTGATGCGCGTTATGCAAATCTCTACCACAGCCTGGTCATTGTCATTGGTCAAATAGTCCTGTCAGCCAGCAGACAGTGAGAGGATGCAAATTAGGGATGCAATGATAAATTAAGGACACAGAGATAAATCATGGATAACAGAATAATTTAGATGGTCCAGTCCAGTCATATTTTGGCTAAACATCATTAATGTGTGCTGGTTCTGGCTACTGACCGGTGAGCAGGAGATGATCTTGATCTGGTCCAGAGCCTCAGACAAACACTCTTCAATTTCTGGGTCGTCCAGAGAAAACAGATCACCAGCTCTGGACAGATCCCTCTGACGCAGAACCTGGTTGAACAGTTGGTGCATCCTGGTCCTGGTTTCGGACTCCTTTCAGACCAGTTGGGGGCAAGTAATGCCCTTAATTGAATAAATCTACCTCTGACATAGTTTTTGTTCTTTGGTTTAGGGGACCATGTGACGGGATCCAGAAATAGTAGAAAGTAATATCTTCTTAGATTTCAGGAGAAACTTCAGGCGTGGTGGGTCATGTGACTACACCAATGTGACCAGTAGATCGAGATTCTCTAATTGTCTGAATTCTTGTGAAAATCCTCTTCAGGGCAGTCCAGGTCTCAGGTGGATTGAACAAGGGTGTGCAAGTTTAACCCAATGTTTTTAGGGTCTGGTCTGAGGCCTGTCACCATGGAGAAGAGGCAGATTGTGGAGAAGGTTGACTTTAGACAGCAAAGCCCTGAAATAAAGGGGAGAGAGGAAACCTGCATTACCTTAAGACTTTTTACTCGCTGGGATTTTCATTTTGCAGACTGAATAAATATCTTTCTGGAAATAGATAATGCCGCTGAGACTTTGGAAATTAATTTTGAGCTTGTTAAAAAAGATGCTGAGATTGATTATGATTTTTTTGAGAAACAGACAAAGACACAAACATTAGTTCATAAGTCAGTAGTAAAGAAGTAGCCAACATTTTTGGAAATGTGACTTTATAGAACAAACTGCCTCACTATGTGAAGACTGTTTTTTGTACAATCTTTTTGTAATGGCATTGAATTGTAAATTTAAAATAACAACTATTTCAACGGCTATCGATTTGTCGAAAAAAGTTTGTTTTAGCTGCAAAGTACTGCCAGAAGGTTACTAAGGTTTACAAGCACCACTGATTAAAGAAAAAACAGCTCATGTGACACTGCACATCAGCTCCAAATTCTTTCAGCCAGAGATGAAAAATTAGATTGGAACACAGATTCCTTGACAGCGTTTCCAACAGAATCCTAAGTGTTGTTCTCAGAGAGCAAAGGAGGTTCCAGAATGCATAGAATATCATCAGATGAGGATGTGCCACTTATTAAGGAACAAGAATTTGGTTTTGTAACTGCTCTGGTCTAGTTGGGTAATTCCTCTGGGTAATTAGACCAATCATGTTTGAACAGGCTTTCATCATCATCAAATACAAATCTACTAATCCAACCTGCAGAAATTAGTTTCAACAGCTTGTACAAACAAGTACAAAAATAAAATGTTTAGATGAATCAATCCATCAAACAATACATAACAAATATAATCCAAGGGGCTAAGTTTTATTAAAAAAACTTAGTACAAACTAGGCCTGTGTTGTCATATATCCCTGAAAAGACCCAAATCCCCTGCATTGTTCCAAAAATTCACCTGACTGAACTCCTCAAATTGAATATTAAATATTTAACAGTTTTTATATTAAAAACAAAAAAAAACTCCTTCCAGTGAGTAGAATATGAACTATTAGAGTAAACTATGAGAAATACAAAAGCCAGATCTCCTTGCGTTGATTCATATGCACAAAATTTGGACTAAATCAGACAAACAAGACGGAGATGTTATATTTCCCCTACTGTCGGAAATATAAAACCGACCTTTCCCAAAATCAATCTAGTATTTGCTCAAACTAAGGTCTATATATAGACCTTTCTATATAGAAATCAAATTTGAGAATGATCTTTGAAATGGTTTTTGAGTTATCGTGTTAACAGGAAAGATGATGGAGCAGCAGATGCAGTTGCAGTGATGACGATTCCATAATACCCCTAACATTTTGGGGATATAATAATGTTAAGTGTTTGGATAAATAAACAAAATCAATAAAGGAACATGTTGTCCACAAATAACCTAAAAGTGAAAAGCACTTAGAGTGAATCTCAAAGATGACTGGGTGGAGGGTATCAAAGATTTGGAGGAGCGGTGAGTCATAGAGGCTGGTAAAACTTAATGATGGTCTGATGGTGACAGAGATAGTCACTGACTAGGACATGTCTAGAGGAAGCTTAAATACCTACTGCTGTCTAGATGGTGTCCCAGTTATAAAACTTATACAACTTAGTTCTTTTTAACTCCTGTGATCTTTGAACAGATTTCACCAATACTATCCAGACTATTTCCCCATTTCTGTGGGGAGCAGAAGAGGTGATTATCCAACTATGATTAAGTATTTATTGTGTTTTTATCTCCATTCATACGCAGGCGTTTCATTAACAGAAGATTGTGCTAGATCATCATCAGAGGATATCTGATGGGTTCCAAGACTTCCAGCATTGATCGACTGAAAGATGAGGACGTCTTGGCCTGATCTCAGTTTTCTGGATGTCAGCTGGCTGCTCTGGAAACCCAGAAGCCTCTAGATCAGACTAAATGGTTATCAGAAAAATATCCAATTGCCATCAAACAAACTTAGTCTAACTAACAAACTGTATCTGCCTCGTTCCTGATGATGAAGCAAAGCAAAGCAGCTGTTGGGTGACTTCATATTAAACATATGTGAGTGCAGTCTCAGAATGAAAGGAAATAACCAAATATCTCAAAAACTGAAAAACTATTCCTGTTGATGCTTTCAGTTTCTTCAAAAGATCTGCAAATGCACCCCTCTACAATCTTACTGGAGTCCATCAGTCTTTCTAAAATCGCCTTCTCTCCTTCTACTGCTACAGGAAGTCTAAGTTAATATGTGATGTTGTGACCTACATGACTGTTGGTAATGTGTGACATATCCACTACAAAATCATACACTCCTACCATATTGCATACACACATGCTTGTGTCCTGGGAAAAATTGCCAGGGTCTCCAGGTAAGAGACGTTTTTTTCTGAACTTTTCAACCTCAGTGAAGTTCTGCTATTTAGGAACAGGCTAAAATTAAACTTATAAAAATGATGAGCCATATCACATCAAATGGCAGCATTTGTATTAAAGACTATAATACCAACAAAATTCAAATTATTGATTTTTTCCATACATAATGTTTTATTATATTCCATGTAATAATGTTATATTATTCATACATTACGGTTTTGAGTTCCAAACACACTGGGATGCCCTCTATTACATTAGGTAGCATACAACATGGAAAACACGGATTATGGGCATCATATTGTACTGTATAATATACTTCAATAAAGGGTTGGATTTCCTTGCTTTTCATTTTCTGTCTAACGAATCACTGAAACGTAATAGAATTTAGAAAACCAGATACCTTTAATTGAGACTTGACATTGATAATAACTTTTATCTTCTTCTAACTGTAAACCTAACCAGTGCGTGTGCACATACATACATACATACATACATACATACATATATACATAAATATATGTATAGGTATATATGTATGTATAAGTATATATATATATACATACACATATATAAATATACATATACATACATATATATACATATATACGTACATATATATATACACACATATATATATACACATCATATATACATACATATATATATATGCATATATATACATATATATATACATACATATACATATTTACAGATCCTACGCTGTAAAGTGACTAGAAAAACCTGTGTATATGTAAGCATACATATATAGCTACATTAAATAGAGCGGCGGATAAGGTATAAATATGACAAAAGAAGAAAAAAAAAAAACAAGTTTCCTTCCCGAACAGTAGTCGGGATAAAGGAAAGTTTGGTTAGATCGCCAATTGGCCAAGCCCCTTCACCTTATGCCTGTTGCGTGCCGGTTTCAAACATGCGACGTACATGCTAGGAACATAGTCATTTTAAATATGCTAACATTAGCTAACGGGAGCTCAGAGTCAGCCAGGAGACCTGAAGTCAATGAAAAAGGCCAACATATAACAAATTGTGGACTAAACAAGGCTTACAAAGTTTTATTTTCATTTCAGATTGTGGAGGCGATCAGCGAGGATAAGACAGGTGTGGGACAACCCAGATACAAGAGACAAGAATCAAAGAACAAACCAAAGACCAAACTTGGACAGCAGGTGTAGAAACATGAAAAGAGAGAACACTATAGTTGGAATAAAAATACAAGCAAGCAACAGGAACAGAGAGTTTAAAACAAGTGATGTTAACTTTCCAAATTCAACAGGAACCCGTAAAATACAAACCCTTCAAGACAAGGCAGTGGAACAAAAACCCAAATTATGAAAAACACGAAAAAACAGAATAAAAACTAAACATACAAGTAAAAATCTTTCAATTGCCGTATGAAGAATTGAAGTAAAGATGGATCTCCAGATCAGCAAAATAAATATTATGGTTCAATGAGAACAGTCTACTTAAGGGAATTGTGACTGGAATACAAAGCCAATATGTTCACCATCATCCCCTGTAACTGTGACCTTCATTAAACATTTAAGCATTACAGGAAGGAAGGAAAGAGGTTTAACACACACGCATGCAATCGAAATAAAGTATCTGGCTTCACAGAATGACGAGCTGACAAGAACCCGGACACGTACGTACAAACTGCTCTCTCTGATGCCTTAGCATTCTGACACACTCTCTTCAGAGCAGCCACCGAGACTGTCTGCTGCCTCCTATCAGAGGAAGAACCGCTAAGCTCATGTGTCATCGTCATCGTGTGCTCCCTGCACCCGCCTCCCTCTACCACCAGACATCATCTCGTCCTCACACCATTTCTCTGGAAGTCACATTGGACCTCCACCAAATGACTGCATAAAGCGGAACACTTATCTCTCCTGCCAAGATGGTAACGAACATGGAAAGCTGCCCATTCCAGGATACCTCATGAGGAATTCTTATTGGTCAAAGCCAAGCTGCTATGACCTAAACAACAAAATACTATAAATAGAGAGCAAGGAGATGTATCTATCACTCACAATCAGTCACACACACATACATCAATTATTCCTGTTGTGTAAAGGGACAATCAGAACTATTTCTGTGCAATGAGCAGCTTCAATCACCAATTGTGTGTGGAATGTTTTCTATACCCTTACGACAGGGGCAAACACGCTGCGTGATAAGAAAATGCATGCCCATATTCAAAACACAAGCAAATAAAAATCTTCATTAATTGGACAACACATAAGCAGCATTTTGAAAATACACCATCCGCCATGTCTCTAATAATTTTCGGTTTAACTTCCAACATTTTGGTCGTTCATAAGTCTTCGTAAAAAGTCTCTTATTTTTATCAATGTTCATCAGAAATCAAGGATACTTTAAATTAGCTGCAGAAGCTGATTTAAAACCAAAAATGGTCTATTGTTGCTTAACGTATCAGATTCTACTCCAGTCAGAGTTTAAAACATACAGAAAAAACTTTTGTAGCTGACGTTTTTAGAGCGACCTCTACTCGTTGCAATGGCGACACTGGAAATCAAAATGCGCAAAACTGGTTAAGAGTTTTCTTAAGTGTTTTAGGGACATTATCTAGTTTTAATTGGTATATTCATGATGTTAATTAAGCTTTAATGCTAAGTAACATGACCCCACGACCTGGGATTGAAGCAAAGCGTCAAAAAACTTGAGACAAGGCAGATAAAGACAACAAATTAAAAAAGTAACTAATGAATTAAATGAAAAATTAGAAAAGCACGTCCAGGGGTGCATCATTTTTAAGTGTCCGATGGAAACGCTTTCATTGAGCTTTTACAGCATGTTTTCCAAATGCTGTGCTTTTGTTGTTCAAATTGATATTGATATTTTCTTAATGTGCTTTTATTACTTTCTATGTGAATGTATTTTCGAGAGCTGCAGCGCGTTTGCCCCAGTCAGCCACAACATGTACTGTCTTCTACAAGACACATAAACTTGATTGCCAGGTTATTTAGTTCTATGGATATAATGATTAGTTTTCATTGAAAGTTGTATAGGACCTAAGAAACTGCAAACAACCATTACCTCCTGCAGGCAATTCCAGCTAAGTTAACATTACCAGGCTGAAGTGGCTCATTTTTTATTTGATATGCAATAGGACACAAATCAAATGTTTTCTATTTCAATTTTTTGCTGTGTGAATGCAAACTCAAATCAGATTTAGTTCTTTTTCATATGTGGTACTGGATCAGATACTTATCCAATTGGCTGCAATGCAACATGACTGTTAACACGGGATAATGGCTTATCATCAGCCTACGCTGGCATCAAGGTAAAACGAAACAACTAGATCGCATTCACATTATTGCAGACGTTAGCTGTTCACCAGCAGATCATGAAAAGCTGACAAGGGTTTTCGGTCCTCCAGAATGTAATGTCATGCATGCATTCACTGCTGGCATCCGTTGGGGTTTTGAACACCAAGAGCTGTCTCACAAATATAACATTCTATGATGTTCATGAATCTTGCACAAACAAATCAATGTGAATGTATGCCATTTCAGAGGATAGAAATGTTTATATTTGAGCAAACCATATGGAAATAGAGCTTTGGAGTTATGTCTGAGCTGCAAAGCAACACAACTAACTTAAGCAACCACTTGAAAACACCGCACAAGTGCTATATTATGAGCATGCTGCACATGTTTTCACCACGGAAGAAGAAATCATGGGTCAGAAAGAGGATCAGGAAAGGGGACTCAGGGAAATATGAGGAATGGGGGCTGGGACAATGACAGGCAGAGAGCAAGAGAGGAGCTGACAGAAATCCAGACAGAATACGCCATGTGTCTGTGTTTCTAAATTCCCTGAGCCACCTGCAGAGAATCCGAACACTGAGCTTCTATTTTTCTACTTGAATGCCTCACTAACATACAAACACAGACACACATACACTGTAAAGGCTTATTCATACTTTTTCTTATACCTAGAAAAATAGATAAGTGTTTCAAAGGGTTTTGTGTTGATATACAGAGTTTTATTTGGTCACTAGAGTCCACCGCTAGCCACCAACATAACTGAATCTTGTTTTATGTGGCAAAGGCAATGGTTTCCATGTGCTCCTGGCCGATAACCCATTCTTTGGCTACAGAAACACAAGGAACTGGTTCTAAATCAGGCACTGGCTCCAAACTAACCAAAGCAACCAAAGGGGTATAAGAACCCACAAAATACATCACGATTGTGGACAGAGATTTTCCTTCACCTTTTCTATTCACTTTTTCTTCCGCATGGTAGTATTGCTCTATTTTGACCATATCCATAAAAGCTTAACATTAAAAATTGATGCAAAATTGAGCCTTCATTTTTCAGTTCATTCATTCATTTGTCTGAATATTATTCTAAAAGGCTACAAATACTGATGAAAAGGAAAAGTAGGCCTCAAAGCCTTTGGAAGCCATAATTAATTTCTACGGACACAATGAATAGGAAAAAAATCTTGACAAAAGACAAAAAACAAATCATAAAAATATAAATTATATACATCGATGCCTGTGCTATGGTAGTTTTTACTATAGTTACATTATCCCAACCTCTTCTCTTTGTCTAAACTTTTGAGTCTTCACTGTCCTTTTGTGGGTGTATCAATACCAACATAAAGAATGAATGGAAATATGTCGGAGTCGTTTTAAACACATCTATTTTCCCATCCCAGTGGGTTTGTAATAGAGCCTAAAGCTTTGAGAAAAACACAAATATATTCAAGAGGCTCCAAACACGATCGCCTTTAACGTCGAGCATAAATGAGTCTGGATTCTACGTGTACGTACACCATCCGCGCACCTCCTCACTGATGTTTATTTACTGTATCCCTATCTCCTCTCACCACGCAACATCCTGAGAGTGTGTTTGTGTGTGTGCGTGTGTGTGAGCGCGCATGTGTAAAGTCAGACGAAAAAATGAGCCTGAGGAATTTCAGCTCTGAAACTATCAGCTAGTTACTATTAATCACCAAGCTACGGCTCAGCAAGCTCAGGAATGCAGCCTTTAAACACACACACGCACACACACACACACACATACTATGTGTGTACACACACAGTACCTTGGTTTAACCTGTATTCCGTGATAGTAACTGTAAATGCTTAATAATTAAGTGAACACTGTATCTGATTTGTGCTTTTTTGCCCTTTAGTGTTGTGTGAATACTGCAATACATAAACGCTGACAATAAACATTCTTCCCGTGAAGCTCAGATGGATTTAAGGCACCAACATGTTGAAGGGGAGCCGCGAGTGGGCCACTGGGTGAGGGGTGACAGGGGGTTTGTGGCGGGGGGGGGGGTAGGAGAGAGGTGTAGAGGCTATGTGAGGACAATGTGACTAAAGGGCTCTCTCTCCCTCCTCCACCACGGATTGGACTTGGTCTTCACCGAGGCAGAAAACACTGGCTCTTTTGTATGAACTATAAGACAGACTACCCTTTCCTCCGCCATCTCTCTCTCTCTCTCTCTCTCTCTCGCTCTCTCTCTCTCTCTCTCTCTCACTCTCTCTCTTTGCGCAGTCAGCCCTATACTCCTGTGTAATGTGCACCTGCTCAGTCCGCAAGATATCACACACACACACACATTCTTACACAAATGCTTTAGAAGGAAGCTGAATGAACGGGAACAGCAGAAAAAAATATGTCCTGCATTCTACAGTTTGCTTTACAGAAGTGCTACCTAACTCACAGAGAATGATTTCTCCCATCTTTCTTTTTATTTATTAGATTTTTCCTTACTTCCCTTTGCACATAATTATTGTCTGGATTTGAGCGTGGGAGTTTTCAATTAAAGAGCTGCCTTTTGGAAATCTGGAAATCTCTTTATCGAAATGCTGTTTGAAGTTCCTCATCTCAAACCATTAGGATAAAGATAAACACGACCAACTGGTTTTACGTCTGCAGGACAGAACCTTTTCAAAATACATCCTCTGGACTTTCTCCGATGGTGTTTGTTCTCACTGGGGCTACAGGGTTAAGTGTTTTGGTCATTCATCAATAAGAATATACTGAAACTAATTGTGTTGTAACTTTGTGGGTGACAAATCGGCGTCTCTTTTATAAGCATGGGTTGAAAAGAGATAAATAAGTGAATTTATTAGAATAGTGCAGCATAATATGTTACAAACTGGAGTGTGTTGGCTCTAATGTGTGGGACTTTGTTGTTGTCAGGAAAGATGTATCCTGACAAATAAGGCCGACCTAGTTAAGTATAACTAGAAGGTTTGCACGGTTAACAGGGATGACAGAAAATACTGATTCACTGAAGTATCGCAATTTGCATTCTGGGATACTGTATCAATACAGGGTGGGTACTTCAGCTTCCTCCCATGTCCCAAAATAAATAATTTACCTGAATTGTTTACTCTAAAGCGCAAGTAGCAGTGGGCCTGAATGGTTGATTGTCTCTATGTGTTGGCCCTGTGATGAAGGGGCGACATGTACCACACCTCTAACTCAGCTGGGATTGGCTCCACTTGACCCTGAACAGGAAATTGGATAGATGTATTGATTCTGAAGAACATTGTATTGATTTTAAGCTCCATCAAAGTTATCCTTTAAACCATGCATGATAGTTTGTTGGTTTGTTTGTGTCTGAACAGGATTATGTTAACTTTACTAGACAGATTTCTACAACAACAACAGTTTGGCCTGGGCCATTGAATACCATAAATTACTTAAATGTTAGTTAGTTAGTTAGTTAGTTAGTAAATGGATCTGTATAGAGAGGGTTTTTTCCTTTTTTTATCAAAAAAACCCCCAAAAAACTACTGAGCAAAACTGTGTTGGTAAGAATCCATTATATATCCCTCCAGCGAGTTCTGGGTCTACCTTAGGGTCTCCTCCCAGTTGGAGGTGCCTGAAAAATCTTCAGAAGGAGGCTTCTTGAGGGCATCCTAATCAGATGCCCGAACCACCTCAATTGGCTTCTTTCGATGGGAAGAAGCAGCTGCTCTACATCGTGCTCTCTCCGGATGTCTGAGCTCCTCACTTTATCGCTGAGGCTGACCGCCACCGCTACACCCCTATTCAGATTACTTTTGGTTTAACCACGTCCGATAAGCCTCCTTCTTCAGCTTGAAGGCTTCCTTCACCACTGGTGTCCACGGGTCCTCAGTGTTGCCGGCACGACAGGCACAAATAACCTTCTGGCCACAGCTTCTAGCAGCAGCCTCTACAATGGAGGAATTGAATATGGCCCACTCGGATTCCATCTCCTCGAACTCCTATTCTGGAAGTTGAAGAAGAGCTGAAGATATGAAAGAAAGGGGGTTCCGCCAGATGTTCCTGTCCACCCTCACAACTTGTTTTGGTTATATCAGTTTTGTCTGGTAGCCTCCCTCACCACCACCACCTCACCAACTCATCACCAGATGGTGTCACCCGGGTGTCCAAGACATATAGCCGCAGATCTGATGATACAATTACAAAGTCTATCACAGATCTTGGGTAGGCAAGGTACCAAGTACACTTATGAGCCACCTCATGCTCAGACATGGGGTTTGTTATGGACAGTCCATGTAGAGCAAAGAATTCCAATATCTTTTGTAATTCTAATGAAAATGTTTTTGTGTGTCCATCGTTGGCGGTCTATCGCCCATGAATGCTTTCATTCTTGCTACTGCCTTCCCCATACCTCCAAGGCAAATGCGTGTGACATCACGGCGTTGGCGTGATGTCACACGCACGGCGACCGGACATGCCTAAGATAGCTGACCTTCCAGGCAAACATTAGATCCTGCTACTCATATAAGACAACATGTTCTACATACCTGTAGCTTTTGACCAGCATTTGCAAGCACTCAAACAAAAATGGAATCATTATGGTAATGACCTGAAGCATCCGGTGGGTGACAAACAACCACAGTATTGTGACGATACATTTATTGTCACAGGCCTTCTCATACTCCTGAGCAAAAATATAAATCTTGTTACGTTGGTAGTTATTTCCTATAACTGGGCCAATCAGTTACGTAAGTAAAGCCATGGATTTCATAAATGAGAAAGATGAATAAGTCATATTAAAAGGTTCCATGAAACCTTGTAAAATACGGGTCACACTGCCGCAGACTTCTGAGTTAAGACTTCTTGACAGATGGGCCACGGAGGTTTTGCTTAGGAACACACTGGAGGGGCTTGCTGTCTTATGTATGTGAGAAAGAGAAAGCTCTCCGTTATTCGTGTTCCGCAGTTATGCAGCTATTGAGTAACAATTGGGAATAACAGAAAGACAGGAGATGTTGATAATAGCTACTGTGAAACACACTGAAGACAGCGAGAGATAAAACATTCAGAATGGGAAATCTGGAGAGACAGAGGGACAGAGACCAAACAGGAGAAATGGAATATATCATTTTCTCTCTGGAGATAGATTATAATTAGAGAAACCAGAAGTAGACCACAGAACCATTCAACGTGGCACTTACAGATACCACAGCACCTAATGCACGCAGACAGTACGTATTATTAATTGCAAAGAGAGAAGTTAAAATCATTCAGACACATTTAGACATCTGTTATTTGTTATGTACATATTTTATATGCATTTAAACTCTTGATATATTGATCAATTAGTTGTTCCAAATTCCAAATTAGAGTTTTTGCTTGAATGCTATTAGCATTATCTAGTGAGTGAAATTTACGTCTTTCTTTATAATATTATATATACTTTTTTTTTTTCTTTAGAAACGTATCTTCAACCCAGATAAGTAACTAAAAAATATAATTACCATACAATCAGACACATTTTGTCTAGTTTGTAACGATCCAGCGTCTAGACTAAGATCACCTCCTATAAACACATACTCCGATCCAGCACACCCTGATCATTATCTGGATCTGCTCCATACTATACACACTCATATATAACCAATCAGTCATTACATTATAACCACTGGCATGTGACAAGTGGAATAAAAGTAATTATCTCGTTAAAATGGCTCCAGTCGGTGGGTGGAATATATTAGACAGCAAGTGTGCATTGAGCCCTCACATTTAATGTGACGGAACCAGGAAAAATGGCGTAAGCATACGGATCTGAGCTACTTTGACAAGAGTTAAATTGTGATGGACTGCAATGGTTAGTGCCTACCAAATGGGTAAAAGAAAGGACAACTGGTGAGCCAGGGACAGAGTCAAGGGCGCCCAAAGCTCGTTAATCCACATAAAGCGAAGGCTAGCCTATGTTTTCCAATCCCACAGTAGCTACTGTAGCAAATATTGCTGAAAAAAGTTAATGCTGGCTCTGATAGAAAGGTGTCAAAACAAGAAAAATTCATCACTGAGCTATTTTGGTAGCAAAAGTGGGACCTACACAATATGATGGCATATGGTTTTTAACCATAACACTTATCAGTGTATGGAAGTCTTTATTTTAGGTCGCTATTCATTTTTCGAGTTAAATATAACATCCAAATCTGGGTTGAGTCGTAAGGGTATCGTCTACTGCCCTCACACACATCTTTACTAGAGGGCCATCATCTGAGGAATGTTATGAGAAACATTTTAAAATGTCCAAATGCCAAATGTGAATAGCGTCCTCCAGCCATAGAGCTAGCTCATGTATCTGAGTTGTTAGAATGGCCAATACTACCTAATGTTAAAGTAGTTAGGGAGGCTGTGTTGCATGTTTAAATTCTAATGTTAGCTTCAACACCAGCTAAATTAAGGATAACAGTAAAGCAGTTGACTGCCGATCAGATTCTTCCTGAAAACACAGATCCACGTCATGATCAGTAACATTTTCCATTGGTTGCTCTACAACTTTTTTGTCCATGCTCTGCAAACATAAGTTGGTTCTATCCCAGCTTCCTTTCTGTTTTCTTGGACTTTCTTGGTTTATTTGGACCGTCCAGACGTCCTATAATCGTAAATTCTTCGGGTGCACTTTTTACTTCTGATTGAGCTTTTGAACTGAGTTTAATTTTTTTAAACAAATAATGGAATTTGTTTTTCATAGTTCGAATGGCTACTTGCTTGGTCCGCAATCCATTTGAATTTATTGAAAATACATCCATTAGTTTTTGCGAAATCATGCTAAAACCAAAACCTAACAACAGATGGATACCTCTCAGCTGTGCGGCTTCACTGCAGAGAGGATTTCCACAGCAGAGTGGAAAGCACTGGCTAAAATGATGCATTAGTGCCACACGGCAACTAACATTCACGCACGTTTTCTAAAGCATTCATTATTCATCGCTACCCGCTGTCTTCCGGAGACCAAACTCAAGAATCTCCCCTTGAGAGATCAGCAGAAGAGTGTTCTTATTTTAGGCTTTTGGGTCTGACCTGTGCGGGCTTAGAAAAATACATTCATAGTATTAAATGCTAGAAAATTAATTATTAGCCGCTTTCAGAAAGTCTAAATACATGTTTAATATGTCTCTAAGTTTAAAAGTAAATCCCCATCCTGCATGCTCCATATTGTCTAGGTGTCTCCTGAGTGAGAAAGTGCGTTTAATT